>CM037856.1:11318761-11736528 GCA_021234595.1 Delia radicum | reverse complement strand
AGTTAGTTGGAGTCTTTGCTGAATGTTTAACCATTTCAGTGTGTCTAACATATATCTTTTTGATGTAAACCGATTGCATTTTAAAATTGAGCGCATTGCCTATTTATTTGTTGGTCTGAACAGCAAGTAAATAAAATGGTTGACCCATATTCAAAATGTGGTTTTATCATAGTGTTATAGATGTTTATTGCGGTTAATATTGTCATTTTATTTCTTATACGTTTAAAAACCCAATTTTCTTGCCAATTTTTCTACATATGTATTCGACATGATCTTTGAAGTTTAGATCTTTGTCTATTAAGAAACCCAGATATTTTATACTATTTACTTTTTCGATTATTACATTATTTATTTTGAAAGTTATGTTTGTGGTTCATATTGATTTCCATTAATTTAGTTTTGTTTTCGTTTAATTTAATTTATTAATTTTTAGCCATTTATTAATATTATCTATATCATTTTTCAAATTTTCATGACATAATTCATCAGTTGTTGCCTCTGAGAAAATCAAGGTATCATCTGCATACTGAACAATTTCGCACTCCTCCAACATATTTTCCATATCATTTATATATATAACAAAAAGTAGAGCTCCTAAAATTGAGCCTTGTGTTACTCCATGTTCATTTTCTATTATATTTGATATTTCACCATTAACATTTGTCAACTGTCTACGATTTGTTAAATATGACTGAAACCATTTTAGTTCTGTATCTTGAATACCGTATTTAGCTAGTTTTTTCAATAGGATATCCCTATATATCGTTTTAAATGCTCTTTTAAAATCAAAGAAAAAATATTAAACAAAAGAAATATTTAATTGTTTTGTTTGTTTTTCATTTTTGACATTCGCAAGTGCTACCATATTTGTTTCGAAAAAGGCATTACTTTTTACTTTTTTTGGTGTAAAATATGGTAATCTTATTTAATTTGAGATTTTTAAACCATCACTGAAAAACATCATGGAGGTTTAAAACCAGTTTATATCTTATTAAAGATTAACTAAACAGCAGTAAAACTAAGTTTGATCGTCCTCCCAAAAACTGGCTCTAAGTCGACAGCAAAGATTATATACAGATAGGTTTCAGCTGATTAAGGCAATATGGCGGATAGAAAATGAGCAAAATGAAATGCAAAAATTTAAGAAAAACACAAAAGAATCTGCACAATCATCTAAAAAGGGACAGATATATATATAAAAATGTGTAATACAAAATACATGGAGATTATAACTATCTCTTCACGTCAGTGCAATGTAAACAGACCATTCGGTTTTGACATATGTCATTGGTAGCACATCTGTGTATAATCTGTGGGTATACTGAGTTTGTGCTGATCAGTATTGCCAACAAGTTTTACCATAGACTCGCTGGATTGGCTTAAAAACCGCTAAAATGTATGAAATACGTAGACATTTTGTACTTTTGTTATACACTGCGTAGCATAACTATGATTACAAAGGATTTCTGAAATTTTGCTAATACTACAAAACAAATTTTAAAACTTTTTTAAGAGTGTAATAACTGGTCTCTTATTGTGTAAAATTTAAGAGATTACTTAATTGATTTAAGAGAAAAAGGCCAAATTTCAGCCTACTTAAAAAGTGGCAGATTCGGAAATTTGCTAGAAAAATAAAAATTTTCTAGAAATTTGCTAGAAAAATAAAAATTTTCTTAGGCTTTTTCCCTCAAGTTTTTATAATTATAAGAGTTTAAAATTTCAATTCCAATACTGAATTAAAAATAGTTAAAAAATTTCTAAGATTTTATAAGATGGCGGCTTTTCTTTAAATATTAGCGATTTTTTCAATTTCGAGATTGTTTCCTTTTGAGCGTTTTTATTTTAAATTTCAGTGTTTTTTTTTTAATATATAAATTTTTTTTATTTTTGAGGATTTTTTTCAAATCAGCGATTTTTCGCTTTTGACGATTTTTTCAATTTTAGCATATTTTAAACTTTAAAAAAAAAATCCAATATGTAGCATTTATTTGGTTAATTTTTATGATTTTTTCAATTTTGATTTTTTTAAGTTTTATGACTTTTTTAACTTTTTCGATTTTTTTGTAGTTTTAACTGATTTTTCACCAATTTTTTGTGTTTTTTTTATCAAATTTTAATTTTTTGCAAATTTAAATTAGTTTGAAATTAAAAACAATATTAAATTAAATTTTAAAACCTTAATTGAAAATAAAATCAATTAAATAGTTACAAATTATATTAATTAATAATACAATTTCCTTAATTGGAACGAATTCAATTAAACATTTAATTGAATCAGCAAATATTTTAGTTAAAAGTAGATTTTAGATTTTTCTGTATATCATCTATTGTGTATATTTAAAATCAAATTTTACCGTCTCTATTTTCGATATGACTATACAACACATACAGCATTTGAGTGCACAGCTTGTGAACAACCTTACTTTATTATGAAACTTAATGAAAAACAATAATTAATAAATACTTGGTATATGTTTTTAAATTTTTATGGATAACTTTAAACTAGTTTTTCCCTTCTATATAATGAGATATAAATGATCAAAATCGATTAATCGGTTATGAAAGCGAGCATTTAGTCATTAAAGATATCATTTGATTCAGAATTTTTTTCCTCTACGATAGTTTTTATTAAATGTGTATCGTTGAAAAGGCTTTTGTAATTTACATAAAAAATAAGATTTATAGAATATAGTGAAAAATAGTAAAAACGCACTATTTTCACATTGCAGCAGTATTACCAATTACTATATTTTTTTTAGCTAGATGTAGCCATTTTTGAACACGTTTAGCCGGAAAAAATTGTCATTTACACTCTATGGAAATTCTATTGAAACTGTACTATAAGTTGGGTAAACTTCCTCTATGTGTATAAATGAAAACAAATAAAGACATTTCGTGTAAGTTGGTACTATGCAAGTCCGGAAAAATGTAACTAAATTTAGAAATAAATGTATAATTTTACTGAATTTTCGCGTAAAAACATGCGTAAAAAACATAATAAAATCTCCAAAATTTAAAAGAAATCACTAAAGTTTGCCAACTTCGAATATATATTAATTAGTTCTCATGTAGTGAGTAAACTAGTTCATATGAATGTTTGATGTTTTGCATGGGAAGTTTACTTCTTTCAAAACGTGTTCTGATGAAAGGAACCTAGAAAATTCCCGAAATAGATCTATCAACACATTCCTGAAAGTGGTCAATTAATAAATTTGAAAACTAAATCTCTATAGATTATTTGTTAGGACAATATCCTAATAAAGAAATATAGAGTATGGCCTCGAACTTGAATAATTTTCATTGCATAATTAAAGGTCGAGAAACCATAATTTTTATATTTAATAAAAATTATATCAAACTTGTATAAAGGACAAAGTACGGTCTAGTTTACTTCCATTGTTTTTGTTTATAAACAAAACAAAAAAATAAAAAGGAGGAAAAAAACAAAAAAACCTGTATTGAATATCCACCAAAGGTGGACCTTGCACATAACAAACAAGTTTTTAATTTATTTCTGATCAATAGTGATAATCTCTAAGTTCGAATTCATATATTAATTAGTTCTCATGTGGTGAGAAAACTAGCTTATATGAATGGTTATGTTTTGCATGGGATTGTTACTTCTTTCAAAACGTGTTCTGATGATGGGATCCTAGAAAATTCCCGAAATAGAATTTAGAGAAATGTATGAAATCTTTATTTGAGTCGATAGAACGATCTATATAATGTAATGTTTAAAGATGATTGCATGTAAATGTTAACCGAGATTACGCCACAAATGGTTCGTACACTGGGTCCAATTTTGGCATACTCTCTCCAACATATTGGCCGGTATCTCACGAATAAATTCTTCAATATAGGCTTCCAGTGATTCAACCGTTGCGGGATTGTCCCCATAGACATGAGCCTTAACATAGTCCCACAAAAAAAATAGTCATCGCACGGTAGCGCGTGCACAGTAACGTTCAGGCCTTCGTCGTCTTTAAAAATCCACACCAAACAGTGTATTTTTCGGGATGCATTGGCATTTCTTCACACCAAATACGTCAATTTTTCTTGTTCACGTATCTATTCAAACTGGAATAGTTTCAAATAACTGACTCGTACATATATTTAAATGAAAAATAAGTAATAAGTGATTTCTCATTTATGTTAAATTATATTGTCCATTAATTTAAACTACAAACTGTTTTGAGTGTAGTTTTAATTTCATTGTCATTGTAGGGTAAAGATAGATACCATATGAATTATATTTGTGGATCCAAAAATACCACTTTGAAATTTATCACAACTGTAGAGAAGGTCAGCATCTTTAACATATATTTTTTTTTTAATTTTTAAAAAGGTCGCTTTCAAAGATATATCCGATGTAAAGCACTTTTTAAAATGCCCATCATTTCAGTCAGCTCAAGCACCTACAGCCATCGATCATCCAATACCATTTTGTGGATTTTCTTAACGGTTTCTGGCGTGGACACCTCAATTGGTCGACCACTACGATGTTCGTCAGCTCGTAGAGCCTCGTTTAAACTGTACCACCCAATATTTTATAGTCGAAAACGCAGGAGCAGCCTACCCCAGAGTACAATCTAGCTCGTCTTTACTATTGGTTGCACTGCGACCTTTCAAATGGAAGTATTGAATTACATAACGGTGACCAATATTTTCCATGTTAACAAATTCACAGAGATCGTTTATTTTTGATGGCTCCAAAAAATACTAAACAACGTGGCGCCTTGAGACTTAAAACATGTGTTTTATAAGGTTGCCATTTTCCACCAAAGTAATTTTTTTCAAACTATACTTCTACCGCCCTCAGAAATTTCGGAAATTTTTGTTTATTATACGACAGTTTTTGTTATTTTGACATTTTTTCGTATTTTGACGCATGGATTATTATCAGTTTAGGAATATTTTTCGAAAGAAATAAAAAAGGAATTTGAGAGAGACGAACGAATTATATTCAAAATGGGGCAACAATTGTTTATTTCCGTACCTGCAAATATGCTTTGTGTACTTATACAACAAATACGAAGCGTATTAAGAATACCCCATTAAATCGGAAAATATTTATTAAAAGCAACAAATAAATATTTGGCAAAAATCCACTTACTAAGAAATTTTTCCTACTCACTTGAACGTCAGTGAGTAATTGGTTTCACTCATGCTCACGCGTGATTCACTAAATTTTTCTTACTCACATTCACGTGAAAAAAATTCTGCAAAATTCTACTTAATTGCCCACCTCTACTTTAAAGACTTTTTCTTTATTAACCTGCAGCATTAGGATAGTGGGTGCGGCCTTGTGACAGACAATATTCGTATTGTATGCACAACACTCTATGATAAAAATCATGCTTATACCCTTGCGCTAATGAAGTTTAAAATTTATCTCCAGAAAGCATACGGTTTGAGTCTTTGTCAGTGGTTTTTTTGTGTTTCGTAGAATACCTTAATAAAAATACCATATATAACTGTCACTGTCATAAATTTAACCCTCTATAAAGGGAACAACAACACTGTGTGCCCGTCGTCTGCAACAGACACAAACATACACTCATAAAAAAATACCCGTACTAATAGTAGAAAATTCAGCTACGACAACAGAAAATAGTATCTGAATTTGCGAAAGCAGAATTTTCAATGAAGTTGAGAATCATTGTTCGCTAAATTTAGGTGACCTAAATTTTAAAAGAACTAAATTTGAGTTGAGATTTGATAGTAGCTAAATCAACCGTATTCTTAAGCTGAATCAACAGCAAATTTCTGCTTAAAATGTCTTTCTGGATCTGACCAGAGGCAGGTCCATCTTTGTTACTAGGTGTATAGGTGGTTAATAATTACTCATTTATAGATATCATTTTGCTCTATTTCGCTCTATATCTAGTTTCCGCGATATAGCCTACATTGAGAGAATTCTTAGCATGTTATCAATGAGTTTTGACTAATTTAATTTAGTTTTTCCTAAAAACTGCATTAAATGTCATTTATTAAGAATTTCATACGAATAATGAAAAAATTTCATTAAAAATTGTTTCATTAGAAGGATGAAGCTTTTTCATATAACAAATTTTTCATTGACATTGTTAAGAAAATTTCACGAGTTTAATGAAAAAAGTTCATTAAGACTCGTCCGAGAAATTCTCTCTGTGTACAAGTGAGACTGATAGCGGAAACAAAAAAAAAATAATGGCTTGAAAACAATTGCGGTTTAAATCAACTGGAAAAAATTGTTGAATTTGATAATCACGAATTACTAAATTCGAAAAATTAGTTCAAATGATGATAAAATGAGAAAACTAATAACTACACTTTCTTTGAGTGTAGTTATTACTTATGAAAAACTTCATATGATGAAAAACTTCATTGATTTTCGTCCAATATAACACTTCATAAATATGTTTCATAAAAGTTTAAGTTGATGACAAGCATCTTCATATTTGTGAAATGTTTCATAAATATGGAAAAGTTTCATAAGTTTTCATGAATTTTCTTTGTTAGCGGACAAACATAATAAAAGCTACACCTAATGACGAAAATTTATGTTGCATACACTATTTTTAAAACCCCATATTTTTGTAACTGTAATTATAAATATATCAATTAGAACTAAGAATTTCGAATTGAAATGCAGAAAATATCAATTAATATTAATTTTTATTAAAATCCGGAAAAAATTAATTTCAAGTTAAGAATTTTCATTTGGAGTTTTAAAACGAAATTTGAGATTAACAATTTCTATTTCCACTAAAATTTAGAAAACGAAAATATTTGTTCACAAAATTACATACTAAATTTTTAACAGAGAATTTCTGACTTTCAATTGATTTTATGGTAGATTATGAATTTTAAATAAAAAATTAATATTGCAAACTACACTTTTTTAGTACAGTGTTATTTTAACGTCATATAGACAGTCGTAATTAATTTTTATTTAATATGCATTTGACAAATTTAATTTAGATAGGTTGAGGTTAAGAAGAAGAATAAACGTTTTTTCCCTAAAAATTATAAACACTATTAGTTTTTAAATCAGACTAGACTAGTTTCTGCCTTTTTATGGACATGCGTCATCAGTGATTATTATTTGTGTCTTATAATTGTCAGATTGTCTCTATATGATAAATTTTTTTCAACAACCTGCGGCTGTAAGAATCAAACCTGCACTTCAGCTTACATTACAAACGTAACAATACCAAGTCATGACCGTTTAGCGATCACATCCAAGTATGACCTCTAATGTAATGCAGCTAAATTGAAGTTTTCTTTCCTATTAGCTTCTCTGTTATTGTATATTATACTCAGAAGTGACCAACTAACAAACACAAATATTCTATTTTTAGATTTTTGTTTTATTTTTCTAATCTCCTCCGTCTCCATTTCATATGAAAAATCTAATTTTTATTGATGATTTAAAAATTTCAAGTGTATATTCTGGATTTCAGTTGATAGGTTTATGAAGCTTTTTATGAAATGATGAAGATTAATGAAACATTTGTTATACATTTTTACGAAACTCTTTGTCATATCTATGCAAACTTCATAAATATGATGAATATTTGATGAAAAACGATTTATGAAACATTTTCATCAATATGATGATACCTTTTTCGAGAATGTAGGGCAAGGAATTTCATGCAACTAAAGAAGGAAAATAGGCGTTTAAAATAAGCAGTTAAAAAAATCCAATATCCAAAAATATACACAAAAAATCAAAAAAATATGCACACTTAAACTTCGTATTTTTAAAAATCGATTTATTACTCGAGCTTACTGGTTGAAAAAGAAATCCAAGATAAATGCCTAACAAATGACAACTAGATGATCAAGGTTACAAATGCTTTCTTTGATTTATTTTTAATTAAAAATTAATTTTAATTTTTACAAAATATGCAAACATATGCAATTAAATTAAAAATATGCAACAAAAACCTACAATATACCATAAAATATGGAAAAATATGCAATAACAAATCGATGCCAGCCCAAAAACAATGTTGACTAAATACAACATCGATGTTGGGCTACTGACAAAAAATATGCATTTGCGTGAAGCTCTTGCCCTACTTATGACTTTAAATTAACTCAAATGGTTTGGAACCAGTTTAACAGATTTTTGAACTAACTTTTTTTATGATTTTAGTCCTAGTATCCAATATTTAAAAGATAACTCAATTAATGAATATGTTATCTAAGAAAGAGTAAAAGCTGTCAATTAGAGCATACGGAAAAGATATCACTGTTGCCAGGTTTGACGATTTATCGTCATTTTGACGATTTTAATACCTAAATTACTAAATGACGATTGGACGATTTTTGCTTCCAAAATAACGATTTTTTTGACAAACTTTTAATATGTCAGCAAAACATGTTTATTTGCTATTATCAAAAAATCACCGGATCTATTTTTGGATTTTTATTATTTCGTTAAAATTAAAAACTATTTTTTATTGAAAGTTTAGCAAATATGTTATTTTATGGATTCATGTTAGGTTTATTTTAATTTATTTTCTGCACTTAATAACGGTAAAGACCACTGCAAATGTAGCTAAAAACAAATGAAATTTCACTTGAAAAACGACTTACATTTTAGTAAATTTAACTAACATAGTCATTTGTTTTTTACTGTTCAAAAAATTAACTACAATTGTATTATTAATGAGTGGTTCAGTCAGTGCAGTAAAATATAAACAAACATTAATTTATTTTATTTTTTAAAATAAAAAAAAAATACTGTATAAAATGAATGTAAAATCACAATACTGTAATTTAATGTGGTTTGTTTTTTAAATGACCTACAATTGTAGTCAAAAATTAAATTTCTTCTACAAATGACTGTTTTTTCACTTAAAAATAAAGATACTGGCCCATAATCATAGTCAGTCACTAAAGTTGGTTCTATTTAGAAGCAAGTTAAATATTTTAACCTGTTACTAATTGTTTATTAACTATAGTGAATATTAACATCAGCTTTAAGTTGAATGGGCTTTTAGTGGGTGATTGGTAAAATGTTGAAAACTTTTTATACAAACTGGTGTGAATACTTAACAAGTGGCCTCTCTGCACAGATGATAGATAAACACGACAAAAAAAGTAAACAAAAAATAAAAAGTTATTTGAAATTGGTTCAATGGAACTTGGTTCAATGGAAAATTTAGAAAAGTAATGTAGATCTAACATTTTTACAATAATGGTTCCAATTTTCTATGTCCTCAATAGAACACATTTTTTTGCATTTATAGTAATTAAATGTGCTAAAGTCCCAAAACTTATTTAACAAATTGTGAAAAGCAATCTGATGTAGGCGTGTCCCTATCCGGATTTCATTCTTGCCCAAGGAAATCTTCAGGGGACTTTGATATTAGAATTTCTAGAGATATTTGTTATGTTAAATCACAAACTCAATGAGAATTTCTTGTCCTCGTCTAGGAGCGAGATTCAAAATTTAAAATATCAAAGAAAAAACAAAAACAACAACAAAAAATTATCACAATTTTTTTTTTTTTTATTAACACCACCTTTTTCACAATTTGTAAAACAATTTAAAAAAATTCACTTAATATATTTCAATTATTTAATCGTTTTGTTTTGATTTTGTCACTTTTTTCAAGAGAGATGAAGAGAGAAAGAGAGAGAGTTAAAGTGATGTTAATTTTGTTAAAAACAACTTCAGCATGTTTTAAATTTAGAACTGACTTTTGCGGAAAAAGTATGCTTTTTCTCTTATATAGTAGCTGTAAAGTATACTTTTCAAAAATGATACTTAAAGTATACTTTTTCGATGACTATGATTATGGGCCACTGTATTACAACTGAAACAACGACAAATATTAACAGCAGAAGTTCCCTGAGTAGATAGATAGATAGTAGATAGTATTTTATTTTGCATTTTTTTAAAAATTTTACATATCATTACTAAGTATAGGATACATTTAAGTTTGAATACAAAATAAAAATTAACATTAATTAATGACAATGACAATTATGTCGTCTGTCATATATAATAATTTAAAATTATATAAATTCATTTAGTATATTACTTCGATATTTTAAAGCACTAGTAACATAATAAAAAAGTTTATTCCAACCATCACAAAAATTCCCATTTAAAATATTTATCAACTCATTCTCTTCAATGATCGCTTTTCCAAAATGTCTGATTCTAAATTCCTTAAAAATTGGGCATATTGAAATAAAATGTTGCAGGGTTTCATCTTCCCTCATATTACACAGGGTACAGGTTTTGTTATCTGCATTTCTATAATTATTTGCATTTAAAGGCAGTATATCGCACCTTGTTTTTAAAATTACAGATATTTTGTTTTGGTTCCATTTATGGTTTATATATTCTCCACCAATATTATGATTTAGCAGTCTATAAAAACGCGTTTCACTGGATAATGCTTTTCCTTTCATTTCACAATAACTTCTATATTTTAGAATTTGCAGCAAGGCCGATCCTCTTCTGATCCATTCTTGTCTTGGCATGTTTACGTAATCAAATGATATATTATAATCTGATCCTAAATCGTTAAGTTCCTTAGCCCAAAATATTTGTTTGTTAAGTATCATGAGCGTAAGTTTATGTGGTAGTCTGTCATCACTGTATTTAAAGATCGTATTAAAAATGTAGTTAAGGTGTAAATTGAGGGTATAAAAATGATTGTCTTCCGAATTTGTTTCCAACGATAATGCATAATTTGGTATAAAATCGGGCAGCCTTAATATTCTCTTGATGAAATACCTTTGTAGTTTATCTACTTCCTCAAACTGACTATATCCCCAAACTTGGGCCCCATACGACTGTACAGATCTGCATACAGATTGGAATAGACGCCATTTTGATTCTAGTGAGATTGTGGATTTATTTAAAAAGTTTTGCCAGGTTGCGTTAATACTGCTTTTAGCTAGAATGTTACGTTTACTAACATGTTTTGCGAATGAAAGTTGCGGGGTTAGGACTACTCCCAGGTAGCAATATTCATTTACTATTTTGACTTGTTGCCCTTTGTAAACAAAACTTTCTTGTCTTGAGAGCCGACCACCTTGCCTGAATACCATCATCTCTGATTTAGCTAAATTTACTTCCATATTCCACATATCGCAATATTTTTCTAAGTTATCTATCATTTTTTTCATAACATTCATATTATCTGCCAACAGCACGATATCATCCGCGTATAGGAGTAACCTTACATTCAATTCGCCAACCACCAGGCCTCCTTCCAACATATCATGCAGATCATTGAGATACAAAATGAACAACAAAGGTGACAAAAGGCAGCCTTGTCTTACACCAGAATACGTATTAAAATGTTCCGAAACTTCCTTTCCAGTCCAAACTGCAGATTTTGTGTTTTCATAAATATTTTCAATTAAATTCACAATTTTTGTGGATAACCCAATACTGTGTAATTTGTATATTAATAGAGCTCTTGGTATTTTGTCAAAAGCCGCCTTGAAATCCACAAAAAAGGCGTATACTTTCCGCTTTTCATGCAATTTTAGATGAACAATTGAAGTTAAATTATATACATTATCAACAGTGGAATATTTTGGCCTAAAACCAGATTGAAACTCATTTAATATATTATTTTTTTCCACCCAATTTCGTATTCTTGTATTTAGGACACCCATTAGAATGTTTGCAACGCAGTTCATAAACGAAATACCACGATAATTGTTGGGGAGATTAGCATTACCTTTTTTAAAAATAGGAAATATTATAGTTTCCCCAAACGATTCATCGACTCTCCCGGCTTCAAATATAACATTATATATTTTTCCAAGTTCAACGATAAATTCCTGTGAAGCATTTTTCAAAAATTCGTATGGAACTCTGTCAACGCCGGGGGCTTTATTGGCTTTTGCTTTATCAAGTTCTTTGCGAATTTCTTCAATATTTATTTCCTTATCCAATTCTTCAACAGTATTAAACATGGGTGCATAATGTATATTATGTGATACTTGTGGTGGATTTAGTAGTCCATCGAAATAAGTTTTAAAAACGTTTGCTGTTATTTGTACACCAACTTGAAAATTATGTCCTCTTATCTCTTTAGCAATCTTCCACCAATCACTTGCGTTATACGATCCGTTTATTTTTCGTTCCATCTCTAAATTGTGTTCTTTTTTACTAATTTCACATATTTGTCTATAGTGTTTTTTAGCTTGTGTATAGTTATCTTTGTCTAAGGAGTTATTTGTATTTCTGAATTTGTTTAGCATTTCAAATGATAATTTTCTAGCTTTCGCACATTCTTTATTGAACCATCTGCTTTTAAAATTTGTACTATTGCCATTTAATTGTAGATGCTGTTTTGTTGATAATTGTATAACATTTACTAAATCTTTTAAGTTTTTTAAATTTCCTTGTGATTTTTTCATATTAAGGTTTTGGTTAAGTTTACGTAAATATTTTCTTTGTCTGGATCTTTCCATTTTAGTTTTGGAAGCAATTTTAATTGAGTTTTTTCTGTAGTTTCATCATTAAAACTTATATTCAATTTTAGAGGCATGTGATCAGACCAAATCTTCGGCTCCACTACAAATTTCTCCACCAACTCTAATGCATCGTATGTAGTAGCACATATGTCATTTACGGAATTTCCTACTGTACTGATAAATGTATAATTTCCTTCTTCATCTCCCTTTGTTCTTCCATTTAACACAATTAAGCCATAGTCATCACTGAACTCCATGAAACTTCTGCCTTTGGCATTTATTTCGTCGTCTTTTGACACTCTACATTCCAAACCAGCTTTAAAGTTTTCTTTATACGTTTCATCTACATTTTGTTGCATATTACCGATTCTGACATTCATATCACCGATCATTATAATGCTTGTGTCCACAGTATCTCTAAAAAAATCTTTAACTTCTTCAAACTCCTTATTCCAATCTGCACCACGTATATATAATGGTAAAATGCATAGATTTTTCTCCTTCGATTCTATTCTGATAACATCTATTCCATTCACTGTAGTAAAATTATGTCTTATACCCTTTTCTTGGATACACTTTCTAATACCATACACGCAACCACCACTTGCTCTTCCAAATCTACTTAAACGTTTAGCCGGTTTCCAGAAAAGATCAAAATCTTTAAAGTACTTTGCCCATTGATTAACTTTTTCCTCAACTACGTGAGTTTCATATAAAGCGAAAATTTCGCAACCACAAACATATTCAATAAAATCGGGAAACAGACCTTTGTTATTTAGGCCATGAATATTATATGAGATTATTCTAATATTTAGCTTATGAACGTTTATTAAATTTGATACCTTTTTAACTATTATATTACTAGTGCTTTTATTTTAATTTGAATATTTAGTTTTTTAAATTCAATTTACTTAACAATACATTATAATTAAGATTTATATTAAAATCATTACCATACAGCTCCTTTAGTACCATAGCACCGTCTTCCCCGCCGCATATTAATTTTTTCTCCTTATCCCATTTAAACATCTTTCCGTTAACTTTTAGCTTATCATCATATACCGAAATACGATATTTTTTGCTTACATCCTAGATTTCTCGCCTTAATTGTAGCAAAACGACTTTATTTTGTTGCTTTTCAACGTTTAAATCCCTTTCGATAAATATTTTAGAGCCTTTTAGCTTTTTTGTATTTTTAAGAATTTCGTTAATGTTTTGCTCTGATTCCAGCTCCACCAGTACAGTCATCTTTCCATCTCGTTCAAATAGCTTCTTTGAGGATTTTATAAACGATATATTTTCCATTTCGAGAACTTCAGTACATATCTTCTTTACTTCATCATTTGCCGACTGTCGGGAGGCTAGTCCCTTGAAAATTAAATTTTTTCCCTTGATTTGAGCTTCTAAAACTGCAATTCTTTTTCT
The DNA here is from genome assembly GCA_021234595.1 of Delia radicum. Taxonomy (NCBI): domain Eukaryota; kingdom Metazoa; phylum Arthropoda; class Insecta; order Diptera; family Anthomyiidae; genus Delia; species Delia radicum. Next base: position 11,722,659 of record CM037856.1, on the reverse strand, counting down.
GTCTATATCTTTTTCTATTTTAAGAAGCTCAATTTCATGCAATAAAAACTCATTTTGCGATTTAAGCTGTCGCACTTCTTCAGAAACCTTCGCAATATTTTCCAAAACTTCCTCATTACTTTCTTTAATTATACTTTTTAAATCTTGAACCGTGAGTATATGCTTCCTTTTTCATGGTTGGCAAACACTACCTTTTCATTACAATGGCAGTTGTCTGCTTCGGCCACCCCAATGCCGTTATGAACGTTTCAAAGCAACGATTTCAATAGTGACATGTGTCTTTACAGGGTTTATTTCAAAATTCTACCCATAAAATTTTGTTACATCTACAAAATAACGTTATAAATCGTTGTTTCGGTATTTTAGCGTTATTTTGACTTTAACTAGTTCAAGGTATTTCAAAATCAAACAGGTTAAATAGGAAACTAAAACCGTTTACATAAGAAGAAACATGTCTTTAATGGAATCGCTTTTTTTCAATTTCCATTCCGCTATTAGTGTTACTGTGATAGCCAATCGTTATTATGAAAATTTATTGAATGCCAACCCTGCTTTTTTTAATATTTATATTTTTATAAAGTTTAATTAGTGTAAGATTGAGATAAAAATAAAAAAAATTTTTTAAATTAAAAAAACATCCAACTTTTTGCGAAACAAACATTGAGTTCGAATATTCTGATTTATAAATCCAAAAATAAATCCGGTGCTTAAAAACCAGGCCTAATAATAATATAAATAAAGTGTTTCCAAGTGAAACTTCAGATATTCACAATTTATATTTGAAATTGGAAAAACATGCAGTAATAAACAATATTGAAATAAAAATAAATAATAATATAAATAATAAATACAATAATAAATAAATTTTAGCAATATTAAAAACCAATTCAAAATGAAAAATATGAAATAATCAATAATTTCATAATTTATTGTATTAAACTATGTCATCACATGTAATGCAATTTGAAACTTTAATTCGTTAATGGAAGTCCAAATTTAATAATTAAAGAAAATAACATTGTTAAAGAATTTCTAAACTATGTAAAAGAATTTAAGATTTTAAAAGAAATTAACAGTTAAAGTGATAAAGTGCTATCGTTATAAAATATCGTGATTTTCGAAGTTTAAATTACAGAAAAGTGTAAAAAAACCGTATTATATTACACCGATAGAACATGAGCACTTGAAATGTGAATTACATTATTATTCTTTTTTTTATTAAAACTTTATCCCACTTGTAACAAATATTTTTTGTTTTGACGATTTTTGAAAATATAATGACGATTTTTATTGGAGAATTGGACGATTTTATGCTCAACAAACCTGGCAACACTGTATCACCTTATGGCATTTTGTCCGCCGGTGAAAAATAATACTAGCTCACAAAATAATAAACAAATGTGCGCCCCGGTAGGCTAGTTGGTAGCGTGCTGGCTTATCAGTGCGGGGGGTCGTGGGTTCGATTCCCACCAGAGGCACTGGTCTGTTTTCGCTACAAGGCGCCGAAGGCCGTAGTAGCTAGTGCTCGGTTAGGGTAATAGTATATAATTTGTAATTATATGATTATTAATTAATAAAAAAAAAATAAATAAATAAAATAAACAAATTTTGCGAACTTGACCTAACTGAATATGAAAATCACATTTTTTATGGATTACTTTTTTTGAGAAACGCACTTTACGAACATACTTATTTAAACGGTTTGGTAGTTTAGGCGAATTTCAGTTCTCTAAATGGTAAACTAGTGTAATTTATCTTTAAGGACACATTGTCATGGGTTTTTGCGAGTTTTTAAAACAAACATTTTTTTGGGGCTTTAATTTAGTTTTTTTTACAAGTACATGCAAAATTTGATATTTAGTAAAAAATAGGTATCTGTAAAAAAATGTTAGTGAAAATGGATCGCGAAAAGGTAAAATAAATAAATTAAAATTAAAACGCATGTGGTCAAATGCGACAACTATTTTCCGAGTTTAAATGATAAACTCACAAAAAAAAGTTATTTCAAAAGTCTGTTAAACGGGTTAAACTCAGTTAAGCTAATTTTTTCTGCTGTTAAACCGCAATTATTATTTTTTTGTGTCTCCGCTATTAGTCTCACTTGGCGTTATTTTCTTTTATTTTATAACCATACAATAGCTTATATCTCGGAAACGAAGCTAGATATATTGAAATGGACCAAAAATCGTTACTCCATACCTATTAAGTACTCTTATATATACCTCATAGAAAAAGGCCGTACTAATAGTTTAAATTTCAGCTGCGACAACAGAAAATTTAGGTGACCTAAATGTTAGAAGAACTTAATAACAGAATTTTTAAGCTGCTGAATGTTAAGAAAATGTATGCTTTTCGGATTCAGGTCCAGTTTTATTACCGGGAGTATAAATAGTTAATAAAGGCTACGTAATATGTACGGAGTAACGATTTTTGGTACATTTTGCTCTATCTCGCGTAGTTTCCGAGATATGAGGTAAAATAAAAAATATGAGAAAATAACGCCATCTACAAGAGACTGATAGCGGAGACACAAACAAATAATGGTTTGGAAACAATTGTGGTTTAAATTAACTGGCAAAATTTGTAATTTTGAAAATTACAAATTTGTAAATATTAGGTCTAAAAATTATTTCAAATAAGTATAAAATTTGTTCTTGCTGTATAGTTTTCACGGGAATTCTCTGGACGGAATTTCCCGAAGTATTTCCCGGGTTTTTGGGATTTTTCTGGAATTTTTTTAGTAATGTTATTAATAAAGATACTTTTTTGAAGTGTATTAAGTCAAAATTGTACACTTAAAAAAAAAGTTCAGCAAAATATTCGGGAGGGTGCTTGCAAAAAATTGCTAATGTCAGAAAACTTTGTTGTAAAAAATCAGCTAGCTGATTTTTAGAAACACAATTAGTAGATTCAGCAAATTTTTAGCTAACACTTAGTTGATTAAAAACTAAAAAATCCTTGATAAAAGGTAACTACATTTTTGCTGAATTAGTAGACTGAAAAAAAAAACTCAGAAAATTTGTAGAAAAAATTATACTTTAGTTGATTTATTTGCTGAAAATCCTAAAAACATTGCACGGTTTTTTGTTTAACAAAAAACACATGATCTTGAACTTGAATAATCTTGCTCACATCATAATTTATGATAAAAGATCGAAAAATAAACTTTTGGTTTTAATTTTTTAAAATTTAAAAGTAAAACATTTAAAAAATTGCAGAGTACGGCAAAACTGATTTATGGTCCTAATACTATAGTCAGAAAGTGTTGTTGTTTATTTAATAAACAATAAAAACAGAGTATTAGGACTAGAGATTCTAGCCTATATACGAACAATGTTTATTAGTTAAAAATGTTTTGATTTACTTCTCATCGGGTAAATAAAACAATACGGGTAAAGCGTTGATCTTTTTCCTTCAAAATTTGGGTAAAAATATTTTACCCCCTCTACATTGGTTCTCTGATGATTTTCGGTGACGCGAAATGAAACATGTAAGGACCTGTCAGTAGATAATGTCTGCTTTAAGTTAGCGGACAAAAACTTTTTTGAGTAATAAAAAAAAAACACTAATTTCAGCGAAGAATCGTAAACTTTGCCTTGAGTTTGCTAAAGCACATCTAGACAAGGATATGGATTATTGGAAGCGTGTTATATTTACCGACGAAAGTAAGTACAACATTTTTGGAAGTGATGGTCGATCCAAAGTTTGGCGAAAACCAAACACAGCACTTGATCCAAAGAATATAATACTCACTGTTAAACATGGTGGTAGTAACGTTATGGTTTGGGGCGCCATTGCGTCATCTGGCGTCGGTCGTTTCTTTTTTGTCGAGTATAATATGGACCGCTAACAATATAAGAACATATTGGAACATAATCTGACAGCTTGGGCCTGAGAAATCAATGGATTTTCCAACAAGATAACGACCCTAAGCATACAGCACAAGTTGTTCTAGACTGGCTTCTAAATATTATGCCCCAAAACAGCTCAATTCACCACCCCAGACTTAAACCCTATAGAGCACATATGGGACGTTTTGGAAAAATCGGTTCGAAAATATAACGTTAGTAGCCGTGAAACATTGAAAACCGCCCTTATTCGTGCATGGGCCGAAATAACACCCGATATTACGAAAAATTTGGTGAGAGCAATGCCCCGTCGTCTTCAAGCAGTTATTGATGGTCAAGGTGGACCGACCAAATACTAAAAGTTAAAATTTTTTTTATTTTTTTTATATAACATTTTGAAATAATGTTTAATTTTTGTAGCTGTATGTAGACTTTTTTGGTATTATTGTTTTTATAGTAAAATAATTACTTTTTTATTTTATAAATAAATTTATTTATTAATGCCTTAAATATTGACATAAATATATTTTTTAATTTTCTTTACAAACTCTATAAAACCACTAAATCAAATGGTGTATATAGACCTTTTTCCTTGACTGTGCGTGACTCTTCGTGTAATTTTCAATCTGTACTATACATAGCAAAATAAACTAGTGAAACATTAGGAAAATATTAGTAAAACATAAGTTCAAAACAAGTAAGTGCTAAATAAGTATAACTAAAATTTTATCTGAAAACACAATTTCAGCAAAAAATTTTATGAAAAATAGTATACTTGATTAACAAGACGTTTTACTATCTTTTCGACTAACTTATTTTTTTGAGTGTACACATAGAATTTTCTTGGACGAGTTTTAATGCAATTTTTCACCAATCTAATGAAGTGTTCTACACAAAGTGAATTACTAATTTATTTAATTTTATGAAAAAGCTTCACAATTTTTACCAAACAATGAAACTTTTTCATTAGGCGGATTTAATTTTTAATAAACAAAATGAAAGTTTTCAAAAAAAAAAAAAAAAATTATGAAAAACAGCTTTAATTTAATGAAAGGTTTCAATGGTGGAGTTCCAGTGACACTTCATAAATTTAATGCAAAAACTCATTGATATGATACTGATAATTCTCCTAAGATATTTGAAGCATATATTTAATGATGAAAATGTATAAAATGCGTAAAAACTCTATGATAGCAATGAAAATGCAATCTCAAATTCAAAGTCACTAAGAGCCAGTTTTTGGGAGGACGATCAAGCTTAGTTTTACTGCTGTTTAGTTAAACTTTAATAATATATAAACTGCTTTTAAACGTCCATGCTGTTTTTCAGTGATGGTTTAAAAAAATCTAAAATTAAATAAGATTACCATATTTTACACCAAACCAAGTAATGCCATTTTCAAAATAAATATGGAAGCACTTGCGAATGTCAAAAATGAAAAAACAAACAACACAACGCTCGTAGAAAAAAAAATGTTTGTTTATTTTAAGCCCAACAATTAAATATTTCTTTTGTTTAATATTGGATGTAATTAAATATAAAATGGACTAAAATAAATGTAAAAATGGGAGGCAGCAGACGGACAAACAATTTTTAAACAAAAGAAATTCAATTTTTAATTCAATTGATTATTAAATAAAGACACAAATTTTATAAATATCCTTTTTCAAAACTTTCTTATATATTGTTTTTTTGGAATTTTACTTAACAGATGTTTTAGTTATGTATAATTTTCATTCACAGCTGTTATGTTTTGACAATTCAAAACTTAGTTTAAACGGCGAATGCTGGCCGGTTAAACTACAATTAAAATAAAATAAACTTGATCTCAAAAACAGCATTTTAAGTTTGAACTTCGTTAAAACTATAAATAAGCTTGAACTACATCCCAAAAACTAGCTCTAAATAACGAATTACTTAAACCAGTTTTAAGGGTGCTTATTGGTACCAATCGTACGGATATTATTTGATTCGATAACCTTCTGTAGAAATTGTTCGAACGTATTTTATGAAATCGCTATTATTAAGCATAGACTTTTATAAAGTACTAATCTCAGACTTTTTTTTATTTATCTTTCGGCTGCTATTAGCTAATTTAACATTTTTGTCAGATACTGAGAGATTTGCAATTTTTTTTACTAATCAGTATGGATGAGTCTACACTGAGAGAATTATCTTAACTTCAGTAATGAGTTTCTTCATAGCTTTAATGAAAAGTGTCACTGGCACTCGTCAATTGGAACTTTTCACAGAATCTATGAAACAGGTTTAATTTAAGTTAATGTTTATGACATGATTGTAGAATTAATGAAAATCTTCATAAGACTATTGAATCATTCCGAAAATGGAGCGATTATAAAATGTATGAAACAGTTTCATAAATTTTTTTAATATTAAGAAGTTCATTGAATTAATAAAATTCTTCATGAATGTAGTCCAAATTTACATTGAAATAATAAAGCACTTAATAGAATATGTTGAACACTTCAAAATTAAATATTAAAACTAAAATTTAAAGTCTATGAAAATTAACGAAATTTTATGAAAACAAAAAAACAATTAAATCCTTCAAATAATTTCAAAACTCTAAAGAAAATTTGTAAAGAGATAATTTATGAAATCGAATAAATATTTTGTGAAACCATGATATTTGAGAATTTTGTATGGAGTGTTGCAAAATTGCATTTAATTTTGAATTATCAGGTTAGTTAGTTAATTGTTCTTTATTTGAATTCATTTCAGTATAATAATTGATTTAATGTACATACATACATAAAAGTAGAAACATACGACTTTGACTTAATGTCGTCAGTCGGAAAATGATAATTTTATACGATATTGCTTTGTGTTACTTAAAATTTAATAATTAAATTCATCTACAAGTTCTTTTCGGTAACCTATAGTATATAGTTTGGTGATAATTAGAACTGGCATTGTTTAAAACAGGAGTGCCCAAAAGTTCCTTATGGAAGAGCAAACACCAATACATTTAAAGAAAAACTAATTTTTATTCAATATTTTTTGTTGTAAAAACCAATACATACAAAGAAAAAAAATTTCAATGTTTACCAGCAAAGCATACGAAAGTGTTGTTGCTTTGCGCTTGCGTGTATACAGTGAAGAACGACAAAAAAACTAATAAGACAAAGTTGTTTGTGTATTTCGTATTGCTAGTGCTGAGCGCTCTATATGTGTATTAAAACACACAGCCTATAGCTAAGTGTTTTTACAAAAACAAATGAGCACCAAGCGCATAGGCCTTGGGCACCCCTGGTTTAAAATATTAATTAATTCATTTTCGGTTAAGGTATATTGTTTAAAATAGTGAAATCTTATTTGGCGAAGGATTGGGCATATGGCTAGGAAATGCTGTATGTTTTCATTTTGGCGAAGGTTGCACAGTGAGCATAAGAGTGGTCTTTGCTGTTGAAACCTGGTTGCATTTAGCTCGATTAAGGCACATCTGGCTTTGAATATATAGCTAACTGCGGTGGGATTGTTTGTAATTCCAAAATATGATTGTGGTTGTCTGTAGTTAAGATTCGCGTAGAAACGGTTTGTGGAAGATGCCTTCTCCAAATAATTAAGCCTTTCTTTTGATTTTAAACCAGTTAAAATATCAATACGTAAACTATACCAGTTTTCTTTTGTTGTGCATTCGGTGATTCTCGATGTGTTTATAGTTCCAGCTAGCGAATCAATTCTTATTTTAAACGAGCTTAAGATCCTTTATTTATAAATTATAACTATTTATTTCAAATATTTCGTCTCCACATTGGGTGACTTCTCCAGGGAACAATTATTATAATTTGATTAATAAAATTTTTGTTTTAATAATTAAAAACTTTTATACATACATCAAATTTTTCTAAAAATGAATAAAGTACCATTTACACAACGCATTAACTATAAGATGGATACCCCCAGCAAAACCACACATTACCATATCATGGGTAAAGTAATGTATCGACATAGGGCTGCACGCATTACATTACACCTTACTTCACTGATGAATTTTACAGGCGATGAGCCTAAAAGTAATGGGTGAACTCATTACCTTGTAGGTTGTAAAGTAACTGGTTACTTATATGGTTACATGGTGGGAAAAAGTAATGTGTCTATAAATAGATTTTCATAAAAAAATGCATAAAAAATTTTCTTACAGATATTTTTTTTTAATTAAATAAATAACTTTTTTTTGTTAAATAAATAACGTGGTCATGCTGTGATTCGAACCTGGGGTCTCTGGTATTTAACAATTAATTAGGCGAGAACTCTACCAACTGAGCTATCGAAACATATAATATTTTATTGCTTAAAATATAATTGAGTTGTTGTGCTTCGTGTTTTCGTTCGTGATATCAAAAATATACACCTTACCCTCATGCTTACAAAAAAGCACAAGGTAATGTGTCTATAAATAGATTTTTAAAAATATATATTAATAATTACTTTACGTTTATAATTCATGAATTTATGTTTTGAAGTAATGTAAAATGTAATGAGGTATCATTATAAGGTAATCCATGAGTGTTCAATTATCGGTAACTCATTACTTCTTGTCGGAAAATAATGATACAGGTAAGGAGTACACATCACAAGGTAATGCATTACTTTATCGCATTACCAAAGTTTTGCTGGGATAGCAAGTATTGCTCAAAATGATAGACATTTAGTTAATAGGAACTAAGATAATTATTATGATGTTGAATAATACATATATGTATTTCAATATTCTAGTTAAATTTTAAATATTATTATTATATTGTTTCTGTTTTATGTGATCTTTTTATTATTATTTATTTTTGTTTTCTGGGATATTTTTACATATTGACAGAAAATATTTTTGATTCCCCGCCTTTTTTAAAAAAATTTGTTATATGTATATAAATTTTTAATTATTAAAACAAAAATTTTATCAATCAAATTATAATAATTGTGTCCTGAAGAAGTCACCCAATGTGGAGACTAAATATTGGAAATAAATAATTATAATTCATAAATAAATGATCTTAAGCTCTTTTAAAATAAGAAGAATTAATGGTTTTTCATTAAAAAACTCTAACAGTTTTAGCAAAAATAATAATAATAAAAATTAGATTGACAATAACTTTAGCTAAAGAACTGATTTTAACGATAACAATATAAAAAATTAGCGTAACTGAAATAAAACACATTTAACAGACTTTTGAACTAACTTTTTTTATGAGTTTAAAACATTTTTCAAGATGGGTTAATTAACTCCATACGCATGTACGTTGCACGACGTTCACATAAGTTTACGCGCGTTCTCAAAACAACTTCATTAAGCATTAATCTTTTCATTATTCATCATCAACATCTTAAACAGAAAATATAAAAATTAAAAACAACACGCACGCACACAGTCATATCCTGTTCAGTGTTCTTTGGCTTGTATTTAGAGATACCACTACTAAAATAAATTTTGTTTCACTTCCGTCGCTCGAAAATTGCCCAAAACCTAATATAACGGATATGTATGCATGCAATTCCCGTAAGCCAATACATAAACTTGAACTTACGCCCGAAAAAATTCCGGTAGTCCTTATATGATTTATAAATAGAAACCCCCCAATGACCGGTTAAACAGTGCAAGGCATTTTTTTGTAGCGAAGCAAAATTTTTTTTTTTTTGATAACTTGTTTTATCTTCTTACTATGATTATCGCTAACTTTCAAATATTTAACCACTTTTAAGACCAACATTACCTAAATTGAGGTAATAAAACGTTGAAGGAAGTCAATAATAGATGCATATTTTTACATTTTAAGTTCATATTTTACTATTTTTATGCATATTTTATGTACATAAAACACGATTATAAAAGCACTAGCTTCCGTGCCCTAGTGATAACTGATCTCTTATTGTGTAAAATTTAAGAGATTTGATTTAAGAGAAAAATTGTGTAATAATATTTTATTAGTGTTTGCAAATAAAGAAAAATTTAAGAATTATTTTTGCAATTTTAATCAATTTGCAATAAAATGCCGTTTGGGGCATATCTAAGTTATTTTGATAAAGAGCAAATTTCAGCATACTCGTATTTTAAAAGTGGCTTAAGTTTTCGGAAAATTTGCTAGAAAAATAAATCGTTTACATGTGGTTGTCACAAATTTTGCAAACAATCCGAGTGCTTATGGTATAATTAAAATAGGCGGCCCGAAAAAACTTTCTGATGGCGACTAGCGTAAAATAATCAACAGTGCCAGCAACAGAGTCTCAATCAGATAATCATTGAATGTAAGGTAAATGTGTAAAAATCAACCACAAGAACAAGGCTTCCCAGAGAATTACTTGCCAAAAGCTGATGTCTGTGCCAAGGATATTACCCCGCCACAAAACTGCTCGACTTGAATTCGCTTAAAGGAATTTACAAACCAACTGAATAAAGGTAAGTCATTAATCGGTGATGTTGGTAGGACTGTTTGATGTTTCAGATGGTTTTAACATCTATTGGAGGAACCACAATATTTCTCTACATAAGGAACCACGATATTTCTCAAAGAGAAATTTTGGAGGCGGATATTTAATAGTTTGGGCGCTTTTTGTTTCGACGGTATGGTTGAATTTACAAGCACTAGAATGAATTCTTCAGAGTACATTTTTTTTTTTTTTTTAAATAAAGAGAGGCAACACTCAGGAAATACTTCCTATATTTAGTGTGTTGCTTTCTTTGGAAAGGGATAGTATATAGATGAAAGGGGGGGGGGGGGGGGGATGTGTTGCCATGTCTGAAGGGCTTCAGACATGGCAACACTGTAATTGCGCGAGATGATAAGTCTAAGAACAGTTGTTGCTCGCCACCTGATGGAGAGTTGGCGAACTTATTGAAGCTTAATCATTATCGTATAAGAAGATTAATTGATGCCATTTATTAAAACTACACTCACAATATATTTTCCGTTACCGATTGTAGTTTATTTAAAAAGTAATCCGTAAAGTTTGTTTTTAACTGAATAAACTATTAAAATACAAAGAAACATATTTTTCAACTTTTTTGCCTGTTATTTAAAAAACAAACTATGAATTAATACAGATTTTCTGTAGCAGTTAATATTTTCGTTTAAAATCTACATGTTTAAAAAAAATCTACTTGTTTAAAAAAAATCACACAAGAATCACAGTAATCTTTTTTTTTAAAAAGTTCTCTCAAACGTTTTTCATATGCATGAACTGGGGATGGTAAATAAATTACTTATTTACATTTTCAGTCCAAAAAGTACCAAAGTGGCCCAGCTGACGATTAAGTGCTTTGTTTTAGTAAATTTTGTTTTACTTTTTTATGTTACTGAGGGTATTCAGCGTGGTTATTTGCACACGATGCAAATTTGCACTTTATCATCCTTGAGCAGTATTGACGGTGCATAATGTGCATATTAGAACAGAGATGGAGTTCCCTCACTGTTCCAAATTTATATGTTAAAGCACATCTATTAGATGACATCTAGGAGCTGAAGAGACAGCATGCTAGAGATAGAGTAAAAACTCTGAGTTTCTTTATTCATGTACAAATAACAAATTTTAATATATATAAAATAAAACGAAAAGTTAGGATTATAATTTTCGCAGTATAGAACATGTGCTAGCTGATTATTTGAATACAAGAAAATTAATTAGCAATATGGTAAAAGTCTAGTGTTTGTTAGGTAAACAAGATAAAGCGCATCAATGTTTAATGTAAAGTTAAAATTAAGCAATATTCTTGTGCAACTTTTGCTAGTTTGCAACAAATTACCCGTGTGTATGTCATATTGGAAGGTTAGAAAAAATCAAAAAGGTTTTGTGTCTGCACAAGATATGTGTAAAATATTTAATATTGAGTTGGCTACATTGAATGATAATAAAATTGTCAGTAATATGTGCAATAGTATTGCAAGAGTACCTTAACAATTAAATTAAATCAAAAGGTACCAAAATGTTTACAAAAGTGCTTTTTACTTTAGTACTAAACCAAATATTTTATTTACCATCACTATAGTTTTCCTTTACATTTTAATTGTCTTTTATTTTACAAACACATAGTTTTTTAAGTTATTTGCATATTATAGTAAAAGATGAACTTAAAGGTCATCCTTTTTCGTTATGCTGCCATATAAATGTTAGGCGCCATTCGCTCAATTAATTATTATTCAATTAATCTTATTATTTAGTTTTAAAAATAAATCCTAACATATATTATTATGTATATAATACATTATGTAAATAATACATTTTTATTTCTTTTAAATTAAATTTGGTGATAGCTAAAATAAACGACAATCGTTTATTTTTACGTTTTTGGGGGTAAAATTTTGATGGTTAAAATAAAGGAAAATAGTTTATTTTTAAGTTTTGGGAGTTAAATTTTTAATGTTCAAAATAATGGAAAATCTTTTATTTTTATGGATTTTCGGTAATTTTTTGATAGTCAAAAAAAACGAACGTCGTTTATTTTAACGGATTAAGCAATTATTTTTTAATAGTTAAAATAAACGAAAGTACTTTGTTTTTATCGATATTTGTAGTTAGTTTTTTAACAATTAAAAATAATTGGAAATTACTATTGTTTTAAACGAAAAATCAGTAGTCCTGTTTTTAACAACTTTTTCTATAGTTTTAATGTACAAATTCGTTTGTTTCTAACTATAAAATATTGTGAGTGTAGCAACTAAGAAGAATTCATTTTCCAACAATACAATGCCGCAGTACATGTAAGACGTCAGACGATGGAATGGCAAGCCCGGGCGGCGTATATTAAATTGGCCATAAATGCTCCAAAGGATTGTTTTGAAATAAGAAATTAAAATAAAAAACTAAATTTACAAAATATTTTGAAAGCGAGGAAGTGTTAAAATTTAAATTTCATAAAATTAAAAAAAAACAAATATTTTGAAATTATCACAATTTTAAAAATCTTGAAAACCTACTTAAGTTGTCTAGAAACCGTGGATACTTAAAAAGTAAGATTGAAACTTAGACTTTCCAAGAACAACTAATTTTGGTCCAAGAACATGCAGGATTCCAATAGCGTACCTGTAAATCACGTCGTCTTAACTTGAAAGCGTATGGACTGATTTTTATAAAATTTAGAAGAATGATTATATTTAGTAGTATTAGTAAATTCTTTAAGGTTATGAATATATGTTGGTGTTTAGGTGCGTCTTTGATCAACTTCGCGTTTATCGAAAAACGAAAATCGCCATATCTTCTTAAGAAAAAATTCTTTGGGCTGTAGTTATATCTTGGTAAGAGGAATAATTTATGCCTAAACTTATTCATTTTTATGGATTAGTTTTCAATATTCGCTCTAAACCTATTTTGGCCCAACGAAAAAAGTTTTTGAAGAACTTATTGTTTATTTTTCGTGCTGAACAAGTCGTATACATTTCATTGCAAAAAGGCTTAGACCGGTATGAGGGTTGATGAAATGTGTTAAATATTTTTAATAAACTTAAGAACATTTAAATTTAAAAAATGCATTTTCACAAAAAATTTTGTGCAAAACTGATTAATTATGTCGGATTAGCAATAAAAAAATTTAATTTACAAAGAAAATTCTGAAAATGTACAAAAAAAATGTTTAAACTGATGAAAATGTTATAGTTGTTTAAAGGTCTCTCCACTTCTATATAGGGAAACATTTCTTCTTATGGACATATTTTTAGCCTCCACTCTTCAGTTGAAAAAATTAAAATACACATTTTACCAACGTGTCTTTAAAGACACACCAAAGTTTACTAATATTAATAGTTTATTAAATCATTAATAATAATAATTATTTAGTATGAATTTTTAGGTTTGCAATTTAAAAAAACATATTTTTATGAAAATTTAAATCAAATTTTTTGAAACAAAAATTCCAAAAAAGGTAGCAAATCTTAAAATATTGAAAGAAATATTTTTTAATCATTTTTTAATTTTCTTTAATACCCTGTTAAAAATTTTCATATATGGATTCGTACATGAGTACTCATTATTCATGCATGTCCACATGCATCCATACAAGATTCATATGTGTTCATAAAACGTTCATATATGTGGAATCATATATTTTCATGTGTGTGTACTATCGAAAATCGAGGTAATATTTACATAAATAATCATATCGAAAATCGAGGTAATATTTACATATATGTTCCATACATGTTCATTGGGTACATTAACGTAACAATATGCGTACGCCAATAAAGAGACCACGGAGTTGAAACCACAATTTTTGTTATTATGTAGAATATTTCTAAGCATTATGCTCGAAAAGATTTCGCACATAATCCCTGGAGGTATAATGGCGGCAATGACAGTGGAGCAATGTCCAGGCACTATATAACTCTAAAGTAATTTTTCTATAAAAAAAAACTAAGGAACTGTGATTGTAATTTGTTTGCAATTGAAAAATTTCACGAAGTATTCGTTCCCGTTTTTGGATAACTACCAAAAGTGTGGTAACACTGCTTGCTTTTTGTACCCAGCAAAATAAAGTGGAAGTAGTGCTTTAAGAACCTCTTTAACTTGACTTCCAAAGCATTAGCATACGCACATTTTTCACTTTAATAGAAGTTATTGTTAACAACTGCCAAAAACGTTAAATTAAAGTTATTTTAAACAGTATTTGCATCACCATATAAATTAATTGCTATCTAAATTAATAACATCATAAGAAGTACTTTTTCATAAGTTCATATATATATTTTTTTTATATGGAGGTTGAGGTGGTAAGTGGTTGGATTTGCAATCAGAAGGTTGGGAGATCAATTCCGGGCCGGGGAGATAATTATTTTTTTATTATTTTTTTAATTCTTATTAATTTTTTTAGTATTTTTTATTTAATTTAGTTTTTTCTGAGTATTTTAAGGGAATTAAGTAATTTAAAAACGAACAAATAATTAACATCTTGACTTTAATCATAAAGAATTTTTTTTTGGAAAATTGTTATCCAGAGTGGACAAATAATTATTTGATAAAAATCTATTTTTTTGTCTTTGCGATGGAACTTTTTGTAAAACTTATTTAAAAATATAAAAAAATCGTAAGGTTTTATAGTTTTTATTGTTATGTTGATAAGAAAATGCAAAGATGTATTTCACTGCTAAAAATTAGTTTATCGAATTTTTCATATTTGTTTCAAGATATACTTTTTAGGTGTGCCTTGAAACGTGTGCAATATTCAAAAAAAAAATTGATTTTGGCTTCAAAAATCTATTTGAGTTTTTAATGCTATTGTTTCGGATTGCAAAAAATTATCAAGCTAGTTTATTAATAATAATAACTAATTAGTAAATTAATTAATTCATAACTTTTACTTAATTTAAATATATCACTTTAATTTACCTATAGAGTTTTTACCGACCTCTTTCTCCAAATCTTTAGACAAAAATACGGAAAACATTAAAAGATCCTACGCTCCAAGGCACACTCGTTTCATTGCAGGTCACTTTTCCCTACCTGTAGTTAAACTACTTCTCCATTTTTTTTTCTCATTGTCATTATCTTATTAAAGACACTTCCCGTCAAATTAATTATTAAAAAAATATTTTAAAATATGCAATTAATTCAAAATTGTTAAATGAGCATTTTTAATATTTTTGTTAACCTCATCAAAACTTAAAAATAATTTATATCTCAGTGATACGAAATCACATAATAAAAATGTTTTAAATATCATTATTTTATCTTTTTTATTATATATTTGTGTAGCATATTTTTCTTGTGTTCATAAAAATATATCAATATTTTCAACTTAAGTTCGGTTTAAGTTTGTTGTATTGCATAAGTAACTTTGGTGCAAATGGTAGAGCGGTCTACTTTAATACAGCAGATCGTAACTCAGATTCGTGTGTTCAATACTCGCTGGCACCAAAAGATTTTTTTTTTATATTTAAAGAAACATCCCTAAAGTATGCTGCACATTTTTATTAAATAAAAATGTTAATATATATTTGAAAAAGACCTTCCACGAACTATTGAAAAATAGCATCCATGCACTGTTTAAAATGCTATTAAAGAAGTTATATATTCACTCCATCCGCCCAATGACACGACAATGTTAAAATCATTAATGATTCACCTAAATTTGCACCACATCCGGCTCAGTAGATGTGGTGTTTTTACTACTTCTTCCTCAGCTATTATTTTGCTGGGTATATATGGAGAAATTGAAAACATATTCGCACACATTTTTATCAAGGTTGGCAACCGAAACCAATGACGGTATTGGTTTCGGTATTGATTTTTTGTTTGTTTCGGTATTGGTATCAGTATTTCAACCGGTGTTATTGAAAAACTGCATTTCGCAATAAATTGTGTGTTGTTTTTAAAAACACAATGTTGCCAACGCAAATTAAAGCTATTGCCGTTCCTTAAGTAAGTAATAAGATTTTTTTATTGTAATTGTAGTTTTATTTTATTAATTTGTAGTTTTCAAAATTTTGAATTAAAAAAAATATTTTTAATTAACAACGAAAAAAAATATATATCTGCCATTCAACCGAAGACAGGACAAAAAGGGCTTTTTTGGCCTTGTGTCTTCAGATTTCAATTAAATTTTGCTTTCAATTAAATTTTGCTTGGAGTCACTTAAAGATTGTCGTTTTTTTAAATTCTAATAATCCATGGTTTTCAGGCGCGAATTAGTTTTATTGAAAAATGAGAAATATGCTTGAATATTCGTATTTTCTTTAATATTCACCAGATCAACGCCATTTAAATTTCATTGGAATGGTACACTCAACAATTTTTTTTGTAGATAGATTTTTTTTCAGCGCCAGATAGAAATTATTTTTTTATACAATTTGTTTTTTAAATGCACTTTTCACAAATTTGGCCTCTCTCAATTTAAAAAAAATAGGCATATGGGATTTTAACTATAATATAACACTTTCTGTTTTTGGGTCCCAGGGTTTATCTATTATTAATGAACTATTGAAAAAAAGCTTGAATCATTTTCCATAGAAAAAAACAATTTGTTTTTTTTTCTTTGATAATTTAAAATTAAAAAGATTACATTTAAAAATGTAGTGGTAAGGCGCCGTTTAAATGTTTCTCTTTTAAAAATTATACATTTAATTTTAATGTTTTTTAATGTACTTGAAATAGAAACGAATCTATTAAA
Organism: Delia radicum; assembly: GCA_021234595.1. NCBI lineage: Eukaryota > Metazoa > Arthropoda > Insecta > Diptera > Anthomyiidae > Delia > Delia radicum. The sequence goes on along the minus strand of CM037856.1, from coordinate 11,705,703 downwards.
ATATTATGTTTTAAAAATTTAATTTTTAACACCATGTTTCTTTCTATAAAAAATCTGACATTCGATACCAAACGTGGGCTTGCAAAGGTAAAAATAATTTTTTTTCAAAACAGAATATTTTAGTAAATTCTTTTATCTTCCACGTCTAGAAAAATCTTAAATAATAAATGCATCGTTTTTAAAACAGAGGCTTTTAAAGGAGCACCTCAAAAAACATTTTTAAATTTAGGATTAAATCTGAAAAATAAAAAAAAAAACAAATTGCCGTTTTTTCTATGTAAAAGTGCTATAAACTTTTTTCAAAAAATCAATAAAAATAGTTAAACCTCGACACCCAAAAAAGTGAAAGTGTAGCTTTATGGAAAAAGTTATATATTTTGCAAATGGAGGGTGGCCAAATTTTAGAAAAATGCATTTTAAAAATAAATTGTATAAAAAATGCTTTTCTTTTTGACGTTAAAAAAAAATTAATTATATTAAGTATGGGAGACAAAAAAAAAATTTACCAAAATTTGCGACATTACTGAGAACAATAACATTTCAAAATCCAGAAAAATTGTCATAAGAGCGTTCGCAGAAAGACTTTTGGATTTTTGGATCTCTTAACCCTCCAACAGGCGCTTCTATGTGGCGCATTTCAAATTGGCCATAAGTGCGTCAAATAAGGTTTTTATAGTGAGAATTTAAACTATTTCGATAGAACACTAAATTTACAACTTATGTTGCGAAGTATTTGTTTGTGTGCATGGCACTGTTTGGAAGCATGAAAGCGTTAAAATTAAAATTTCGTAAAATTTCCAAAAATAAATATTTTAAAATTTTGAACTTTCTTCAGTTCAGCTCCTGTAAAGAACATAACTTGAAAACGTATGTACAGATTTTTATGAAGTTTGACATAAAGATTATATTAAGTAGTATTAGCAAAGGCTTTAAGTCTAATCAATATTTGTTGAAGATTAGGTGCGTTTCGCTCAATTTCGTGTTTTCTGAAAAACAGAAATCGCCATAACTTTTTAAGTAAAATCACAGAAAGTGTAATTTTAGAAAGTGTATCTTAGTAAGAGGAATAATTTATGCCAAAAGCAATTAATTTTTATAAATTAGTTTTTGAGATGCGCTCTAAACCTCTTTCGGACCTCAAAATAGGCAACGAAAAAATTTTGGTAGAAGAACATTTTTTTTTTACATTTTCTTTATTTATTTTATTGAATCTTCACTTAATAATTGTGAATTAACAATAAGTATTCAAACATTAAGACTAAATAAAATTATTAAGTCCAGCCAATTTCAAACAAAGTTTCATGTTTTCATTAAAATTATCTTCTCACAAGTGGACCAAGTCAGCAGTATGCCTCCTTCTTAATCGCAGATGGCCACTGCTATACCGTAAATTCCGGGCTTGTATATTTGGATGGATTTCGATTTTTTTAAGTAGTTGTCGCTATGTATTTTTATTTCATATTTAACAAGGTGTACGTTTAGATCGTTATGTATGTTGGAGTTTCTGACGTACCAAGGTGCACACGTAATCATTAGAAGCATGTTTTGACGTCTGTTCAATTTTTCTATATTAGATGCTGATTCGGCAACCCAGAGCTGAATTCCACAGCACCATATGGGTTTAATTATCGAGTTATAAAGCAATAGTTTACAATCCAAGCTAAGTATAGAGTTTCTACACATAAGCCACGTAAGCTCAACAGTTTTTAACTTTATCTGGATAAGTTTCGCGTCTATATGATTTTTCCATGTAAGACGACGGTCAAGGTGTATACCGAGATATTTCACATTTGTTATTAATTTGTATTGGTGGACACGATTCTCTTCTTAGCGTAAAAGTTATGTGGATACATTTCTGCTCATTCACTTTAATTTTCCATTTATCTAACCAACTTTCCAATTGTGATATGTGATTTTGTAACAATCTTGACGCTACTAATGGGTCATTGTGTACACTAAGGATTGCTGTATCATCAGCAAATGTGGACGTGTGGGTATAAGTGTTTAATGGCATATCCGATGTGTAAAGTATATACAGAAGTGGTTCCAAAATGCTACCTTGCGTTACTCCAGCTTGTATGTCTTGGGGGGAGCTGGCAAAACTTTTTTCTGCATTCAGTTTGTTATATAACATCTAGCAGCTTTTGGGTATTTGATGGTAACAAAAGTTTTATTTTAAAAAGAAGTCCCTCATGCCAAACTTTATCAAAGCCTTGTGAGACATCAATAAAGAGAGCAGAGCAATATAGTTTTTCCTCAAATGCCTTTATAATTATGCTATAAACACATAGACGACTGCAGCTACACGACTACAGCCTGTCAAAAATAAAATACACACGTTTATATGAAAACGATTATTTTGGCACCAACACAGCTACACGGCTACCCGACTACTTTTGCCGCTGTAGTCAACTTAGGATAATTTCTATTTTTGTTGGCTACAAAACAAAAATAGTGTTGACAATAAAACAAAATATGTAACAAATTTGTGCTTAAAAATATTTTATATTGTTAAACACAAAAAACGTCACAACATTAAATGCTATAATTGCATTAATATTCAAGAGGGGTTAGTTAAATTTATTTTTACGTTATAATAATGTATTATAAATAAGTAATTGTATTTTTAAGTCAACTTTATATACGTGTCTACAACCATGCATGTTGTTCTATTTGTATAAAAAACAGCTGTTTACTATGTTGCTGTCGTTTCCAAAATAATAAGTAGCTGACCACATAGCGACGATTGCAGTGAACGGCATTTGTAGTCGTGTAGCTCTGTAGCCTGCTGTGGTCTATGTGTTTATAGCATCACTGTGATTAATCTATGAACGTGTTGAATGGTGTTGTGTTATTTCCTGAAGCCAAATTGATGTGCTGGAATAGTATTGTTTTCATTTATATAGTATTGTTTTCATTTACACAGCGTGTTCATGAGTAACTTTTCGAACAGTTTTGACATATTGGGTAAACGACTGATTGGTCTATAAGATTCTACTTTAGTGTGGTCTTTTCCTGGTTTGGGTATCATTTTAACAAGCGATGTTTTCCATTCTGGCGGATTATATCAAAGGCGTAAAATAGCATTGAAAATAAAGAGAATTATTCTTACGGCTATACCCGGTGCTTTTTTCGGGTCTAACTCTGTAATAGACATTTTAACCTCGCATTTTAAAGATAAGCGGGACACTTGCTTTGTACTGGGAAATTACATGTGGTAACTCAATTATTGTGCTGGGTAAATTCGGCGTGAATACTTCCTTTAGGTGATCAACGAACAGATTTCCTTTCTCAGTGTCATTTCTAGCTAATTTCCATTTAATTCTCGTAAAGGAGGCTTACAAATAACTGGTATTTTAAGATTTTTTATAGCTAGCCACAATGAGTAATCAGTTTTTGATGTTGGATCTAAGTTTTCAAGAAACCTGTTAAGTGATGCAACTCTTTTTTCTTCAAGAAGTCTCCGTGCATTCTTTTAAACGTGCCGAACAAGTGGTACAAAGTGCCGAACAAGTGGTACAAATTGCATTGCAAAAAAGCGTAGGTCGATTTGACTGTTAAAGCGGAATATGAAAAATGCTTATGAATCCGAATAATTTTAAGAAAATTTTCTGATTTTATATCTAAAAAATTAGGTTATGGAACTTATTTTTTTCTTGTGGTCAAACTATTAGTTCAAAGGTCATTTTGATGACCTTAAATGTAAAAATTCAGAAACTTAAAATTCAAGCTTCTATCCTGTTCCATTATCATGAAATTTATACACTTATTGCTCAAAATTCATGTGAAGAACGAAAAATAAACTGATTTTGTTTTAGTTTTTTTAAATGTTTTCTAAAACGAATATAGGATATTTTAAAGATCTTTTCCCCATTGTCTGATGTTATAATCTGGAAGATTCTAAATTTTCAATTTTATGGTCAAAAAAGTGCCTGTAAACTAATAATTTTTACGCCGAATGATTTCTTAATAATCTGGAGCTCCTAGCAGTGATTTTTTTAGTTTTGTGCAATCAAAGTACAAGATTCATAACTCCGTTTAAAAAACCCAAAAAAAAAAAAATTCTCAAAAAACCCAACCAAAAAAGGGATTGCAAAATCGTTTGCTAAAAATCAGCGAGCTGATTTTTGGCAACAAAATTAGAAGATTCAGTGAAAATTTTGCAAACACTTAAGTGATTAGAAATTAAAAACACTAGCTAAAAATTAATAAAATTTTTGCTGAATATTAGTAGACTGAAAAAAACTCAAAAAAATTGTGAAAAAATTATACTTTAGTAAATTTATTTGCCGAAAATCATAAAACATAATTTTGTGATTATTTTAAAAATAATTTACAATTCGTTAGAAAATATAAAAATGTTCATGCTCCCACATTGGCTCCATGAATTAATGTAATATCTTAAAGAAGTAGAAATGATTATATATAACATTAACAAAATTATATTTTAACTACTTACATCAATGGTTATCTTAATGATGTTATCTTTTAAAGAAACGCAAATGCCGCAGGTAATTATAGAAACGAAAAGAAAAAAAAACAAAATATGACATACACAACTCTTTTTTGCAATAAGAAAAAAGAAACATAAAAATCTTCCTAAGATGTGTGTCCTCGTCTTTCGCTTTAGTCTGTCTACCTGTATATTTGTTTCCAATTTGACCAGACTACATTATTGATCTCTACAAGCATTTAGTTTAGAATTCACATTTAATCTTTATTAAATTTAAATATTTTATTTTGTCTTTTATTTAATTAATATACACTTACTTTCACATGCCGGTGATAATGCAAAATTTAAGTTGTTTTAAGCCACAATTTTGTTTTATATAAGATAAAGAGATACAAAAATCTTCCACGGTTGATTAGGAGCTATTAGAGTTGTACTTTTTAGTATAGTTTTCCTCGTCACTACTACATCTTGACATGCCGCGACATCTAATTCATTCTGAGTATATCTTTCAATTTTAGCAAAATAAATTAGTAAAACATTAGCATAATATTAGTAAAACATTAGTTCAAAACAGTTAAGTGCTAAATAAAAACTAACTACAATTTTAGCTGAAACATAATTTTAACAAAAAATTTGCTGAATGCTATTTCATTACTTTTTAATCCAAGTTTTAACAAATTTTAATCAAAGTTCGTTAAAATAATAAGTAAGAGTTTAAAACTTATTGCTCATTGCATTACTTTTTTGAAACCACAACAAAATACAAGGCAATTTTGCCTTTCATTTCTGCTTTTTAAGAATTTCTGAGTTATTTAAAATGCCCTTTTTTAAAATAATAACCTTTCTGGTGGTTAAAAAATATACTTTTATTTGATTATGGTTAATTTTTCTTTATATTGGTTGCAATTATTTTCACAATTCACAAATTTTAATTGAATTCACATCTTTTTGTGCAATTTGACGACTTAAATTTTGTATGTGCAAAAAATCTAGAGGTTTTGACAGCTAAAATATTTTTTTAACAAAAACTTTGAAAACACCAAAACGTACGAATTCAAGAACAGCGATTTTTCATTTCTACATATTTGAAAAATTTTACGTTTTCAACTCCCCACTAATTCCAGTTTAAAAGTTTTTCTGTGTAGTCGGCCTGCGGCTGTCCGCAGCTGGCTTCGTTGAGTAAAACATTTCTGGAAATCTGTAAAATGAAACGAATTAAATATGAAATAAAAACATAGCAGGAAATGTTATTCAAAAGGAAATAAGTGCCTCCTAATAACCCAGAAATAACAATATATTCAACGCAGAAAATGAAAAGCAGTATCAAGGTTTTTTTTTAAGAGAAGCAACAGGGAATTTAGGGAATGCTTCCTATTTATGTACGTGTTGCATTCTTTGGAAAGGGGATAGCGGAGTGATGAAATGTGGGAAAAATGAAGGGCTTTAAACATGGCAACACTGTAATTGCGCGAGAAGATTAGTCATAGAACAGTTGGTGCTCGCCACCTGATGAAGATTTGGCGAACTTATTGAAGGTTTTTGGTTCATAGCCCTGATTCATTCTTTAACTTCGGTGGGGTTAAGTGCTATCGGAACAGCGAAGGTGGGCCTGCGATGCATATAAGGGGTAGAAAACTCATACATATTGTTTTATTCTACATGGATGTTGTCGTCACCGGGAATCGAACCCGAACAGCGACCACAATATTTAGAAATACAGTTATTTTAGAAGTACTTTCAGGATCTTCAAAAAAAACTCTTGCTGTGTTACCATCATTGGAGCTTCCATAATCCTTGTTTTTTAAATTCCTTCTGGATTCTTGTTTTCTCTTGTTTTCTCATATTATGTAGATCTGTATTATTTTTGACGGCAATGTTCATATTTCCTGGATTTCTGCGGTATTTATTATCATTGCCAATTTGATTTAGTATCAGTAATTGCAATTGCTACCTTTCCATCAATCATTTGTTAGATTTAGTTGAAATGTCACATTTATGACACTTCCAGATATTACTACTGAAATAGGTGACAAATTCTTATATTCTGCCACCAGTTTTTTAGTTGTTTCTTTCGTGTATTCAAATCGAATTGGCCGACATAATAACTTGGACACAGGTGTTGAATTTATTCACACATCTTGAAAACTTGATAATGGTACTAGCTAAGCCATCAATGCCGTTGAAAATTTTGCGTTACTTTCACTTTGTTGTTTATATTCTGAAAATCCAGATGATCCATCACATTCCCATTTGCATATCACTGTAACCATATATCTATTTCTTCTTTAGAAAAGGTTCATATGATTCTTGAAGCTGTATTCTCAAGAAGATGACATAAACTAACACTTGCACCTTTATCACTTATTTCAGAAATAGGTGGCAACATATTCTCCTTTGCTGCATTTAATGAATAAGTATATAAGCATTGAACCCCATTCTTTTTCAATAAGCTTCTTTCTTAATTGATCGTGCTTATTCCTACTAAAGTTCATATTACGGCTAAGAGCCAACGCATCTTCGACCGTGCACTCAGTATCCGATTTTGGAGTTGGAATACTTTCTATCATTCGTTCTAGTCTTTTTGGAGAGGCAGTAGACAGGACATTCACAATTTTGGCAGCTTCTTCGGCTGTGTTTTTGTTAATAACAACTTAAATGACTCTTTTATATGATTAGCATGATGGTTGCTAATAAGTTTTTCTTGCCTTTTCTTTTGTGTCCTCGTCGTAGTTCTTACTAGGGCATCTAGAATTGTTTTTCCATTTCAGTATGTATCTCCGTATTCAACCAATCTTCGTTGTTTTTGTTGAATTTGGATAATGCGTTCCTGCATTCACGCATTTTTCTTTCGTAAAGATAAGTTTGAAAAATGTTTATTAAATATGATTTTTCAAGATAAAAAATAGTATCATAAAAAATAAATTTTTGCACAAAATCTGCTCTCTAGCTCTGAATTATGCGTGGGATCAGTTTTTTTTTTCTTGAGGAGTTGCTCGAAACATATTGAAATATTATTTAAAATAAAAAAAAAATAATTCAAAATCATCAGGTAAAATGGTGGGCACACTTGCAAAGAAATTTTTGCGTTTAAAAATTGACCATTTTCGACCAACGCTGGGTGTAGAGTGCATGTCCAGAAATAAATAAAATTACATTTAACTTTTCTAAAACTTCGGGTTCAGATGAGATCTTTAGCCAGATCGAAGTACTAGTACCAACCTAGCTAATATGTTTGATTTGCTTTATTTTTGTAAATATACGGAGGTTGGAAGCTTGTTATAAATTAAAAATTAATTTTTTTTTTTTTTTTTTTAAAATTTATTTTCATCGGGATAAACATTAATTGCATTTATAGTAATTAAATGTGCTAAAGTCCCAAAACTTATTTAACAAATTGTGAAAAGCAATCTGATGTAGGCGTGTCCCTATCCGGATTTCATTCCTGCCTAAGGAAATCTTCAGGGGACTTTGTTATTAGAATTTCTAGAGATATTTGTTATGTTAAATCACAAACTCAATGAGAATTTCTTGTCCTCGCCTAGGAGCGAGATTCAAAATTTAAAATATCAAAGAAAAACCAAAACAACAACAAAAAATTGTCACAATTGGCTTTGTCATCTTCCAAATACTACTCTGTTTTTTTGACAGACCTAGCAATGTAGTGACGTTTATTCAAGTAAATCAACAATAGAAAATCATATGTTTTCTATTAGTGTCAGTTACATTTAAATTTGCACAAGCACCTGCATATTTGCTTATTTAAATTTATTTTCATCGGGATAAACATTAATTGCATTTATAGTAATTAAATGTGCTAAAGTCCCAAAACTTATTTAACAAATTGTGAAAAGCAATCTGATGTAGGCGTGTCCCTATCCGGATTTCATTCCTGCCTAAGGAAATCTTCAGGGGACTTTGTTATTAGAATTTCTAGAGATATTTGTTATGTTAAATCACAAACTCAATGAGAATTTCTTGTCCTCGTCTAGGAGCGAGATTCAAAATTTAAAATATCAAAGAAAAACCAAAACAACAACAAAAAATTGTCACAATTGGCTTTGTCATCTTCCAAATACTACTCTGTTTTTTTGACAGACCTAGCAATGTAGTGACGTTTATTCAAGTAAATCAACAATAGAAAATCATATGTTTTCTATTAGTGTCAGTTACATTTAAATTTGCACAAGCACCTGCATATTTGTTATTTAAATTTATTTTCATCGGGATAAACATTAATTGCATTTATAGTAATTAAATGTGCTAAAGTCCCAAAACTTATTTAACAAATTGTGAAAAGCAATCTGATGTAGGCGTGTCCCTATCCGGATTTCATTCCTGCCTAAGGAAATCTTCAGGGGACTTTGTTATTAGAATTTCTAGAGATATTTGTTATGTTAAATCACAAACTCAATGAGAATTTCTTGTCCTCGTCTAGGAGCGAGATTCAAAATTTAAAATATCAAAGAAAAACCAAAACAACAACAAAAAATTGTCACAATTGGCTTTGTCATCTTCCAAATACTACTCTGTTTTTTTGACAGACCTAGCAATGTAGTGACGTTTATTCAAGTAAATCAACAATAGAAAATCATATGTTTTCTATTAGTGTCAGTTACATTTAAATTTGCACAAGCACCTGCATATTTGTTATTTAAATTTATTTTCATCGGGATAAACATTAATTGCATTTATAGTAATTAAATGTGCTAAAGTCCCAAAACTTATTTAACAAATTGTGAAAAGCAATCTGATGTAGGCGTGTCCCTATCCGGATTTCATTCCTGCCTAAGGAAATCTTCAGGGGACTTTGTTATTAGAATTTCTAGAGATATTTGTTATGTTAAATCACAAACTCAATGAGAATTTCTTGTCCTCGTCTAGGAGCGAGATTCAAAATTTAAAATATCAAAGAAAAACCAAAACAACAACAAAAAATTGTCACAATTGGCTTTGTCATCTTCCAAATACTACTCTGTTTTTTTGACAGACCTAGCAATGTAGTGACGTTTATTCAAGTAAATCAACAATAGAAAATCATATGTTTTCTATTAGTGTCAGTTACATTTAAATTTGCACAAGCACCTGCATATTTGTTATTTAAATTTATTTTCATCGGGATAAACATTAATTGCATTTATAGTAATTAAATGTGCTAAAGTCCCAAAACTTATTTAACAAATTGTGAAAAGCAATCTGATGTAGGCGTGTCCCTATCCGGATTTCATTCCTGCCTAAGGAAATCTTCAGGGGACTTTGTTATTAGAATTTCTAGAGATATTTGTTATGTTAAATCACAAACTCAATGAGAATTTCTTGTCCTCGTCTAGGAGCGAGATTCAAAATTTAAAATATCAAAGAAAAACCAAAACAACAACAAAAAATTGTCACAATTGGCTTTGTCATCTTCCAAATACTACTCTGTTTTTTTGACAGACCTAGCAATGTAGGGACGTTTATTCAAGTAAATCAACAATAGAAAATCATATGTTTTCTATTAGTGTCAGTTACATTTAAATTTGCACAAGCACCTGCATATTTGTTATTTAAATTTATTTTCATCGGGATAAACATTAATTGCATTTATAGTAATTAAATGTGCTAAAGTCCCAAAACTTATTTAACAAATTGTGAAAAGCAATCTGATGTAGGCGTGTCCCTATCCGGATTTCATTCCTGCCTAAGGAAATCTTCAGGGGACTTTGTTATTAGAATTTCTAGAGATATTTGTTATGTTAAATCACAAACTCAATGAGAATTTCTTGTCCTCGTCTAGGAGCGAGATTCAAAATTTAAAATATCAAAGAAAAACCAAAACAACAACAAAAAATTGTCACAATTGGCTTTGTCATCTTCCAAATACTACTCTGTTTTTTTGACAGACCTAGCAATGTAGTGACGTTTATTCAAGTAAATCAACAATAGAAAATCATATGTTTTCTATTAGTGTCAGTTACATTTAAATTTGCACAAGCACCTGCATATTTGTTATTTAAATTTATTTTCATCGGGATAAACATTAATTGCATTTATAGTAATTAAATGTGCTAAAGTCCCAAAACTTATTTAACAAATTGTGAAAAGCAATCTGATGTAGGCGTGTCCCTATCCGGATTTCATTCCTGCCTAAGGAAATCTTCAGGGGACTTTGTTATTAGAATTTCTAGAGATATTTGTTATGTTAAATCACAAACTCAATGAGAATTTCTTGTCCTCGTCTAGGAGCGAGATTCAAAATTTAAAATATCAAAGAAAAACCAAAACAACAACAAAAAATTGTCACAATTGGCTTTGTCATCTTCCAAATACTACTCTGTTTTTTTGACAGACCTAGCAATGTAGTGACGTTTATTCAAGTAAATCAACAATAGAAAATCATATGTTTTCTATTAGTGTCAGTTACATTTAAATTTGCACAAGCACCTGCATATTTGTTATTTAAATTTATTTTCATCGGGATAAACATTAATTGCATTTATAGTAATTAAATGTGCTAAAGTCCCAAAACTTATTTAACAAATTGTGAAAAGCAATCTGATGTAGGCGTGTCCCTATCCGGATTTCATTCCTGCCTAAGGAAATCTTCAGGGGACTTTGTTATTAGAATTTCTAGAGATATTTGTTATGTTAAATCACAAACTCAATGAGAATTTCTTGTCCTCGTCTAGGAGCGAGATTCAAAATTTAAAATATCAAAGAAAAACCAAAACAACAACAAAAAATTGTCACAATTGGCTTTGTCATCTTCCAAATACTACTCTGTTTTTTTGACAGACCTAGCAATGTAGTGACGTTTATTCAAGTAAATCAACAATAGAAAATCATATGTTTTCTATTAGTGTCAGTTACATTTAAATTTGCACAAGCACCTGCATATTTGTTATTTAAATTTATTTTCATCGGGATAAACATTAATTGCATTTATAGTAATTAAATGTGCTAAAGTCCCAAAACTTATTTAACAAATTGTGAAAAGCAATCTGATGTAGGCGTGTCCCTATCCGGATTTCATTCCTGCCTAAGGAAATCTTCAGGGGACTTTGTTATTAGAATTTCTAGAGATATTTGTTATGTTAAATCACAAACTCAATGAGAATTTCTTGTCCTCGTCTAGGAGCGAGATTCAAAATTTAAAATATCAAAGAAAAACCAAAACAACAACAAAAAATTGTCACAATTGGCTTTGTCATCTTCCAAATACTACTCTGTTTTTTTGACAGACCTAGCAATGTAGTGACGTTTATTCAAGTAAATCAACAATAGAAAATCATATGTTTTCTATTAGTGTCAGTTACATTTAAATTTGCACAAGCACCTGCATATTTGTTATTTAAATTTATTTTCATCGGGATAAACATTAATTGCATTTATAGTAATTAAATGTGCTAAAGTCCCAAAACTTATTTAACAAATTGTGAAAAGCAATCTGATGTAGGCGTGTCCCTATCCGGATTTCATTCCTGCCTAAGGAAATCTTCAGGGGACTTTGTTATTAGAATTTCTAGAGATATTTGTTATGTTAAATCACAAACTCAATGAGAATTTCTTGTCCTCGTCTAGGAGCGAGATTCAAAATTTAAAATATCAAAGAAAAACCAAAACAACAACAAAAAATTGTCACAATTGGCTTTGTCATCTTCCAAATACTACTCTGTTTTTTTGACAGACCTAGCAATGTAGTGACGTTTATTCAAGTAAATCAACAATAGAAAATCATATGTTTTCTATTAGTGTCAGTTACATTTAAATTTGCACAAGCACCTGCATATTTGTTATTTAAATTTATTTTCATCGGGATAAACATTAATTGCATTTATAGTAATTAAATGTGCTAAAGTCCCAAAACTTATTTAACAAATTGTGAAAAGCAATCTGATGTAGGCGTTGTCCCTATCCGGATTTCATTCCTGCCTAAGGAAATCTTCAGGGGACTTTGTTATTAGAATTTCTAGAGATATTTGTTATGTTAAATCACAAACTCAATGAGAATTTCTTGTCCTCGTCTAGGAGCGAGATTCAAAATTTAAAATATCAAAGAAAAACCAAAACAACAACAAAAAATTGTCACAATTGGCTTTGTCATCTTCCGAATACTACTCTGTTTTTTTGACAGACCTAGCAATGTAGTGACGTTTATTCAAGTAAATCAACAATAGAAAATCATATGTTTTCTATTAGTGTCAGTTACATTTAAATTTGCACAAGCACCTGCATATTTGTTATTTAAATTTATTTTCATCGGGATAAACATTAATTGCATTTATAGTAATTAAATGTGCTAAAGTCCCAAAACTTATTTAACAAATTGTGAAAAGCAATCTGATGTAGGCGTGTCCCTATCCGGATTTCATTCCTGCCTAAGGAAATCTTCAGGGGACTTTGTTATTAGAATTTCTAGAGATATTTGTTATGTTAAATCACAAACTCAATGAGAATTTCTTGTCCTCGTCTAGGAGCGAGATTCAAAATTTAAAATATCAAAGAAAAACCAAAACAACAACAAAAAATTGTCACAATTGGCTTTGTCATCTTCCAAATACTACTCTGTTTTTTTGACAGACCTAGCAATGTAGTGACGTTTATTCAAGTAAATCAACAATAGAAAATCATGTTTTCTATTAGTGTCAGTTACATTTAAATTTGCACAAGCACCTGCATATTTGTTATTTAAATTTATTTTCATCGGGATAAACATTAATTGCATTTATAGTAATTAAATGTGCTAAAGTCCCAAAACTTATTTAACAAATTGTGAAAAGCAATCTGATGTAGGCGTGTCCCTATCCGGATTTCATTCCTGCCTAAGGAAATCTTCAGGGGACTTTGTTATTAGAATTTCTAGAGATATTTGTTATGTTAAATCACAAACTCAATGAGAATTTCTTGTCCTCGTCTAGGAGCGAGATTCAAAATTTAAAATATCAAAGAAAAACCAAAACAACAACAAAAAATTGTCACAATTGGCTTTGTCATCTTCCAAATACTACTCTGTTTTTTTGACAGACCTAGCAATGTAGTGACGTTTATTCAAGTAAATCAACAATAGAAAATCATATGTTTTCTATTAGTGTCAGTTACATTTAAATTTGCACAAGCAAATTTTAATATTTAAAATTTATGGATTAATATTTGAATATTTGATTAATATTTGCCCGCTAGTAGTTTTATACAAGGCATAGACCAATTTACTAGGACTGTTATTTGTGACATTACTCAGAATAATAACATTTCAACATAGAGAAACATGGATATGGTCGACTTCAATATTCAGTACACCATTTGATTCACTTAATCTTACCAAATGTCTTTAAAATTTCATTAGCATTTAAATTTAAATAAAGGGTGTTTTTGTAGAGGTATATAAATTTAAGTTGGCAACACCTTGTTTTGTTTGGTTTGGCATTTCAAAATGAATAGACTGACGCCTCAACAACGCTTCCAAATTGTGCAAATTTATTTTGAAAATCATGGTTCTGTTCGAAATACGTATCTCGCACGATTTTTTGCGGATTTTGTTTAGCGATGAAGCTCACTTTTGTTTAAATAAATACGTCAATAAACAAAACTGCCGTATTTGCAGCGATGATAATCTTCAAGTGTATGTTGAGACCCCGTTACATGCAGAAAAACTGACTGTTTGGTTTGCTTTAGGGGCTGGTGGAATCATTGGTCCGTACTTCTTTAAAAACGATGCTGGTCAGAACGTTACAGTCAATGGTGACCGCTATAGAGCCATGGTTACTGACTTTTTCGTTCATCAATTGAACAACGCAACATGTCACGCAGCTCGTGCCACAATTGATTTATTGAAGGAAACGTTTGGTAACCGCATAGTTTCACGTTTCGGACCCGTGAATTGGCCTCCAAGATCGTGCGATTTAACGCATCTGTACTATTTTCTGTGGGGATATGAGAAGTCGCTAGTCTACGCCGATAAGCCCGAAACGATTGACCACTTGGAGGACAACATTCGCAGCGTTATTGCCAATATACGAAAACAAATGTTGGAAAAAGTCATCGGAAATTGGACTTCTAGATTCGACTACGTCCGAGCCAGCCATGGCGGTCATATGACAGAAGTCATGTTGAAATTATAATGCCAGAATATTATCTTTCGAATAAAGTAAATTTCATGTCAATTTAAAAAATTCATCTTTGTTTTATTCAATTTCAAAGTTCCATACCTCTATAAAAAGCACCCTTTACAATTTAAGTTTTTTGCAACAACAATTCAAAACATTCCAACCCCTGATACATTTTTTCAACAAAAAATATATTTTGTGAACATGAGTTATATATGCCGAATTTTATTTTCTTATAACATTTTTTAGTTTTGTAAATATTATTGTTTTGTAGTTTGTCAAAATGGCAACCGAAAAAAAACATTCATGTACCTAACCTTGTGTAGTTAAAGCATGATAAAAGGATGACAAATCAAGCGATGACATAACTGTCGATGACAAAACTGAAGAAACAAAATTGAATACATATTTATCGAATTCGCTGCTAGAGATTCTAAATTATTAGTTGGATGTACCTATAGACATAATAAAAATATTACTTATGATTCCTTTGTGGTTTTTGGAACTTCTGACAGTACGGTAATATGACATTGTTATTGCTAGTGATTTTAATGCAAACATCTTGGTTATGCCTTATTTATTACATGTAGTCAACACGGAAACCCTACTGACTTTACTGCTACTCGTACAAATAGTACTTTGCGCAATATATTTATTGTAAGTGATACTTGTAAATCATTGCTTTTTGGTCATGATCTAATTTTTCTGTCTTATGACTTTAAACTATGGAAAGATAAAACCCCTATTAGCTGCCGAGATTTTCGACACATGACTCATGATCTGCTTGACGAGCATTTCAATAATATTCAGTGGAACCTCATGTATTTCATGGCTACTGCTGATGAACAGCTTCACTTTTTAAATAATAATGTACGCCGGCTCTTCGAACTTACTGTTCCTACTTGCATTTACACGCAGAGAAAAAATATGATTGAACATGATTGCGGACACGAAATTATCATATTACGATCGTAATTATCATATATGTGATTCTGACTGATCATATTATTATCACCGAGGATGATTTCATCGCCATTTAGGATAATAATATGATTGCTACGATCATATTATGATTGCCAATAAGTGCAATTATAACATGATGCTCTTAAACTATCATAATATAATGGTCTTTTCTTTGCGTGTATCGTGGTGTTAAGGGAAATAAATTATGGTTCAATACTTCTATTAAAAATGGATCATCGTGACTAAACTGTACTCAAGTTGGAAACGACTTAGAACAACGGAGCTTCACGAGGAATATTGCATTGCTCGTCGTAATGTTAATAAAAGCATTCGTTATGCAAAATCTAAGTTTTATGCTTCCCGAATTCCATAAGCCATTGACTTTAAAAAAAAAATGGGAATTGGAAAATTAAAAACTACAACTACGGTGTGTAATGTTAATGAAGAACATTGTTCAGGAGACGAAAAAACTAAGGAAATGCTCAAAACTTAAATTTTTAAATATGTTTTTAGTATATCTACTTAGAATGCATTTACGAATATGCAAAATTTTGTATAAAAAACTAAGAAGTTGCCAAAATTGAACTTGAAAATTACCAAAATATGGAAAACGAGTATACAGACTAATTTATTTTTGAAAGCATGTTGGAAAAATTATAATCTGGGACGGTATTTATTATACGATTTTGACGAACATTGGACCGTATTACCAGAACAATATTATATATACAAGTTTGAAAAGATCCAAGGATACCAAGGTTATTTCTTTAGAAATGGACGGACACAATATAAATGTATCAGTATTTAGTAGATTTTATTAGTCAGTAATAATATAATAACGGTTTAGGTGAGACTAAATTCGTAATTATTTTTCAACTTTTGACGATCACAGGCACGTGTCCAGAAGTTTTTATAACACATTTTTAAAGTGGTTTTTATTTTGGATACCCTTTTTGATGTTCCTACTTTTAATGCAAATAGCACTTACAATTACGGAATTTTTGCAAATTTGAAAAGTAGAAATACAACTCTAGGATGTTTTCTTCGAACTTTGTCAATAAAATCTTTGTTTTACTATTGTATTTTGTGCTAAAAAAACAGTTATTTTTTTTAATTTAAAGAAGATATTAAAAAAAAACTGCTGAAAATTGAACTTTCAAAGGAATTTTTATACCCTCCACCTACTGTGATGATGGCGTGGTGATACACTGGTTTAATTAAAATTTTTAAAAATTTAGTAACTTGTATTTTTGTTTCAAATTTAAATTTGTCAAATTTTTTCATTTTAATGTTTCTTTCAAAAAAAAGTATAATTTTCAATTTAATTATTCTTGTAATTTTTGTTTTAATTTTTTTAATAAATTTTATAAAAAATATAATTTGATTTTGTGTCGTGATCCATAAATTGGTGATAAACTCCATGTTTCTTGCCTCCAAACGACATTGAAACATTGTGGATTTCTGGAAATTCTTGTAAAAGTTTTAGATATTGAGATTGATTTTTACAGATGGTAGAGATACCCAAAGAATGTTCATTTGTCAAACGTGCGTTGGAAAATAAAAGTGTTGTGCCGTCAACTAATCTTTTATTCTTTAAATCAGGAAGTAAATTAAAATGTGCAAGAAAGTCCGAACCAATTATGCATTTGGTGACATCAGCAATGATGAATAACCAAGTAAAAGTTATTCTTAGACCAAGAGATAATTGTAGCACTACTGTGCCAAACGTTTTAATTGGTGTGTCATTTGCGGCAAAAAGTGTATTACAAAATTCAAAATTGTTACCTGTTATACGATGATCTTTTAAAATAACAGAGACGTCTGCTCCAGTATCTATAAGGAATGACTTCTTTGATAATGGATCTGTGATTAATA
The DNA here is from genome assembly GCA_021234595.1 of Delia radicum. NCBI lineage: Eukaryota > Metazoa > Arthropoda > Insecta > Diptera > Anthomyiidae > Delia > Delia radicum. The sequence continues at coordinate 11,688,333 of CM037856.1, read as the reverse complement.
AGCGGCATGACTTGGCTATATTACAGACATCGATAGCCGCGCATTCCGATGACGTACTTAGTTTCAAATTTAAATTTGTCAAATTTTTTAGTTTTTATGTTTCTTTCAAAAAAAAGTATAATTTTCAACCTAATTATTCTTGTAATTTTTGTTTTAATTTTTTTTAATAAATTTTATAAAAAATATAATTTGATTTTGTGTCGTGATCACTGTTGCCAGGTTTGACGATTTATCGTAATTTTGACGATTTTTAGTACCTAAATTACTAAATGACGATTTGACGATTTTTGCTTCCAAAATGACGATTTTTTGACAAACGTTTAATATTTCAGCAAAACATGTTTATTTGCTATTATAAAAAAATCACCGGATCTATTTTTGGATTTTTATTATTTCGTTAAAATTAAAAACTATTTTTTATTGAAAGTTTAGCAAAAAAGTTATTTTGTGGATTCATGTTAGGTTTATTTTAATTTATTTTCTGCCCTTATGAAACGAAATTTCACCTGAGAAAAGAACGACATACATTTTAGTAAATTCAACTAACATAGTCATTTGTTTTTTACTGTTCAAAAAATTAACTACAATTGTATCACTAATGAGTGGTTCAGTCAGTGCAGTAAAATATAAACAAACATTAATTTGTTTTATTTTTTTAAATAAAAAAAAAAATACTGTACAAAATGAATGTAAAATCATAATACTGTAATTTAATGTGGTTTGTTTTTTAAATGAACTACAATCGTAGTCAAAAATTAAATTTCTTCTACAAATGACTGTTTTTTCACTTAAAAATAAAGATACAGTATTACAACTGAAACAACGACAAATATTTACAGCAGAAGTTCCCTGAGTATATGCTTACTTTTTTCATGGTTGGCAAACACTACCTTTTCATTACAACGACAGTTGCCTTCCACGGCCACACCAATGCCGTTATGAACGTTTTAAGGCTACGATTCCAATAGTGGCATGTGTTTTTACAGGGTTTATTTCAAAATTCTACCCATTAAATTTTGTTACATCAACAAAATAACGTTATAAACCGTCGTTTCGGTATTTTAGCGTTATTTTGACTTTAACTAGTTCAAGATATTTCAAAATCAAACAGGCTAAATAGAAAACTAAAACCGTTTACATAAGAAGAACCATGTCTTTATTGGAATCGCTTTTTCTATATTTCCATTCCGCTATTAGTGTTACTGTTATAGCTAATCGTTATTATGAAAAGTTATTGAATGCCAACCCTGCTTTTTTAATATTTATATCTTTATAAAGTTTAATTAGTGTAAGATTGAGATAAAAATAACATATTTTTTAAATTAAAATAAAAAACATCCAAGTTTTTGCGAAACAAACATCGAGTTCAAATATTCTCTTTTATAAATCCAAAAATAAATCCGGTGCTTAAAAGACAAGCCTAATAATAATATAAATAATGTGTTCCAAAGTGAAACTTCAGATATTCACAATTTATATTTGAAAATGGAAAAACATGCAGTAATAAACAATATTGAAATAAAAATAAATAATAATATAAATAATAAATACAATAATAAATAAATTTTAGCAATATTAAAAACCAATTCAAAATGAAAAATATGAAATAATCAATAATTTCATAATTTATTGTATTAAACTATGTCATCACATGTAATGCAATTTGAAACTTTAATTCGTTAATGGAAGTCCAAGTCATATTTTTTTACCAGACGCTAAGGGGTGAATAATATTTAAAATTCACCACAAACATTTTTTTCACAACAAAAACATTTTTTTACCTTAAAAATGTTTTTTCACCATACAATTTATTTTTTACATCAAAAAAAGTTTTTCTCGTCTAACATATTTTTTTTAAATAGTTTTTTGTTGTTTTATTTGGAAGAGTTCATGTATAAAGAAAAACAACTGGTAAAACCAAATTTAATGCTTGTATATGCAAATTTTCTAGTTCGATTATATTATGTAAAAAACACGATTCCCAAAATATGGTCCTAAACTCTTCATTTAATGAAATTATTATCAACAGGGAATTCTCACTGAATAAGTTATTATGCTATTGAATTTCTTACCTGTGCAAGTTCTGATAACAAAAGACAAAACAACAACAACACCACTACAAATATATTAACAACATACTTATAATAAAGAAAAAGGGCTAACAACCACTTCATTGTATGAATGCTGTAACAAACAAACAAAAAACACCAATATAAGCATGATGAACAAACTGATACAACCTACAATTCTTCTTTAGGACCAACAGAATGCCAGCCAACCTACCAACCAACCAAACTACCAATCAGGCTAACTGCCATTTGTCGATACCTATTCAATGTGAACGGTAACATCAAGATGTTACCTCTGTGGGTGTGTGTTGCTATGTACCTTAAGCATGTACCACCAGCGTTATGATTCGTAATAACGCTGATGGATGCTTAACAACAATTGGTGCTTTTAAAAGCTTGACGGCAAACCCGACTCACAATTGGCCATTAGTCAGCATCAGCCTAAAATGTTTTAAAAAAAAGAATTAAATTATATACGAACGAACATGTTTATGCTACCAAATATTTCAAATAAAATATATTCTTTAAATTGTCATCCGACTTGTGATGGCTGCACGATCCGTGTTTCAAGTCGAAAAGTTTCCTAAAGCAGTCTACTATGTGTAATCCGAAGTATTTTCGTTTATATGTACATGTCTATGCGTATTTATGTGTACTGGTTTTCCTTTGATATTTTACCGTATAATTCGCTGATTGAGATCTCAACAATAACCATAGAATTTGTGAACGTAAACGACTTCATCATCCTCTATAATATCATCAGTGTTACCAATTTGGAGATTTTCCAGCTAGATTGGGTGTTTTTTTCCTTAGCTGGTAAAAAAGTGATTTAGCTTTTAGTTGAAAATCTAGCGATTTTTTTTGTAGAAAAGCTGGTTTTAGCTGGTATTTAAAAAAATTCTAGTAAATACCGTCGTTTCCAAAATTAACACATAAATTAAAATAAAACACTTTCAAAGCAATAAAAACAAGAACAATGTGTTATTGTAAACGGTAGTATGCTAAATGTCAAATCGAATGCAGTCAAAAACGTAAACATTATGTGAATTGGAAGAACACTATCTAAAAAAATGTCATAATTTTTTTTAAAAAACAATAAAATTTAACACAAAATGTATTTTTGTATACAAATAATAAAACTTTTCCCCATTTTTATTTGCTAAAATTTAAGTAGCTTTTGATTGCTAAAATGAAAACTAAAAGTGACATTTGATGCAGGCATAATTGCAAGATATTGCAACAACATCATGATATTGCAACGACATTGAAATTGAAGTGGGAATTTTGTATTTCACCTAAGTGAAGCGTTATGTTATTTATATACAAATTGTTTTTGTAACAAAAACAATTTATTTATTTTTTTTATTTATTTATTCAGTCTACAGATATAAAATCATTACAGACTATAAATTTAAATTATTAAAATTTTACATGTTTTACAAAAAGTTTTAAATTTGATTAAGATAAATAATTAATTCCCGCTTCACATTGTCAAGACTTGTGTTAAAATCAATGACATGATATAATTGGTTGAAATCAGAACAAATACGGAGAAAAGGATCTGCATTAGCATAGTTTCTTCGTAGTTTTTAGGCGAAGGAATTCGAAATTTCTTGTTACGTAAAAAGGCGTATTAAGATCGAGATTACTTAGTAGGTATTCAGAATTTATTGTTTCATTTACTAGTTTTAAAAGAAATGTCACATTTAGCATTAGCCTCCTACTTTTTAGTGTATGCAGTCTATTAAGAAGTAAACGGTTTTCATAAGAAGGAAGATTCACAAGTGGATTCCAGCACAGATTTCGGAGAAAAAATAGCAAAAATTGTTTTTGTACCGACTCAATTTCGAATGGGTTTCACAGAATGGATGCCAAACAACAGATCCGTATTGCATAATTGGCCTCACTAACGTTATGAAAAGTTGTTTTGGTGTATAAGGATCTGAAAACTCTTTAGCCCAGCGTTTTATAAAACCAAAAACTCCTGTTGCTTTATTTATAGTTGTAGTAATATGTTTTTTAAAATCAAGTTGCGTATCAAGTAATATTCCAAGATCGTTAAATGTATCAACCAGATCCAGCAGCTCATTGTTCATCAAGTATGACACATTAAAAGGGGTTAACCTTGAAAAAATCTTGTACTTACATTTTTTTGTATTAAGTTCCATTAAGTTGTCATCACACCATGTAGTAAAGTTAACAATATCATATTGAAGTAAAGCTTGACCATCAGGATTATCAAAAGAAATGAATAATTAAACATCGTCAGCATAGATGGAAGATCAGCGGATGGAAGATCATTGATGAATACTGTGAACAACAGATTACCAAGGTGACTACCTTGAGCTACGCCTGATAAGACATTTATAAAACTTGATTTAGTGTTAAGGAAAACAATATGTTGTTTTCTAAGAATTTATCCATTTTAGAAGGGAAACACTGAAGGCCATTCGATCTAATTTGTAAAGAAGAAGATCATGGTTAACCTTATCAAATGCTTTACTAAAATCAGTGTATATAGCACCCGTTTGTTTTTTCTTAACAAAGCCATCGATTAGAAAGATAGTAAGTTCTAACAAATTGGTGATCGTGGAGCGAGATCTGCGAAAGCCATGTTGAATTGGTGAAAGAATGCAAGATACTTGGTGAGATAATATAGCAGTAACCAGTTTGTCGAACAATTTTGGGATAACACTAAGCTTAGCAATGCCTCTATAATTAGACATAGTATTTTTGCTACCAGACTTGTACAAAGGTAAAATGAAGAAATCTTTCCACACTCCTGGAAAGTACCCGAGCTAAAGTGATTTATTGTAAAGATGAGTCAAAGGTACATTTGGGACATCGCTTTAGGATACAGCTAGGAACACCATCCGGACCTCCCAAATATAAAGTTTTTAAATTTAGTAAATTTTTTAAAACAGTTTGTTCGTTAATTGGCGGTATGTCTATATAAGAATATTCCGCAATTGTATAAGGGTAATTTGTAGTTTTATTAAACACTGTAGATGAATACGTGGATGCAAAGAAGTCAGCGAACATGTTACTTATCGAAAGATCATCTGATGACTCTAAATCGTTGTACTAAATTGTTGAAGGAAAATCAACTGTCGTCTTTTAGAGTAAACTTTTTAAATTTAGTAAATTTTTTAAAACAGTTTGTTCGTTAAATGGCGGTATGTCTATATAAGAATATTCCGGAGTTGTATAAGGGTAATTTGTAGTTTTCTTAAACACTGTAGATGAATACGTGGATGCAAAGAAGTCAGCGAATGACTCTAAATTGTTGAAGGAAAATCAACTGTTCGTCTTTTAGAGTTTATAATAAGATTCAGGATCATGTTACAAATTGTTTTTTTTTTACTCAAATAGTTTTTATACGCAGAATTATTTGCTTTGTTAAATTCCGATCTGGCATCTGAATAGTTCCTATAAATAACAGACGTTCTTTTCTCACTGTATATTTTAAACATTTTGTTTTTTCGATTTTTAAGACGTATAAGGTGTTTTGTGCTCCATGGGGATCAGTAGTCTTCAGAGAAAGCATTTAAGGTACATATTTTAAAAAACATTCAAATAAAATATCATAAAACGTGCTTATTGAAAGACTTAGATTATAACTGTGTCGAGAAAACTCATCGTTCCAATTAATTTAAGATAGTAAAGAGTCCAGCGTATCAAAGTTGGTTTTCTTAAAGCAAAACTGTTTTTTTATTAGGTGTGATTGCGTTTGAGGCAGAATCTAAGTACGTATACGTTATTTCAATTGTTGGATGATGTTGATCTTCAGGAATTCTGATTGGAAACGTGCGTCTATGAGCAAAATCAATTGGTTCGCTCACAAACAAAAGATCTAATAACTTACCGTTGAAATTCGGTACATTATTTATCTGGTAAAGGCAGCGTTCAGTTATTTTATTTATGAACTCACAAGGAGACTCAGAAGAAAAATGTGGACTAAAATGTCCAGCATCAGCATCGAGTTGCCAGGATATAAACACAACCTTTGTGAAATGCCAAACAAAGGAAATAGAGTCTTGACGTGAAATTTGTCGAGGAGAAATCAGTTTGACAATTGTTTGCTCTCATTTTATTGCATGTGAAAACGACAACTATCTTAAAACAACTATTTGTTAAAAATAATATCATAACAGCTAGCGAATAACAGCTTTAAATGTATATCAATAAGAAACCTTTGATCAGGGACATAAATATTCTGAAAATATGTGCCAAATCGGTAAGCTCTAGCCATCTCACCAGCTTACTATTGGTTTGATCCGTTGTAAAATTTTAAAATTAGATTATATATATTTGTCAAATGTCTTCTTTCTAGTTCCGAAAAAGTTTCTCGATATCTTGTATTATATCATTTTAGTTTGGCGGCAGTACCAAAAAACGAACGTAAAATCAAAACAAAGAAAAGAACTGCTTTTCTTTTGATAAACTTGATAACCTATGACTTAATTTATATAAAATTATAAAAATTTATATTTTTATTTAGAATATATGGATCAATGAATGGAAAAAACAAAACAAAATATTTATTATGTAGTTTTTTAGAGAAATGTAGTGTAAATCTTCCAAATCGATTTTCTAGATACCGACTTTTTGGCAAATCAATAATATGCTGATGATCTCGAGTCGAGGGATGATGAAGTTTCGAGTCCAGCGACAAAATGTATAAAATATGATTAAAGAATTACAATTTTTTAAATATTTCCAAAACAACCATTTTTTGTATTGCGCTTGCCCATAGATATTTATATAAACATACAAAATTTTGCTTTTAAATTCGTCGTACTACAAATTAACTAAAAAATTATTTTAATTAGCTCTTTTTGCATTTTGGGATTTAATATCTGTAAAAATTTTTATAACGTAGCTTTAATTATTAATTAGTAATACTAAATAATTTTAACCCAAAAAACCTACAAATAACCCAATAATTTAAATATTTTTGAAGTTTTAGCGGTTTTTTCTAAAATTTAGCTGTTGTTTGGCACTTTTCCAGCTAAATAAAAGTTTAGCTATTTCTAGCAATTTTTAGTCAGATTTAGCTGCTTTTCTTAAAGAAAAGTTGGCAACAGTGATTATCATGAATATCCAGCCAGCCATTCATTCATTCAGTCAGTCAACCAACAACTAACTTAGGCATGTAGTCAGTCAGACCGACAGACAGACATACAAGTATGCCGACCGACATATACACGTTCAAAATATACTAAACAATCGAAACCATTCCAACAATTAACAGCGTCATCATCAACTTTTCTTATTTTTATTTCTTAATTTTCTTCTTTTCTGTTCATCGAAAACCAGTTTCTTGGTGCTGTATCATTTGTGTTATATTTCAGTTATAATACTAATATGTATCAACTTAATATTTCAGGAGAGTTGAAACAGAAAACACATATTCAGAATATCGATCGAGCTAAATGCAGGCAAAGGGATGGCAATCAAATCTCACCTTTTCTGTCTAAATCGAAAGAATTTCCTCTAACTAGGGGAGTCGCTCGATGGGTTCTCTCCGCTCATAATGAAATTTGGATATGTGATAAAGAATAAAAAGTAAGGCACACTTATTTTCTTTTAGCGGCTCAATCTCACGTTTAAGGGTTAAAAGGTGGGACCAAAGTTAATTTATTTTTGTAAGGAAACATGCCTGAAACTAATGAAACATTGCCTATATATTAGGGTCGCCATTTACCTTAAATATTTGAAATAAAGGTTAGAAAGTCGCTTAAAAGCCGAACAATTGCGAATTTCAAAAAAAGCTCTGACACCCCCTCGGTTATATTAAATAGGCATTAAAAACATATTTCTTTAGCTTAATCCTACTATAATTCTTTAGTTTAAATATTACTTAAAACACAATTTTTTTAATAACGAATATACTTGAAAATTATCTGACATGCTTCATATACCATTTAATGCGTCTCCAAAAGTTCTTTCATTTGTTTGTCCAAAAGTTCTTCCATTTGGGCCGATAAAAAATACGTGTTCCTTATTTTTTTATATCACACATACAAATTTCATTCAGATCGGAGAGAACCCATCTGGAGACACCCCTTGTAAGGTCCTGAAATGCAGACATGTTTTTGAGATTTCATATGTTTGTATGTATTTTACTTTTCTCAGAAATGGAATTCTGAGTTGTTAATCTTTTTATAGTGTAATAAAGATATTTAGACTTTTGTTCAGACGTTTTCGTATGTCTAGAACAAAACAACAACATTGAGGGTTAAGTAATATGTATAGAACCTGATGCAGTAACAAACAAAGTTGCCATACAACGGCGTCTGTTGAATTGATGTTTCTGTTTAAATGATTCAAATCTAACAATAAAGTATAATTTAGTTGCAGTACGTTTTCTATTAAAATGACCAAAAAATATGAGAAATTCTGTAATCAAATCTTTTGTTAAAAATAAGAGTTAAATCAATAACTTCCGTATATGATTCAAACATTATACAATGCGTTGCAAAACTATAATTACACATTAATTTACCAAATTTCGTAATCTAAACACAAAAGTTGAAGCGTTTAACCGCCATAAATGTAAAACCAATGGAAAATTAGTAATATTTAACAAAAAAAAAAAATCATTTATTATTTATTTTACTATTTAAAACGGAATAACAAAATCAATTAGTGTTTCATAACTATAAGTACAGTTAAAGCAGCAGTTTTAATAATGCGTCAGGAGACTTTTTTTGAAATCAACTATATCGTCGAAACAAAAAGCCCGCCAAAGCATTAATCATTCGCCTCCGAAATTTATTTTAGAGAAATATCGTGGTTCCAAACGTAGGTCTTTCCAAAAGCTGTTAAAACCAACTGGACCCCCAAGATTGAACTTTTTCTCATCATAAAAAATCACCTTGAAAAGAAATTTATGTTTAAACAGTCCTACCAACTTTTTACCGAATTCAAGTCTAGCAGTTTTGTGGCGGGGTAATAACCTTGGTACAGGCATCAGCTTTTGGCGAGTAATTCTCTGGGAATCCTTTAAGAGCCTGGTTGATTTGGACACATTTATCGATTATCTGATTGCTGGCGCAGTTGATTATTTTACGCCGGTATCGAGCAGAATTTTTTTTATTTTTACCATCAGCACTCGGACTATGTGCAAAATTTGTGACTACTACATGTGAACGGTTTATTTTTCTAGCAATTTCATTAATACTTATGCCAGTTTTTAAATAGGCTGAAATTTGCCCTTTTTCTAAATCACTTAGATATGAACAAAGCGGCATTTTACTGGAAATTGATTAAATCTGCATAATAAGCAAAAATAAATCTTTAATTTGTCTTTATTTTCTACTCTTCTTTGTTTACCGTTATATTTAATTATAGTTATGAAACACCAACTGGTGAACCCAGTTCAGCAGTTAATGTTAGGGTAACTATTTTCAAAAATAACTCATTTATTTAGTTTGTATACTCTTTGATATTTTCTCTTAAAACAGTATTTTTTGTTATATATTAATGATCTTATTTTTAACTCAAGGAGAGTTTTTCTTATAATTCAAGTTCTCCTAGAACAAATTTTCAGTGGCTACTATTGTAGCGCCATTTTTGTACATAATGCTTTAAATTAGTTACAGAACCTTGAATCCCATTTTTTTATTATAAAGGGTGTTTTTTTATAGAGGTATATAAGTTTGAAATGGAATAAAACAAGGATGAATTTTTCAAATTGAGGCACGAGCTGTGTGACATGTTGCGCCGTCTTGTTGAAACCACAGCTCTTGCACATCATGGTTGTTCAATTGATGAACGAAAAAGTCAGTAATCATGGCTTTATAGCGGTCACCATTGACGGATAGACTGATTGGGGTATTCTTCTACGATACGCTCTAAAGCAGTAATGACTTCTTCTATACGCACTGTACGACGTCTCTGTGGACGCATATTATCATTTAGAGTAAACGTGGTGCAAAAACGTTTCATAGGTAATCGAATTAAGTGCTGTCATGGACGATTATGTTGACCGCAAAATGGACGTAGTGCGCGATACGTATTTCGAACAGAACCATGATTTTCAAAATAAATTTGCACAATTTGGAAGCGTTGTTCAGGCGTCAGTCTATTCATGTTGAAATGCCAAACGAAACTAAACATAAATCGCTTGACCGCTGACAAAATGGCCGCTAGTTAAAAAAGTGTTGCCAACTTAAAGTTCTATACCTGTATAAAAAGCACCCTTTACATATTTAGTCTTCAAATCCATAAAATAAAGCAAAAGGCTATCATTGTAGCACAAAAACCTAGCGTTTTTTATTACTCTAACCGCATCCTACATCAACAAAATAGTATTACACAATTTTTCAATTAAGTAATCTCTTAAATTTTGCACAATAAGAGATCAGTTGTGACCTTCTTAAAAACAGTTAAAAGTTCCAAAAGAATGTTTTAAATATTAGAAAAAATAGCAAAACTCATTTTTAGTTATAGTTATGCAACACAGTGTAGTATAAACATATTCCGAAATTTAATTGTTACAAACAGTTAAAAAATATATCACATTTTTTTAGGAAGAGGACATCAATTAGAACTAATTACTGTCTGACCAAAAACTTCGGTTTAAATATGTATACAAAAATAAATTTTGTTAATGGAACAAAATGTTTGCTGGGCCGATCGGATACAATTTTGAAATTTAAATTTAGTCCAAAGTTTAGCAACGAATTCACGATTTGGCTACTAATCTTTCGGAGAAATCTTCTTTTTCTTCCTGTAAAATCTAACTTAAATAATCTTCAGTAATTAATTGTAATATATTTCAAAAATATACAATTGAAAAATTTGCCCAGCGGCAATTTTACCTCTGACATACACTTGGTAAACAACTAACAAATGTGAATAAAGCGCATAATAATGTGATAATTACTTGTTAAAAAGAGACAACAATAGGATTAAAAAGATAAAGCATTCTAGTTGAAAAATAAATTGTTCATAATTATTAGTTAACACTGTCTCTTCTGATTAAAACAATACATTGTGAATGCTGTGATTGACAAAACTCCTTTTAGCCACACTCAGCGCTGTGTCGACAGTGGATCAACTCACTAAAATGTGATGCTACGAGTTATATCCTGTTGTATGGCTGTATGAAATTCAACTGCAGTAAAAAACAAGGTCAGCAATTAATAATTCAATGTTTTTTATTATGCTTAAATTTCTGTAGCAATAAGGGTTTCTTACTAGTTATAATAAATACAAATATGCAAAAATTCTTACTCCTCAACCAACTCAAATACTGCAGCTTCTGAGCAAATCAATGTAATGAAATACACTTGTAGATCAAAAAAGTTAATGCAGACAATATAAAAAATGAGAAATATTATTTAGATAACTGCTCCCCTTTTTGTATTTAGACCAATCAGGATTCAGTAACAAGTCATCTGTTTGTCATTCAGGTAGTGGTTTTACGCCATCGGAGCTATCCAAAATTAAGTGGTTTAGTGTCAGTGCCTAATCTACATCAGGGTCTATCGGAATGTAAGATAGCGGACGTGAATTTACGGTCATTTACGGAGTCAGCAAAAGTTCATCCGTTGGAGTTGGCAACAAAATCACATTGACGAGTACATCCTTTACCGAGCTAACAAGAGGCTTCCATGCGCCTCCCATATGAGGTGAGGCCGGAGGTATAAAGTACCACTTGGTTGTCGCAGTTGTAAATGAGCGTACTAAATCGTTTTTTGCCTACAGCTGGAAAGTCATCGGCTAGCTCACGATATTTAAAGTTATTGCCGCTGTAACTCCATAATTCTAAGGGTACTCCTCTTCGCGCCATAAAATTTCTCACTGCTAAAATAAAATATATAATTCTCTCGTGTTGTTAGCAAGACACCGTAACCAAAGTCTTTGTCTTAGCTCATTGACAACTGTCTCATTGCTGCCATGATGGTATCTGAAATGATAACTAAGAACAATCAAATTCGTTATACGATGTCTGCGTGGCATTATAATCGGAGCAATGCCATTCAATAATTTTGCACGACCACCCAGGCGAAGAAAACCACCAGCATCTAGATATGGTACAATTTGTACAGTGTGGTAGATTTCGAAATAAGCTTACAATTCGTAAGTAAAATAATTTCATCCGCAAACACCTTTTGCGCCTTATTAAAAAGAAGTTTTTCACTAGCACAAATATCGTCGTGTGTAATTTCGGAGCCAGCAAATGATCTGAAACTTTTAGAATTCTTAAACACTCATATGCTTTACAATACTTTTTCTATCACTCTAACAAGACGTTTCCAAGTTGCGATACGATACGATTCGCTAAAGCTAATAACAATGATCTCGCATCGCTGTCTTGCTGCCTGTGATGAACAACGTAACAAGCTCGTATCTCTTTTACGCTTTTTAAAGACCTTTCTGTAATCTTTTTTGGCCAATCTGACTCATTTAATTTTAAGAATGATGGGTCATTTAACCACCGGCTATTACGTAAAAATTCAGGAGTTTTTCCCCATTTTGTTGCTTTTTCGGCTAGATTGTGTTCAGTAGGTACCCAGAGCCAGTTACTCACCTCTGATAGGTCTAAAATTCTACTAACTCGAAAAGGAACAAACTGCTTACACCGACGATGGTCCGAACATTACTACGATAATACCGTACTTGAATCAGTCCAAAATGTGTATTTGTTGATGTCCAAGGATACTGTTACACCTCAACTTTTTGCCAAACGGACGCCGACTACAGCACCTTGTAACTGCAATCGTGGTATTGATTGCGTCTTGAGCGGGGCTACTTTTGGTTTACAGCCAAGCAGGCTTACGCATACCGAATCGCGATCCGTACATCCTAAGTAGCTCACTGCTGCGAAAGCGTCCTCACTCGCATCAACGAATGTATGGATTTCCATTGATGAAATATCATTTGAATTTATATTTATGTAGTATCTGGGAATTTGAATAGCTTCAACTTCAGGCAAATGGCGGACCGAGCGCATCCATTTTACAAACTAATGCTCGCCAATCATTTCGTCTCCTGCACAGCCAGTGCACAAGGTTTCCTTTAAAACTAGTTTGGCAAAAACAACATAAAATGCTAGCAGACCATAATCATAATCAGACTAAGTATTTCTCTCTTTATAGGTCGCTGCATTCCGCTTTGTAAATCGCTGTTTTTTAACGTGGCTATACACCTTTTAACGCTGCACATACACCTTCCATATTTAAACTAATCTGCTCAACAGTTGGCGCACTTAGCGCCTCCAAAACTTTACTGGAATTAGATACCCAATGAGAAATCCAGCTTGAGCGTGCACAAAAGGTACATCTTTAGCTCTATAGCTTCTGGTTTTCTATGATGGACTATATTGCCCATTAGTACTGCTTGTCAAAATATTTCGCGTTTTTATTTTTAACGTACTGCGCACAGCAACGTGAACAGGAGGCACCAAAGGTCATTACCGTCATGATGTACGTTTCAAGCTTTGACGAAACAACGTCGTGCCATAAAAATCTTTAAAATTTTGGATCTTCCTACCTCATTCTAACCTGTTGGAACATTTCGGGTATATCTCCTCCAATGGCAACTCGTTTTTGGCGAAATTAGCTTATAACAGACACAAGAGATGGAAGCTTGATAGGACCCTTAAGTAGCATTGCGTTCAAAGAAATGCCGTCAACCTTGACGGCAGTATCCCAAACCAATCGATTTTTTCCCGTCTTGTTTGGGTTGGTAACTGGGAAAATACAAACATCGATTGGCTTGCAGCTTTCGATCTTTAATTGTAGCACACTGTCTAAAATTGGATCTTTTTCCATCTTTGCATATAGACTGAAAGCTCGCCTTTTGGATATAAGGAAACTACCATAAGGTAGAGTTTCTTGGCAGCGCCACAGTAAAAAGTTACAAAATAACTACCCACACGATGATTTAGCCTTTCCAGCTTTTGTATGGCGTGCTGGTCATTAACCGACACAGAGGCACTTTTATCAAACGCCATATTGTCGTTTACTACATACGAGTAGTTTCTTACAACATTTAGCAACTCACCAGCTGATTTAGCATGCCTCCATCAAGAGCCGTCAGGGGTTTAATCATATTTACAGCATTTTTTTTTTTAGCGAAAAGTCTAAAAAATTTAAAAAGGGCTTTTTATGGTAAGGATACGAAAAAATTAAATTTTTACAAAATAACTGGAAAAGTGGCATTTAATGGCAAACACTCTGCTAATAACATGTTATTTTTCAAGAGAATAAAACCCCAAGATTATAAGGCATATTTCATTAAAACATCACAGGCTGCTTTGAATCATCTTTAACAAAACTTATAAACCGGCCAACTTTAATTGATATTATTTAACAAAAAAAGACAAGTTATTTGTGTTTTTATTGATAAAAAAATAAAAAAAAAGTATCAAATATATTCTTTGGCCAAGCTGTTAAATCCAAACTCTGTATGATATTAATGAACTTGTCCATCGAAATTTTTAATTTAACTAATGCATGTTTTCATAAAATTTTATGAAAAACATCATTTCATTAACAAATAGCTTCATTCACTCAATGAAGAAGTTTCATTAAAAAACAAGTTTCGTGAGCTTTTCAATAATTTTAAGAAATTTTTGTTCACTTTATAAATAAAAGTTACATTAACTAGTTTACTAAACAAGTTGTCATTCTTTTCACTGTGTATTTCGTATTTTTTAGGTTGATGTGTTTATCAAAAACCGCCGAAATTATCCTGCAAAAGATATCAAAGTGAAACTAATTTTCTCAATTTTTTTGACAAATATGCATATTTTTACACAATTATCCACTATGCAATTAATTTGGACAAATAATGCTTTTATTCAGTATATTTAATAGTACGAGATAATTCTCTGCATGATATTAATGAATTTTTACATATAACCTATGAAGTCCCACTGATACTCGTCCATTGAAACTTTTCGTTAAGCTAATGCATATTTTCATAAAATTTTAGGAAAATATCATATTTATTAAAAGTTACATCCACTCAATGAAGAGTTTCTTTAAAAACCTAGTTTCATAAAAAATATGTAGCCTTTCGTTAAGCCTCTAAACGGCAAGCCCGCCTGCAGGCGGGGTATTTTAAAATTTCCATAAGTGCGCCAAATAAGGTTTTTATAATAAGAATTCAAACTATTTCGTTATAACACTAAATTTACAAAATGAGTTGTAAGTAATTTTTTGTGTGCATGGCACATTTTTGGCAATTAAAGTTAAAATTTCGTAAAATTTCCAAAAATAAATATTTTGAAATAAAGCTTAAATTTTTCAAAAAAGGTCTACTTTTGGTCTAAGGACATACAGGATTCAAAAAGGATACCTGTTTTTCGAAAAACGAAAATAGACATATCTTCTTAAGTAAAAGCACAAAAAGATAAATTTTTTACTGTAGTTATATCTTGGTATGAGGAATAATTTATTTCTAGACTTGTTTGTTTTTATTGATTAGTTTTTGAGATTCGCTCTAAACCTAAATAGGAGACAAAAAAAAAAATGTTGGTACAAGAACATATTGTTTATTGTTTGCCGAACAAGTGGTATAAATATTATTGCAAACAAGTTTAGTCCGGACTGAGGGTTAATTCTAAGAAAATTTTTGTTCTTAATGAAAATGTTCATGATTTTTTGTCCACTAAAAATCTGTCTGAGTGGAACAGGGGTCGAAATACTTTTTCCTTTGCGTGGCAAAACAAACATATTTTGAGGTAGAAAAGTGCCGCGTGTCACCTTAACTCCTTTGTGATTTTAGAGGGCTCGTGTAAATTTTTCTGGTTTTAAAAAAATTGTATGTTTTAACTTTGTTGCATTTTAAGTGTTTTTTTGCCAACCTTTTATGCTTCTAATTTGTTCGGTCATATATTTAAATATATTATTACACTCTTTTTGGAAGCTTTTCGATAATAAAAATGTTAAGAAACTACAGTGGAATTCGGTTATAACGAACTCTCGGGGACTGAAAATTTTGGTTCGTTATACACAGACAGAATTTTATTAGACGAGTTTTAATGTAATTTTTCTCCACACTAATGAAGTTTTCTTCACGAAGGAAATGAAAAATTCCTTAAATTTATTTTTAATGAAACTTTTTCTTCAGGTGTATGAAAATTTTTAATAAAATGAATTTTTTCATAAAAGTACGATATTTGAATATATTCATAAAAATGTCACGCGTGGCATAGTTTTTCCAACCATGGTGTAGAAGTTTGACAAATACAAGATGCATGTCGATTATGCAGAATACCGAATAAAGACCAAGCATTCTTGGAATATGCAACAAATATTTTGAGGTAACAAATTTGATTAAAAAAAATTACCATAATCCCCCACCCCCCGCAAATGGGAAAGCTAGATGCGCGCTTGGTATTACGTAGACCATTTTATTGGGATTATGGTTTCTGTCAAATTTGAACAGCTGTTTATGCGAAATTAAAGGGTGTTTTTTATAGAGGTATCATTTATACCTAATGTTAAAGCTACGTACATTTTGGTTTTACTAGTGCACACATTATTTACTTCTGCGGTATATTTAAAAAAACTGAGTTATTAAAATTTAAAAAAAATATAAATCCCAATGTGGAGATCATACGGTATCCTGGGTTATGAATAATAATGTAAAAATTTAACTAAAAAGTCGATAAATCAGAAGCATGCAGAAGTACCACATATGGATTTGGTAACGGTATAGAAGTATAATTTATAATTGACATATAATTTTTTAAAAATACAGCGGTTTTAACCACGTAAAATGCAAAAAATGCTGTTTACCGTCAAAAAGTAAATTATTCTTGTAAACCGGTAAAACCAAGATTTAAGTACCTTTAAAATGAGGTATCATGACTCTTGTAGCTTAAACCGCTAAAAAGATATGGACAATTATCTGCAACTACTTTCATTTGAGAATCATTTGAGACACCCTGTGGTTACTTGAGACACCCTGTGATTACCATGACACCAAAGTTGACCACCTCGCCTATAGAAAATATTTAAGTGCTTGTTACTTTGGCACGTGTGAACCGATTTGAACAAAAATTTGACTGAGATAATCTCCTATACAAGATAAACAAAAAAACATGATAATGGTGGTAAGATATCTCTTTTAACTAATGAAGGTAAAAAACTAACTTACGGATTTAGTGGACGTGTTTTGGTATTGCTCCTGTATCTTTTGCCGGTTTCACCAGGAAATTAGTTGAATCTGGATGTCACTTGTACTTGCCGATCTTGAGGAACCTTGCTTGAACACCGAAGTGATATAGTATTTTGTGGTTGTAATTGTTGTGGTTTTATTTTTATAATTTAATTTTCTAAGAAAATTTATTTTATATTGATAATTTCTGCAAAATATTGGAAACGTGAGAGTTTTACTAATACCATCGAAAGCAAAAACAACAGCATATATAAAAACATACGAAATTTTTATTTTAATAGAAACTCACCGAACACAAGATAAAATAGAGAGAGTGAAAAAATATTTTGGAGAATTTGATTTATATTTTGAGCCAGCTAAGCGAATCTCTAATTAGGGTCGGGCTATAGGTGGTTGTGTATGTGGAATAAGTAGAAAACTTGCTGAAGTTGGAGTTGAATATAGTATAATCAAATTAGAAGGAAAGCTTTTCGTTAAATTAAAGGAAAATACTTTTACACTTATACCCTTATACTTAAGGACTGCGAATTGGGAATGTGATTTTCGACAATTATAAAATGCCTTTGAAGATAATTTTTTACTCAATTCAATAGTTATGGGTGACTTTAACGTAAGAATTGGCCAATTACAACAGGAAACAATAGAACTCTATAATGATTTATTTGAAGCAGGAATTGAGGAAACAAAATCAAGCGATAAAATGGTAAATGCTAAAGGACGTAAAGTTGTAGAGTTTTGCAATGACAATAATTTGTTAATTCTGAATGGTAGAACTAAAGGCGATGAGGATGGCAAAATTACTTTTATGAACTCGTCAGGAGAATCGGTAATTGACACATCTCAAGACTTGTTAACCTATGTGAAAGAGTTTAAAGTTGATGATAAAATTTGGTCGGACCATTTTCTCATAGGATTGAAGCTTAAATTACCATTAGCTTGTGAAAGGATACGAAAAGTAACGTTACTTCCCAAATTATATTGGAAAGTTCCAAAAAAGATATTTACCAGAGAAGGCTTAACACAAATTTAGAGCGTGCGTCTCCAAACTCTACAATGCTTACAGAATTAGCTGATATTCACTATCAACTACATTTATAAATACTTACGAGCTTAGGCAAAAGTGGTAAAACTCTCAATGCAATGCTGCTAGAAAAGATAGTTTCAGGTTTCTGGATAAATATAGAAAATCCAAAAGCACGGAAGATAAAAATAAATATCTAGAGTATCAAAAAAAGTACAAACAAGTTTGCAATTCAAGTAAAATAGAATATAATAAAAAACTTATTCAGAAAGTGAATAATATTTAGGACAGCAAGCAGTGGTGGAAAACGGCCAAGGAAATTAGAGGACAACAACATCAAATCAGCTCGAATATCTCAGCGTTAAATTTTAAAATTTACTTCCAAAATTTACTAAATCCACCCCAAGCTATACATGAGTTTTATTATGCACCACCACGTATTGAAATTAA
The DNA here is from genome assembly GCA_021234595.1 of Delia radicum. NCBI lineage: Eukaryota > Metazoa > Arthropoda > Insecta > Diptera > Anthomyiidae > Delia > Delia radicum. The sequence continues at coordinate 11,669,649 of CM037856.1, read as the reverse complement.
CCTCTTAGATAGACCCATAGCACCCGAAGAGTTAAGAAATGTTTTATGCAAGCTAAAACTAAATAAAGCTGCTTGCGAAGATCGAGTGCCTTATCAATTTTTAATAAATGGTAAAGATATATTTCATGAACAGCTTTTACGTATTTACAACACCATTTTTAGCAAAGGCAAAGTAGATTGCTCTTTTAATAAGACTGTAGTATTCCATACACAAGAAGGGTAATATACATTAGCCTAATAACTAAAGGGGCATTTCATTCATAAATTGTATTGTAAAAGTAATGATGGGGATCCTTAACGGAAGGCTGTACAATTAGGTTGAAAGTAACCGAGTTCTGACGGAGTACCAAGCTGGTTTCCGCAAAAAATACTCTACAGTAGATAATGTATATAACTTGTCAGCTATCGTAAGCATCAAACAACAAGAAAAGAGGAAAGTCTACGCCTTTTTTATTGATTTAAAGGCAGCATTTGACAATGTGTCAAGAGGAGCTCTTATTTATAAATTATATAATATGGGTGTTTCATATAAATTTGTTAAAATGTTGGAAGCTATTTATAGCAAAACTGATTCAGCTGTTTGGAATGGTGAAGAAATTTCAGATTATTTTAAAACCGAAATAAGAGTGAAGCAAGGCTGTCTATTATCACCACTTTTATTCTCGTTGTATATCAACGATATCCATGATTATGTTGGAGGAGGGCTCATGATAGATGATCTTAATATTCGCCTTTTGTTATATGCAGATGACATAATTCTGCTGGCTGAAGATGTTGATGTGCTAACAAAAATGGCCAAAAAGCTTGAAAAATATTGCGTATTATGGAACCTAGAAGTATACCTTAATAAATCGGAGATAGTTGTATTTAGAAATGGAGGAAGGCTTGCTCATAATGAAAAATGGTTCTTCAGCAATTCTGAAGTTGAAATTTTTCTGAATTTACCTACTTGGGTGTTGTTTTTACTCCTAAATTGTCCGTTAGCAAACATGTATTGAAGCGTAGTAAACAGGCGGAGATGACTATTAGCTCAACTTGGCAAAGCTTTCAGTCAAAATGTTATATAAATTTGGAAATGACCATATTTATACGATGGCTTTACATCTTCAATATATAAGTTAAACTTTGTTTATATTAAATGAATTATATGAATTGTAAAGTAAATTGTAAATGAAAATGAAAATTATTCAAGTTGTAAAATTGTAAAATTTATGTAAATAAAGAAAATTATTATTATTATAACTAATAATATATTTGATGTTAAAAATTAAAATGTGAATTTTTTGACTTTTTTTTTTGCTTTTGGCCAATATCTTTTTTGTTACCACACCAAGTCAAAAAAAATCTAAAATTTCTAAGATTCAGAAACAACTTTCAGAAAAGATTTTTTTTTTTTTTTGCTCAAAGTCAATATTTTAAAAAAGCTCTTAAAATTCAGCAATTTTCTCCGAAAATTGTTAATACGTTTTCTAAAAAATAGACTAAGAAAAGCTGTAAATGTGTTAATTTTTTATTTCTGGACATGCACTCGACACACAGCAGTGGTCGAAAATGGTAAATTTTGAAACGAAACTTTGACTTTGCAAGTGTGCCCACCATTTTGCCTGTGAATTTTGAACTTTTTTTAATTTAAAGTAACAGGTCAATAAGTTTTGAGCAACTCCTCAAGAAAAAAATGATCTTACGCACAATTCAGAGCTAGAGAGCAGATTTTATGAAACAAGTAATTTTTTTATGATACAATTTTTTTATCTTAAAAAAATGATATTTAAAAATATTTTCTTAACTTATCTTTATTGTTTTAAATTAACTAAACTTTGAGCTATACATTAATGAATAGGAAGAATTTCCTGAGTGTTGTTTCTCTTTTAAAAAAAAACAATATTTAAAAATATTTTCTTAACTTATCTTTATTGTTTTAAATTAACTAAGCTTTGAGCCAGGGACCGTAAATAATGATTATTGTTAGTTTTTTTAAATCAAAAAATCAATCACTTAGAACAGACATAAACAAAAATTTATTGCACCATTATTAGTATTTTTTGACAATCTTTGCATATCCGTCATGATTTTTAAATTTTTGATTTTTAAAGTTTTCTTCAATGGTAATGATGATTTTTGAGCAATAATAAAAAAAATCAGCCATAATCATTATTTTTGAGCAAATTTATATTTATATTTTTATTTTTTTCGCTCAAAATAAAACTCACTTTCAATTTACGACTTTATATATGATGTACTTACGTGCATATGTATATTAGAGTGGCCATAGTGAAATTTTTTTGAAAAGTTCAATTTTTCGCACTGAAAAATGTGAGGTTGGGGATAAAAATAATTATGCACATTTAAAATTTTTCTTTTTTTAGTTCCGAGTACCTCCGGGTTGAGCCCAAACATTTATTACATTACCCATTCATCACTATTTTTGTTCCTGTTTATATTTGAATAACAACAAAATCTGACTGTTTGTTCCCATCTGAATTTCTTCGATACCTATAATAATTACCTTTCCAACGAGCCGCAATAGTCTGCAGATAAACTGCGGATAAACTTGCCCGGAATACCCTAAACCAAAGTTCCAAAAATAGATGAATTTTTTAATTTTTTTTATTGTTGATAATATTATACTAATGAAGATTTTTTGTGGGATGAAAAGTTTTTTCTGTAGTGCTCCACAACTTGAAGCAAATACTGCTTATACTCTTCGTCGTATGTCACTGCCCGATTGAAATCTGTAATAAGTTTTATTGCTCTTTCTGATGGGTCATTTACAACAGTTAAGTGTTGGCATATTCGTTTTGCGGTGCAGTATTCTTCTTGATCCTTCCAAATTGATGGATCCAATTCAAAAAATGTCACATCGATTTGTAAACGATGGAAAAAACGCTTGGTGCGAGGAGTGACGAAAGAACTTACATCCTTATTTTCAAACGATTTCACTTGTTCCAGCGTTAAGTTTAATCTTTTCGGAATAACTTCGTCATTTTCGTCAACATGATTGCCAAGAGCTTCAACCATTTTCCGTTTCACTTCAATAGATATCATTTCATCGAAAAATCCAAGAGCAACCGCCTCTTCGGATAAATACCATAAATGGTTTTTGATTTTTGACAATAAGGCATTTGAAACATTTAGATCGAAATATGAAATAGCGTCTTTAATGAATTGCAAATCTTGGCGCGGTGCAGATACAGCGTTAACGCATCCGAACCAATAAGAAACGTAAATACGCGTCAAGAAAATGCAAATGTTTCGAATGTTTTTCAGTTCGGAGGATGTCATCTTGAATTGTTCGCGAAGCAAAAAAATCTTATAGCAGTAAATAGCTTTGGACATAAACCTTGCATGAATTGTTGCGCCAGGCAAACGCAACTGCGTAAAATTTGGTACTTCCTTACCAAGAAAAATGAGCGAAAGTTGCAACAACTCCTTATAATCGGCTCGTACATAATGAGATTTCAACGCCTCAAGGCAAAAGTTCTTGTGCTTAATACTCCACTCTTGAAAGAATTGATATTCGTATTTTTCCAGTTTTTTGAAAAACGATTAAAGAGAGTGACTTCTGGTGCTGATGTTTTTCCGAAATTTAACTCAAACACAGCTTTAATAAGCAATTCGCTGATATGATGGCGACACGGTAGAAAAAGTAAACCGCGACCCAATTTACTTTCAAGCAACTATTGAAGATGTTGTGTCAAAAGCCACAATTTACACTAAATTATCAATTTTCCATTTGCGTAGGAATTTTTCAATGCCTTCAGCAATATTTTCACCACAAGATTCTTCAAGTTTCGCAATGCCAAGGAGTTTTTCTTCGTTCTCTGCTGTTATAACGAGAGCCAATCGATCAACTTTCTCCTTGCCTTTCATATCTGGAAGCATTTTACCGTCCCAATGCAAGACAAATACTTCAGGAATCTATGTTGAAATTAAATATTATGTTAATTACCTTCAAGATATTTATTTGTATTTAATTATTAATTATGTACCTTGAATTCATCTATGATCTGTTTCGCTGCGGCGATATTCCTTTCGCATTGTTTGAAACGATGTTCGGTTAAAGACGAAATCTTCCACTTTTATGTCGTTCAAGACAGGTTTCATTTCCTGCAACTTCCGCAGGACGGTTGTAATTGTAGCAGATGTTAAATGCATTGCATCGCGATCACTGATGCGGCATTTATCCATGCTTACTAACATTCGATCATTGACGAAATGGATTTTTCCGCGAGATCCCTGGATTCCTTGATGTTGGTCCTTCAGAAAATCAACTTCCGAAGCTGAATTGTCCATTTCTACGCCTTCGTATACAATACTTTCTGAGGTATCTGTATCAGACGCAACGTCATCTTTGAACAACAAGCAATAATTAAAACTAAGAATAAAAAAGACATTATTTTGAAAAATACCTTGAACTTCTTGTGACTCTTATTGACATTTTCGCTTGCGCTTTTCTGCTTCTTCCAGTAGCTTTGCTTTGCGTTCTTGTTTTCGTGCCAGCTTTAAATCCTGGCCTGACATACAACCTGGCCGACCCTTTTTTCTTTGCAACAGAAGGAAATCTTTGTCCTCTTCAATAGTCATCGTTTCAAGTGCATCCGCAGCTGCGATATCAAATATATAGTTTTCGATCTTTTCACAGAATTCTTTCTCATCGTTTCTATATTTTTCATATTTGCCAAATCTGTTCTTGGACAAATTTTTAAATTCGGCATAAAGTAAGTTAAATTTTTTCACGCAGTTGATTTCGGTCATTGTTGGAATATTTGCTTTTTGCCAAAATTCAAGAGTAGAATGTATTGTATTTTTTATGCTTGCCTTCACAGGGAGTTTTTGCACTCGGGTTTTATAAAAAAAATAATTGAAGAACCTGCTTCATATTAGGCAACTTTCCGCCTTTCAATTCACTTTCGCATTTTCCCACCAAAAATATATCATTATCGGATCGTAGTTTCTTAGATGAGCTTGCCATTATAACTGTTATTGTTTTATTTGATTTAATTTGTCTTTACTTATTATTCAATGCCCACTTGTTTCTCTTATCACTTTTACTTTAAAACTACAAAATTTTCACTAATTTAGTATACATCAAATATTAAAACTTCTTAATAATTAACAAAAACGCATTTAATCCGAAGATCGTATTGAAACCGTATTTTCGTAGTAAAGCAACAGAAGTATCAAGTAATATTCAACAGTTTAATGTGATTTTTTATTCACAAAATTTCACCGTTAGGCCACTTTGTCTTGTTGTCGCTAACAGAGAATGTACTCAATACTCAATAAGTACTCACACAAAAATGTTACTCGTGTATTTACTCATATTTTTCGTTATTTTGTGTACCCATACTTTTAACAACATAATACTCACTGTAACATATTTGTTGCGCAAATAAGTATATACCCAACCAACTCAAATAGCTGGTGCGTATTTTTGTTTGGGTGCCTGTCACACTTATACTTATGAGTATGAGTATTTTGCTTATTATACTTATGAGTATAAAATAGCATAGGAAAAAAATATTAAAAACTTTAAATAGCGATATCGAAACTAAGCAAGATAGGGCAAAACGGAGCAAATTTTTGGTCCTGTGAACCCCCAGAGTATTGCCAACTATCATCATATGAACTGGCCCAGATGGGTCCAAACTTTGAATCTAAACAAATTGGCATTCCCGAAAATTTAAAAATGCACATATCTCGTTAGAATACGACCGCCAAATACCCAAAAGCCCTCCGATTAATAGTTTAATAATTATACAGTTTTTTAAATTCTCAAGATGGTAAGAAATACCATTTTTTAGATTCAAAGTTTGAATCCATTTGGGCCCATACATGCGAAGAGGGGCGACAATACTATGGGGACCAAAAGTCTGTTGTGCTCTATCTTGCTTAGTTTTCGGGATATCGCCATCTTAAGTTTTTTTGTAAGTGGTTAATAAATACTCTAAGTATACTAAGGGTATACTTATACTTGTTCATACTCAACACAACTTTACTTGAGTATGCGATCACTTATCAACTATCCATACTTGCAGTTGTTTCACTTGCAGTTGGTATGAATATATTGGGTATGAGAATGGTTTAAATTAAAACATGTCTTATTCATACATGTTTTAACACTAATACTTAAAGAGTACTCATTATAATAATTTTGTCATTCTCTGGTCGCTAATAGCACAAAGTTTTTAGAAAGGGTGATCAATGGGTAATATAATAAAACTTTGGGCTCAACCCGGAGGTATACGGAACTAAAAAAAAAGATTTTAAATATGCATAATTATTGTTATCCCCAACCTCATATTTTTCAGTGCGAAAACTTTTGGATTTAACATTTTTTAATTTTTCTATATAACGCTATGGCCAGTCTAATGTATATATATTTGCACCTACATGAATACCCATAATAGAATTTGTACTTAATAATTTTGTTACTAGGCGCTTGTTTTGAATCATTTGTTATAATTGCATTTGTTGTGATATATATTAATTTTGTTACTAACAGTCGTTTTGAACTTACATACGTATGTATGTACATACGCATGTACATACATATGCATTAGACATATAACTTTTTAAATTTTTTTTGAAAATATCACAATTGGCATACCAATTGGCAATATCACGCACCATCAGTAATGTTTGTACAGAACGTGCAATAAAAACTGAACAGGATTTATATCCATTTTACAAATATACACGTACTTTAAATTGAAAGTGAGTTTTATTTTGAGCGAAAAAAATAAAAATCATAAACAATGATTATTTTTAAGTTGTATTTTTGTTTTGCTCAAATATAATGATTTTTAATAATATTACTCAAAAATAATCATTACCATTGAACAAAATCCTTAAAACTCATAATATAATCATTATTGTGTAATTTTTATTATAAAACTCATAATGATTACGGTCCCTGCTTTGAGCTATACATATTGCTAAAATTATTTTAATATCTTCAATTGATAAAAACTTATTTTACGTCAAAGTTTTAAAAGGTAATTAAAGAAAAACATTTTTTTATATTTTGCTTGTTTTTCGGCAAAAGAGTTACAAAAAATTTAATATATTACATTTTTTTCAATTTTCAAAAAGAAGAAGTATTTACCTATTCATCGATAAAATAAAGGGTGTTTTTTATAGAGGTATATAACTTTGAAATGAAATAAAACAAGGAAGATTTTTTTAAATTGACATGAAATTTACTTTATTCGAAATATAATCTTCTGGTATCATAATTTAAATATGACTTCTGGCATATGACCGCCACGGCTGGCTCTGACGTAGTCTAATCTGTAGGTCCAATTTTCGATGACTTTTTCCAACATTTGTGGCTGTAGATTCGCAATAACACGGCGAATGTTGGCCTCCAAGTGGTCAATCGTTTCGGGCTTATCGGCGTAGACTAGGGACTTCACATATCAACACAGAAAATAGTCCAACGGCGTTAAATCGCACGATCTTGGAGGCCAATACACGGGTCCGTAACGGGAAACGATGCGGTTACCAAACGTTTCCTGTAATAAATCAATTGTGGCACGTGCTGTGTGACATGTTGCGCCGTCTTGTTGAAACCACAGCTCCGGCACATCATGGTTGTTCAATTTATGAAAGAAAAAGCCAGTAATCCGAAAAAGTCAGTAATGTTCTGACCAGCAGCGTTTAAAGTATGGACCAATGATTCCACCATCCCACACCAAACAGTCAGTTTTTCTGTATGTAACGGTGTCTCAACACACACTTGAGGATTATCATCACTCCAAATACGTCAGTTTTAATGTATCCATTTAACCAAAAGTGAGCTTCAGCGCTAAACAAAATTCGCTTATGAAAATCGGTATCAACGGCAATCTTGTTTTGGGCCCATTCACCGAATCTACGCCTTGCTAGGTGATCGTGTGACTTCAACTGTTGCAAGAGTTGGATTTTGTAAGCACGCAAACTAAGATCTTTCCACAAAATCTCACATAAAGTGGATGGACACATATCAAATTCCTGTGCACGATGTCGGAAAGACTGATTATGGTCTTCCTCTACGCTACGCTCTACAGCAGCAATGACTTCTTCTGTAGGCACTGTACGACGTCTCTGTGGATGCATATAGTCATTTAGAGTAAACGTGGTGGACGATTATGTTGACCGTAAAATGGACGTAGTACTCGATACGTATTTTGAACAGAAAAGTGATTTTCAAAATAAAGTTGCACAATTTGGAAGCGTTGATCAGGCGTCAGACTATTCATGTTGAAATACCAAACAAACTAAATATAAATCACTTGACAGCTGACAAAATGGCCGCCAGTTAAAAAAGTGTTGCCAACTTAAAGTTTAAAAAACACCCATTATATATGCAAAGTATGCAGGCAAAGTATACAATACGTCATAATCAATACGAACAAAAAAAAAACAAGATGACATCATCATATTGTTGTTTTTTTCTTTTGTAATATGTATATAGGTTTTTATAAATGGTATGTATGGGTTAGCACCAATCGCATGTTTAGAATCATGGATGGTAACCGATTCGATGTGGGTATTGGTCGGGGTAACGCTATTTTCTTTTATTTTGTAGTTAGCCCCATTCTACCCGAGTTCTACTGACTGGCTAGTTTATGACCAACATTTGGGGAAATATATCTATTTACAGCATTTTTTTCAGTTCTTGGTATTCTAGTTATTTCTGTAATGGTATTTTAGGACTATTGGTATTTCGGTTATATCGGTAACGGGTTTTTATGGATAACGGTATTTCAATTATATCGGTAACGGCATTTTAAGGATAATGACAGTCAGCTGAAAGGGTTTTGAATCTGTAACGGTATTTTAGCGATATTGCCTGCCATCCACGTGTACAATTGATTTAAATAAGATTTTTATAAATTCTCATTTGGTTTATAACTTAACAAAGTTATATAATTTAGTTTCGGTTGTTTAAATCTTTTTTTTTTGTTTTTCTTTTTTTAATTTAACCAATACTCAGGAGATGCCCCCTACTCATGCAGTGCATTGTATTGATCAGGAAAATAGGGTATGGGAAGGAGGAAAGAGGGAGTAGTGTTTGTGGATATTTCACTTAAATTTTTCTAAATTGTAAGTAACAGGGAAGACTTCTGCAGGAAGTTTGTTTCACACACGAATCGTTCGACTAAAAAACGAATTTTCTCTGTAATGCGTTGTGCGAAACACAGGACAATCAACTACAAACGGATGTGCTCTACTAGATAAGCGAGTATTACGAATAAAAACTCGGGCTCGAGGAATAAGTTCACTTATCTCAGATGAGCACCTCCAATGGTAATATCGCTAGAAAAGTGTCACACAACCCACAATCCGACGATGCTCCAATGAATGCATAGAGTTGGATACACTACTGTCATAGATAAGAACTCCCCTCCCCTGAACACGGTCCAGAAGCTTCAGAATAGACACTGAAGCCCCTGCCCATATATGAGAGTTGTATTCCATTTTCGGCCGGATATAGCTGGTATAAATAGTAAGGAGATCGGATGAAGTGAAGTAAGTCTTGCATCGTTTCAGAAAAGCAAGACACTTGAATGCCTCTTTCCGCACTTGAAATACGTGCTTATTCCAGCCGACATCACACTGTATTCTCATGCCCAGAACATCAAGAGTATCCGATTCCTCAATACCTATACCATCCATAGCTACAGATGACAATGTTAATTCCACAGCCCGTCTGTGGGTTAACATACAACATTGGGTCTTGCGTGCATTAAAATCGACCTTATTCGCGCGAACCCCATTCAGAGATTGTAGAAAGGTCTTGATTGAGTGTGTCATTCACGTTCTGCCGCATGCCCTCTATCTCCAAAGAGCTTGGCCTGTGATCGAATGAAAATGAATGACAAATGTAGCTGTCATCTGCAAAAGAGTAGATAGGATTGGAGGTCTGACCAAGAAGGTCATAAATAAAAATAAGAAAAAGTGTATTAGAAAGAACAGAACCTTGCGGTGCCGCTGAATTTAGCTGAAACTCGTTTGATGAGACTAAATCAAAAACAACACGTATAGTGCGGTCTCTGAGAAAACTAGTTATAAGTCGAGAGAAGACATTACCGACACCAAAAGCAACTAGCTTAGTCACGAGTGCCCCTTGCCACACGCGATTGAACGCCTTGGAAATATCTAGAGCAACCACTTTACTCTCACCAAAGCGGTGGAGTGACCGGCTCCAACGTTCCGATAGAAACGCCAACAGGTCTCCCGTAGATCGACCGCTACGGAAGCCTAACTGTCGGTCATTTAAAAGTGAATTGGTCTCTAAATATTTCACAACATGGTAGTTAACCATGGTCTCCATCACTTTGGAGAGCACAGAGCAAATTGCGATTAGGCGGTACTTTTCAGGGTTGTTAGCCGCACCCTTTTTAGGGATTGGCTGGACATTGGCCACCTCCCGCACGTTACGAAGAGCTGAAAAGTTTTGCCAATGGACGTGATAACGTAAAAGAGCACTGTTTCAGCACCAGTGCTTATATGCCATCCGGCCCCGGTGACTTGTTTACGTTGAGATCCTCAAGAACCCTTTTGACTGCCCGGGCCCGAAAGGAAATCAAAGGCATAGTATAGGATAACCTTTCTAGAACGGGCAGTGGTTGATCGCTTTCCGGCAAGAAAGAATTTCTTGCAAAAAGTTCAGCGAAAAGGTTTTGACTGCCCGGGCCCGAAAGAAAATCAAAGGCATAGTATAGGATAACCTTTCGAGAACGGGCAGTGGTTGATCGCTTTCCGGCAAGAAAGAATTTCTTGCAAAAAGTTCAGCGAAAAGGTTGGCCATATCAACCGGGTCGGTGAATGATTGATCGTCCTTTATAAGAGTTGGAATAGAAGAACTAGCATTATCCTTTACTCTTTTAACGAACGACCAAAAGGTCTTATTCGAACGCCTATTACTGAACGCTGCCTCTCTGGATCTGACTGTATTTTTGCACGTCTGGTTAAACCAACACTTGTGTTTTGATTTACCCGAAATATGCTTCGGGTAAATCAAATGAAAGGAATGACTCTTATTATGAAATAAGAGTCATTCCTAGCATAATAATATTGACTACCATTTCTGCATCGGCATCGACGTTGTCGTCGAGAAAACAAATTTTCCAGTTAAAATGCCGAATGAGATCGTTGAGCTCGGCCCAACGAGCTTTTCCGTAGAGGAAAATAGAGCGTTTCGGCGCTAAATTAGAAACGCTACGAAGAGTAGAATATGAAAAAGATGCAGAAATAGTACTGTGATCCGAATTTCCGAGAGGTGCAAGTATTTTCACTTCGTACTTTTCAGGATGAGAAGTGAGGCAGAGGTCGAGAGTGTTCCGCAACATTCACAAAATACTCGGGAGTTGTATGGCTTGTAGTGTAATTAATAAGTCAACATTGTCGGACAATAGCAATCACTGTCTGTAATTGACACTTAATTGTGATTGGCTAAAAGCCGTACTTTTTTGGTTGATTAATTTGACACCTTCATTATACTAACTGTGGGAACCACTCAATCTTTGGTTACCCACCAAATATAATTTAGGTAGCTTTAAGTTAATTAAAATAAATAAAGATCATTATTAAAAAGCAATTAAAACACGACGGTTATTTTCTTTGCAATCATTTTACATATCATGGCGATCCTGCCATCGGAAGGGAAAAGTTTTTAACAAATTTGATTTGCGTTAAATCTAAAAAAAAAAACTATTATCATATTAGCAAAATATATTCAATAAATAAGTGTTCATGTGTTTTAATAAAAACCCGTTTAAAAGTGCAAAAGTATAAAAGAAAAACTAAAAAGAAAATTTTACATTGTACATATTTTTTATTGATTTCGGAGTACAAAAAGAACAATAAAAAAAAACTGTGAAAAGTTATAAAGACTAAAACTTTAAAACAAAGAAACAATTTAAGTGCAAAATATAATGAAATAAATAAATGTTTTGTGCATCAATTCAAACAAAAATATTTTAAGAAGGAAGAAGCAATGTATCCAAAACATTGCCGGGGCAACAAGCCTGGTTGCTCCAAGGATGGTGTGGCCTAAACACCATCGGACAACAACAGCAACAACAGTCAACAACGTCAGCAATGAAATCAACAAAATAATTTACCAACTGGAGTAAATCCTCAACAACAACAGACAACCAAATGCAATTAAAAAGAAAAACAGTAAGAATACACAAAATTTTTTGTATTATTAGAATTTTTTTTAATTAAAATTATATTAAAATTTATAAAAATTGAAAACTTAATTTAAAATAAGCTAAACAAAAAAAAAAAAAAATGAAAATATTTAAGTTTTAAACCTATTACTAACAACAAATTTTTTTTTATTTCTACTAACTGGGGTGCTTCATACGTGACACTCCCTCAGTGTAGTATAAATTATCCAGTCACCAAAAGGCCGAGTGACTGATTTATGCCATTGTGCTCAAAATCCGTTTACCAGAAGGGAACGGATAGGGAACGCAATGACATAACTGAATTTTTTTTGAAAATTTCTGAATACTAACAAGATTATTTGAACGGAATTGAAAATGGGGAATCGCGATTCGAAAATCGAGAACCCCAACGCGAATGTCATAAACGAAATAACTGTGGAAGTACACCTTCCAGTTATTTACTTCATAATCATAATATCCATATTGGCATTACAATTCCTGACGACGTTGTACCAGTTACACAAGAGGTCGTTGAGGAAGAATTATGCAAGGGCCGCGTCCTTGGGAAACGGCATCGATAAAATCTAGAATATTTTTTTTTTTTTCGGGGGATACTAACGGATTTTTTTTTAATACGTGAATCTAAGAATATTTTCTTGGGAAAATTCCCCCATGTTCTTTTTGAACTTCTTACTAACTAGAAGGGAGTTTTGGAAAATTAGATTTTGTCTAGTGAATTTTACTTTTGGGAAATGTCCTTATTATATACGGATTATTCAGCAGTAATTTGCTGCCACAGTGGAATATATTATTGTGAAAATTTTTTTTTAAATTGACATTACTGGCAACGACAGTATGATAGCCTTAATGAGTGTTGGCCATAATTTACCGAGTTTTGATATGCCAACCATATGGACTGGCAACAAATAGTTACGCGGAAATGGTCGTAATAATAATTACAATGGCAACAACAATAATAACAATAATAATAATTACAATAACAACCGTGGGCGGAACCGTTCAAATAACAACGGATCCCGACACAATGTGCGACACGTTACCGAAAACATTTCGGGAAACGAACTGGTACCCCTGAATTAAACCACACAATATACAATATAAATTTGAATCTCTATAGCTATCTTCCCTGTAGAACATCTTTGAATAATCGAAAATCAACACTATTAGTTGACACGGGAGTGGATATTTCTATAATAAAGGTCGGACAAATCCTAAACGGACAAATAGATGATACTACAACAACGCGATTAAGTGGTGTTGGCCAAGGATTAACAACTACCCTTGGTAAAATTCATGCTGATTTGAAATTTGAGGAACTCCTAATACCGCATACATTTCATGTGGTCGAGGATGATTTCCAGATTCCTTCTGATGGAATCATTGGTATGGATTTTCTGCGTGAATATAAATGTCTTCTGGATTACCAGGATGACCAAGATTGGTTAGTCCTGAGATCTGGTAATCTTCCAGAACACATTGCAATAGCAATGCGCTGTGCGCCACAAGTTAACTCGATCTCATTGCCTGCAAGATCTGAGGTAATTCGTCACGTTAACATTCAAACTGATGAGGAAAATGTGCTAATTCCGAGTCAAATAATTCAGAATGGAATATTCATAGCGAACACCATAGTCTCAAAATCAAGACCACTGGTCAAAATTGTTAACACAACCAATAGGGATGTAGTTATTTTGAATATTAAAATTCAAACCGAAAGTCTTAACGACTATAAAATTGTCTACCCGACCGAAAATCCTCGCGGAGACCAGGAGAAATTGAATAGATTATCCAAAAATTTCCCGGAGTTTGCAAAAGACAAACTTAGGAACTTATGTTCTGAGTATGTTGATATTTTTGGACTGGAATCTGAAAAGATGACAACCAACAATTTCTACAGACAAAAGCTCAGATTAAAGGATGATGACCCAGTGTATATGAAATCGTACAGAATACCACACTCTCACAAAGCAGAGGTGAACATTCAAGTTGATAAGCTTATAAGAGATGACATTGTAGAACCCTCCATTTCGGAATACAACAGTCCAATTTTATTAGTACCGAAGAAATCTTTACCCGGTACGGATCGGAAAAGATGGAGATTGGTAGTTGACTACAGAGGAATTAATAAAAAACTCGTAGCAGATAAATTTCCACTCCCTAGAATATATGATATTCTAGACCAATTGGGCAGAGCCAAATTCTTTTCTTGCCTTGACTTAATGTCAGGTTTCCACCAAATTGAATTAGAGGAAGGCTCTAGGGACGTAACATCTTTCTCGACGGATAAGGGATCATATCGTTTTAAACGATTACCCTACGGTATAAAAATTGCTCCGAACTCATTTCAGCGAATGATGTCGCTAGCTTTTTCGGGATTATCTTCCGACCAAGCGTTTCTTTATATGGATGATTTAGTAGTAATTGGTTGCTCCGAACAACATATGTTGAAAAATTTAAGAAATGTTTTCGAAACTTGTCGAAAATATAACTTGAAATTGCATCCAGACAAATGTACTTTTTTCTGTAACGAAGTCACATTTTTGGGACACAAGTGTACAGACAAAGGTATATTGCCTGACGATGGAAAATTTTCTGTAATTTTAAATTACCCAACACCAAAGAACGGTGATGAAGCTAAACGCTTCGTAGCCTTCTGCAACTATTATCGGAGATTTATTCCTAATTTTGCAAGGTATTCAAGGCACATAACAAGGTTATGTAGGAAAAATGTACCATTAGATTGGAACAGTGAATGTGAAAAATCATTTAATTATCTCAAAAACCAATTATTGAATCCAACTATTTTGCAGTATCCTGACTTCGAAAAAGAATTTTGCATAACAACAGATGCAAGCAAATTTGCTTGTGGTGCAATTCTGAGTCAGAAATACTTTGATAAGCAGCTACCTGTGGCTTATGCTTCACGATCCTTTACAAAGGGCGAAAGCAATAAGTCTACGATTGAGCAGGAATTAGCGGCTATCCATTGGGCAAATAAATATTTCAGACCATATATTTATGGCCGAAAATTTTTGATCCGAAGTGATCACCGTCCCTTATATTTTCCATGAAAAATCCATCATCAAAACTTACGAGGATGAGATTGGATCTGGAGGAGTATGATTTTACAGCGGAATATATTAGGGGGAATGAAAATCATGCAGCTGATGCATTGTCTCGATTAGAATTCGAGGACATTAAAAAGGCAGAAAATTATGGAATACTGAAGGTAACTACGAGACTTCAGGCTGCCAAAGATTTAGACAAAGTGACCAACGGAAAACCAAACACGGAATCGGTGAATATCCGGATATATGAGGCAATAAATGCCCAAGAGTACAATAAAAATGCAAGATTGCATTTTGCTAAAGACAAGCTGGTTATCCAAAAAGGGAAAACCAGGCTTTTCCAATTTGAGTCACGAGATTTTATTACTAATGGAACTGTTGATTTAGATCATCTATTTCCAAGGCTTGAAAAAGTAGCCAGTAATCTTAAAATCACGACTCTTCGCATGTCATTGGATGATGCGTTGTTGGCCAACGTAAAATTAGACCACTTCAAGAAAGTGGGTAATGAAAAGCTTCGAAGATTGAACATAGTACTCACACCAACATTGACAAAGGTCAAAACAGATTCCGAAAAACTTGAAATTATGAGATTATACCATAATAATCCATTATTTGGAGGTCACCCTGGCATTACACGAATGTTCAGGAAAATAAGATTTAAATACCACTGGAAGAACATGACAAGGGATATCACTCGTTATGTGAAATCTTGTGTAGAGTGCCAAAAGAGCAAATCAATGCCTAAGACGAGAGAACTCATGGTTGAAACGGAAACGCCAACACGCGCGTTTGACACAATCATTATTGATACGATTGGTCCTTTCATGCGATCAAACAAGGGTAATGAATACGCTATAACTATAATATGTGACTTGACCAAATATTTAGTCACGTTACCAATTCCTGACAAATCTGCTCGAACAGTCGCCAAAGCGATTTTCGAAGGTTTTGTTTTGATTTATGGTCCTATACGGAAAATGATTTCTGATATGGGAACCGAATATAAAAATCAGACCATAAAGGAATTATGTCAATTGTTGAATATCGACTACGTCACTTCAACAGCCTATCATCATCAGACATTGGGTACCATAGAAAGGTCCCACAGGACATTCAATGAGTACGTACGTTCGTACATGTCCTCTGATAGAACTGATTGGGACGAATGGTTAGCTTACTTCACGTACTGCTTTAATACAACACCTTCCACAGTACATAATTACTGTCCATATGAATTAGTCTTTGGTAAAATACCACCATCAATAGACGCTTTAAAGTCGGACAAAATTAGTCCACTTTATAACATCGATTCATATGAAAAGGAGGCGAAGTATAGGCTCCAAACGGCTTGGAGAAGAGCATCAGTGATGCTTGATAGGGCAAAATTGACCAACAAAGGCCAATATGATCAGGTGACTAGGCCTATGAGCGTTGAGATAGGAGACCTAGTTCTCTTGGAAGACAGTGCTGGTCATAAATTAGAACCACTCTTTAAAGGTCCCTTTGAGATCAAAGAGGTGGATGACCACGGCAATTGTTTGCTAGCACTTGACGGACTATGAAAGTCCACAAAAATCGTCTTCGACAATTTCGATCTCGGGACAGGATAAAAACTGGATAATTAAAATTTTAATAAAAATTTGAAAATTAAATTAAATTAAATAAAAATTAAAAATGTAAAATTAATGAAAATTTAAAAAATTAAATTAAATTTAATAAAAATTAAAAATGAAACACTAATAAAAATTTGAAAATTAAATTAAATAAAAATTAAAAATGTAAAATTAATGAAAATTTAAAAATTAAATTAAATTTAATAAAAATTAAAAATGTAAAACTAATAAAAATTTGAAAATTAAATTAAATTTAATAAAAATTAAAAATGTAAAACTAATAAAAATTTAAAAATTAAATTAAATTTAATAAAAATTAAAATTTAAAAAAAAAATTAATAAAAATTTAGAAATTAAAACAAACTTAATTAAAATAAAATTAATTTTTTTATACACTTAAGTTATATAAAAAGATTGATCAATTAGCTACTGATCAATCTTTTTCCCAAAAAGGAGGTGTAGTGTAATTAATAAGTCAACATTGTCGGACAATAGCAATCACTGTCTGTAATTGACACTTAATTGTGATTGGCTAAAAGCCGTACTTTTTAGGTTGATTAATTTGACACCTTCATTATACTAACTGTGGGAATCACTCAATCTTTGGTTACCCACCAAATATAATTAGGTAGCTTTAAGTTAATTAAAATAAATAAAGATCATTATTAAAAAGCAATTAAAACACGACGGTTATTTTCTTTGCAATCATTTTACATATCAGGCTCGAATGACGTATCCAGGATGAGTTGTGGATATTAAAATCACCAGCAACTACGATTTCACTATTCGGACAACTCTCCAAGATTTTCGAAATTGAATCGTAAAGCGCATCGAAGACATCAAGCCAATTTCATGTTTGGCCTTCTATATAGAAATCCGAAGTGCAATATGTGTGACCTGATCTGGAATTTAACCCAAAGAGAGCTAAATTCCTTATCATTACAGTTCAATTGTTGCTGATACTGGTACACAACATTGCAAGGCCCCTATGTAGAGAAAAAAGGGATAGAAGATGATACCGAGGTATGTGAAAATCCTGTGGATCAGCATCCTCACCAACCTGAGTTTCACATAAGGCGAAGACATCCGGCCTATGAAAACGAATGTGAGCATAAGTATGTTGCAGAAGTCTATACGAAATCTGCCTGTCATAGCAAAATAAGAAAAATAAAATAAAATCAATATTCCTTACGAGTGTATATGGGACACAGTAGTCAAAACTGTTGCTGTAATTGGTTATTTAATGGCCAGTGTTATACTCCCCGCCCCTTATACACCGTAGGCAATGTAAATGGCTAGGACAATAACAATAACACTTATAACAATAACACTTATTAAGGCATAAAAGCCCCTCGCTTGGTCATTACAGTTTTGTAATTATATTTCCTGCCAAAAAAAGCAACCACATTTCTTCACCGACAATATCGGTGTTTAGTCGTACTTTTCGTACTTTTTCGAAAATATTTGTCCTTATAAAAAAAATACTATTCGTACTAAACCTTTTGTTTTAAAATTGTAAAAAATTTGCGTTTTCAGTCAATAGTTTTTACGACAGCATTATGGCTTTTTGAACAGTTTTAGGGGTTATTTGTTAAAAAGCAGTAACGCCATATTGTAAAAGCACTAATTTAGTGCTTTTTAATGTTTTGGCACCATTAGTAAAATTTTATCGTTTTGTGCCATTGTAAAGCACCATAAATAGTGCCAAAAGCACCAAGTTGGCATCACTGTTTAAAACTTTAAACAAACATTCAGACTGCAGAAATAGACCTAAATCACTTTAACAACTACTTGCAAATATTTTTTTAAATTATAATTAAAGAACAAATTTTGAGCTCACTGATCCAAAAAAACTACGATTTTGCTTTACATGCTTGAAGCGATTATAGTGGTCTAAAATTCGAGTGATATTACTACATGAAATTCTACAATTTACAATAATTTCTGCAAATATGACTCTGGTCGAATAAATTTTCGACATACTAAACAGTTTTGGTGAGATTTGGGTCAATTTGAATTTTGGGTCGAAAAAGTACAATTATTCCGTTGGCTTGGAACAAAATCTAAAAGCCCATTTTCCATCCCTGCTTTATTTATATATAGTTATCAGACCTGTTTATAAGCATCTGATTTATTTTGCTTGTTTTTATTCAATCTTTCAATAATTTGAAAATCATAATATTCGAGCTTGAGGTCTGTTTGTTTCGCAAAAATTCCCTGCTTTTTATTATTTAAAAAATAATTTATTTTTATCTCAACCTTACACTAATTATATTTTATAAAAACATAAAAAATGTAAGCACAGAAATTAAAATACATGAATTTATAAAATACTTTTTTTCCAAGTCTTTATTTCACATCATATTAGCAAATAATTATTAGATTTCGAAAAAAAATAAGTTTTTAATTTTAAAGAAATAATAAAAATTCAAAAATTGACCCGGTGATTTTTTAAGAATGACAACTAAATATGTTTTGTTTACACATCAAACTTTTTTTTAGAAAATCGTCATTTGAGAAGCAAAAATCGTCCAATCGTCATTTAGCTATTTTGGGTACTAATAATCGTCAAAATGACGATAAAACAAGAAACCTGGCAACACTGAATGTGATTTTTAAAGTTAAATTTTGTTTTTTAATAAACTTGTAACCATTTTTGTTTAAGAAGGGACAAACTAGATTCAAAACTTTTAAACAAAAAATTTGATTTTAACAAAAGACTAAATTTATAAAAACAAAATTAAAACAAATCCAAAAATAATTTTTTTTAGCATAGTCCCTACATTTCTGATACTTTATTTCATTATCCCCCAAAAAGAATAGCGGAGTCGATATAGCTATGTCCGTCTGTCTGTTGAAACGGCGAATACTCCGCCAATATGAGTTGCTAGTTTTCAGTCAAATCGTTCTTTGATATTATGAGCAGTGAAAATGAGCAAAATCGGTTTACGGGTTCAAAAGTTATGAGTGAAAATGTGAGAAGACCTCGAAAATTTCTTGAGCAAATTTATAAAATATTCTTTTGTTTTCCTATTTTATCAGGCTTACCAGATACTATTTTTCGTTATCCCTAACAAATCAAAAAATCCCCAATTAGAAAAAAAGGCTGAACAAAATAGTTGAATTAAAATTCTTTATTTAATTTGACTGCATTAACCTGAGTTGCCAGACATTATTTTCGATATCAGATCAAAAAAATATTCAGGAACAAAATCCCCAAATTCAATTATGTAAATTCATAACTTTTTTCGTACACTAAACATATTAGGTGCATATTATATCTTAAAATCTTTTGGTGATACGCGTTTTCTTTCCTTAAAAACCCAAATTTGTATTTAATACACGCAAAAATAATTTTAATTGAAATATTGATGGGTATCGAATTATGGGCAAATTTCTTACGGTTCTTATTCTTGCAGTCGTAAACGAGAATTCATCTTTGTAGAACGTTTTCTAAAAAGTAGCACAAAATGTCTCAGAAAACTAAATATATTTGAACATTTTGTGAATAAGCGTATAGATTTTATTTTGTTAGTTTTTGAGTCAAGAAATGTAGTGTTTTAGATTAACCGCCTTCGAACGAAAATTTTAACATTTAGTAAAAAATGTTTAACTTTTTTAACTTATTTTGGATTAATTTAATCTTAAAGTTATTCGTTTGAAACTACATGACACCTTATTTTTTCCAGCTACTTTTTTTGGGGGTTTTTAAATTTGTATTAGCTGCTACAGTTGCTTGGATAAACACATTTCGTAAATTCTTTAACTTCACTGATTTAATTGCTAATCTTTATTCAATTAAAATATTTATTAAAAATTTATAATATTTTTTAAAAAACCCCCCTTGCCCAATTAAAATGTCTGCCCAATGAAAAAACAATATGTACTTATGTAGTTAAAAAGCTTCAACAACTCATAATAGTTAGCTTATCTCACGTACCGGGCTTGGTCTAGTGGATGGTGTTGTTGGCTAACAGTCGCGAGGTTCGGATTACGATTAGTTTATTATTTTTCTATAATTTATTATACTACATACTATATGCATTACGTAGCTGAACTTTTTTTAGTCTTTTAGTTATAAAACAAATAAATTCTTATTATTGATTTCTAATATTACTTTTTATCAGGATTGGCAAACACTAACATATTAATAACGAAAATTGTCTAATATCCATATGAGACAAAGTGTTACAGAAGGCGATCAACTATTATTTTAATCGTACGTACGTATTAATTTTTTTGTTGTTTTATTTTTTTGGTTTTATTTTAATTTTCTTCTTATTCATTCATAGACAAATTATGTACACAATTAACTTTAAGAAAATAAATAAAAACAAATATATACGGTCTTTACTAGTATCGAACCGTGGTCCTACGGTTAATAGGCGAGACCCTTAGCCATTATTATTTCCAAAAGGTGTTTATACAGGGTGTGCCAAAAGTCACGCCTTCGTGTTAAAATTGAATAACTTTTTTTATTACTGTTATTTTTTATTGTTATTTTTTTTTTTAAATATAATATTAACTTTGCATGATTAGATGAATACCATTTCCATCAATTCACAATTGGACTCTTTAAAGGAAGTTTTGCATAACGGCACGCAATATCAGGCTCTTTAGCGCTGATGTCAGCTTCAATGTTGTGCTTTTGTTGTCCTATAGTTGTAGGATTTTTCACATACACTCGTTGTTTGAGATAATCCCATAGGAAAAAATTATGTACAGTTAAATCTGGATTCTTGAATTTTGCGTCAGTAAAACGAAATGCCTGTTTGAAAAGTTAAATTCTACCACCTTGGTCCGTTGCTTATTCGTATAATTTTGCATGCTGATGTAGCAAAGTTCGACGAATAAGATGTGAAAATAAAAATAAGCAATAATAATAAACAAAAAAGGTATTCAATTTTTACACGCATGCGTGACTTTTTGCCCACCCTGTATAATATAGTTTTTTAATGCAATTATTTAATGCATTTTAGTAAGTTCACCTTAGTTTAGCATCCATGCAAGCGGTAAAGTTCAATAAAATAAATTGTGTAGCTTCTTTTATTGCTTTTTAGTATATATATATATATATATATTAAATGCTTTTACGCCAAAATGTCGGCGCATAGTGCTATTACAAAGTTTCTCCATTCTTGTATGTTCTGTGCCATTGTCCTTAGTTGTGGCCATGAGCGCTGTTGGTCATATTATCTAAGTTCTTCTAACAAGCTGCGTCGCCACCACGTGTATTTCTTACATCCAAGAGGCTGTTTCTCCACATTTTATCAATGCATACATATATGGTCTATCTGATTTTCGGTTGTACCGTCGGGAGAGACCCATGTGACTTTGTGTACCTTCTTATGAGGGAAAAGGGTGCCTCCTATCACCATTTTGTTGTTGTTGCAAAATTCAGCTAGCCAGTCGCCATTTTCATTCATCTTCCCTAACCCGTGGCGTCCCATTACGTCTTCAAGATCTTTGTTGTTGTCTCCTACTTTTGCGTTCGCCCATTAAGATTTTAATGTTTCCTTTTGGTATCTTTTTAAATATGCCATTCAATTTGCTCTAAAAATTTTCTTTCGTAGCAGTGTCAGTAACATCAGTGGGGGCGTAGCATTGAATAATTGTCAGGTTCCGTACTTTTGTTCTAAATGTAGCTTTTATTATTCTCTCATCTACTGGGTCCCACCTGATAAAGGAGCGGTATGCATTTGGGCTCAGTATGCATTTGGGAGTTGTCACCTAATGGTCCTGAGAATAGGAGTACTTTTTCGGTGTTAAGCTTTTGTTCACCGTGGTTTGTCCAACGCAATTCAGATATTCCGAGTGTTGCGACGTTGATTCTAGTTGCTTCTTTGGCGAGTTGTTCCAGTTTGCCTGTTTGCGCTAGCGTTCGTACGTTCCATGTACCAATTCGAGTCCGGGTTTTTATGCCAAATGTCGTTGCCAAGTTTTGAGAGTTTTCTTTATTTCTGGTTTCGTGCACAATTGAATTTCGAGAGCAGTAGGTTGTCAGTCTAAGGCCTCTAGCCTTTTGGTAGTATTGCCACCTAAGCTGAAAAGGCACAGCTTATCTGAATATACAATCAGAAGTTGGTTATTTCTTTAGCATTGGATATTTAATGGCGCCAATATTTCACAATGTTGGTTACACGTTTGCTAAACGTGTCCATCTGAGACTCTGCATGGTAGGGTCATCCACTATCCGCAACCTGTGGAGGCGTAAATTAGCACTTTAGCTGTGCTTCCCTATAATATATTATATATCATCTTCATAGCACTTGACTACAAAGATTAAATATAATTCCCAGGGGCGAATTTTTAGTGAGCATTCCAAAATCCTTGCCTTACAATGAAAATGAAAATTATTCAAGTTCGAGGCCATACTCTATATTTCTTCATTAGGATATTGTCCTAACAAATAATCTATAGAATTTTTTGTTTTCAAATTTATTATTTGACCCTTTCAGGAATGTGCTGATAGATCTATTTCGGGAGTTTTCTAGGTTCCCATCATCAGAGCACGTATTGAAAGCGGTAACAATCCCATGCCAAACATCAAACATTCATATGAACTAGTTTACTCACTACATGAGAACTAATATACATATGAGTTTGAAGTTAAAGATTATAACCATTGATCAAAAAATAAATTGAAAACTTGCTTGATGTGCAAGATCCACCTCTGGTGGATATTCAATACACGTTTTTTGTTTTTCTCTCCTTTTTATATTTTGTTTAGTTTGTAAACAAAACAGGGGAAGTAAACTTGGCGGTACTTTGCCTTTTTTTACAAGTTTGTTATAATTTTTATTAAAAATAAAAATTATGTTTTTTCGACCTTGTTTTGAAATTTATTTTTTCGACTAGTTTACTCACTACATGAGAACTAATATACATATGAGTTTGAAGTTAAAGATTATAACCATTGATCAAAAAATAAATTGAAAACTTGTTTGATGTGCAAGATCCACCTCTGGTGGATATTCAATACACGTTTTTTGTTTTTCTCTCCTTTTTATATTTTGTTTAGTTTGTAAACAAAACAGGGGAAGTAAACTTGGCGGTACTTTGCCTTTTTTTACAAGTTTGTTATAATTTTTATTAAAAATAAAAATTATGTTTTTTCGACCTTTAATTGTGCAATGAAAATTAAAATTTTTCAAATTCGAGGCCATACTCTATATTTCTTCATTAGGATATTGTCCTAACAAATAATCTATAGAGTTTTTTGTTTTCAAATTTATTATTTGACCCTTTCAGGAATGTGTTGATAGATCTATTTCTATTTCACATCGGACTTAATTGCTTCCACTTGTTTAATATTACTTGCAAACAGACAAAAAACACAAATAAAATATCTAAGAACAAAAAAAAAAAAACGTGCCAAACAAGTAATTTAATTTATACCGGTTTGAGGGTAGGTATCTCTATTGCAATATTTTTCGGTAGGTAACGGTAGGTATATTTTCTTATACAGCAACCAAACTTTTTTCTTTATTAATAACATGGTTGGCTGGCAATACCGCTAAAATACCGTTTTCGATTCAAATCCCTTTCAACTGACTATCGATGTCACTTAAATATCGTTACCGAAATATTTAAAAAACAGTTAACTGTAAAACACCGTTACCGATATGACTGAAATACCGGTAGCCTTAAAATACCGTTTCCGAAATACCAAAAATAATGTTACCATTACCGAAATAACATAAAATAGCGTTTTCTTTAAAATAGCAATAACTACCTTTATTTGTTTAATCGTTAAAGTCCTATTGTTGACTTTACCTACCAGTTTTATATCGTTACATGAAAAATAATTATAAAAAGTTCTAAATAATTTAAAAAATTATTCGTATGTAAAATTACGTTACTCTTTTAATACGGTTGCCGAAATAACTGAAAACTCGTTATCGTTAAAATATCGTTTTCGAAGAACTAAAATACCGTTACCGCTAAAATACCGATGCCAAAATAACTTTAATACCGTCATCGCTAAAATTCCGTTATCGAAACAACTGAAATATCGTTACCGAAATAAAAGAAAAAAGCGCTACCCTTGCCGATACGCGCATCGAATCGGTTGCCATCCATGAGTAATAATCATATAGTAATTACAAATGATATCCTATTGCACTAACCGAGAACTAGCTGCTATAGCTTTCGGCTCGTTGTAGCGAAAATCAGACCAGTGCCTCTGGTGGGATTCGTACCCAGGACCCCCACATTGATAAGCTAGCACTCTACCAACTAGAATAACGGGGCGCACAACAACGCAAACTTTTAAAATCACACCTTTTAGTGGGGAAAGGGGAAAAAATATAATTATTTTTATATGCAAGTTGTGCAAAAGCTATAATCACTATTGCCAAGTTATGGGGATTCCAGTTAAACTTGATTTGGTTAAACCGGTAGAGAATTTTGTCTGCCATTTCCGAGATAATTAACTAAAAAAAAAATTTGTCGGGATCATTTCATCTTGTTTAGAATTTCGGTCTTTACCTTAATAAAACAAAATAAACCACATATAAGGAGATGTATTTCATTTAAAGACTTCGTTATTCTAAGTTTAAATATAATCTACATCCTAAAAACTCGGCTTAAAAATGATTTTATTTTTTAGATTCTTTGACACGTAATCTTTGTTGTAATTTAAACATTTTTGGATGCAAGATATTATTCTTTTTTATGGCAGAAAAAAAGTTTTAATAAATCAGATTTTGGGGAAAATGTAGATTTATATAAAATTAGTCTATAGTATAATTTTATATAAAATTACTCTATGGAATTTTTATAAATATATTTCCAAAAATTCTAAAAAATAAGGGTTGCAAACTATAAGTATTCTCGAATTTTTTATTTTTCCTATAATCAACTGGGATAATACTTATCATTAGAGCCGTATTTCGTAAACTTATCCACTTTTGGGACTCCCTAATGTTTATTAAAACTTAAAAGGGATTTATAAATATCTATAATTACATATGTGGCCATATGTAACAATATATATTTACATCTCATATTTATTATTACGAAAACTTTTAATACATATCTAATTTTAATTTTAATACATATATAATAATATATACATATTTAATCATCATATATAGTCATATCTAAAGTTATATATAAGTTATTCTTTTTTATCTCATCATATATACTTGATATAGCTAAATGGGATACAATATATACTTCCATGTATGTGTGATAAAAAAACCAAACAAATTCTTTCACTTTTATATATAATAATATATGGCATTACATATGGCATACATGTGTTAAAATTAAGAAGAAATATTCTATCACATAATTATATATAAACATATACGGTAAAAATTAACAAAACATCTATCAATTTTATATAAAGGGTAATTTTTTAGCAACTTTCTTTTTGGCAACACTGTTTTTGGCAGCTCAGCTGTTTTCATGTAACATGTTACTGTTAAACATGTTCAGTTTGGTCTATAATTTAACCATGAATCGACTTACAAACGAACAATCGCAGCTGTATCTGCCAGTGTTGTTGATGACCGTGAATTATTTTGTTACTCCATTACGTGGAAACATTTGCGGAAGGATGTGGGTGTAAAACCTTTTAAAATACAGCTGGTGCAAGAATTGAACTCACACTACCTACCACAACTGCTAACTTTTGGTGAATAGGCGCTGGCAAAGTTGGATGAAGATCCACTTTTTTATCGGAAAATTATGTTCAATTCGTCGATTGTTCAGTTCGTCGTGATTTCTGGTTTAATATATACGTGAACAAACAAAATTGCCGCATTTGGTGTGAAGAGCAACTGCCAATGCATACAATAACTGCCAATGCATCCAAAAAAATGCACTGTCTGGTGTGGATTATGGGCCGGTGGCATCATTGGACCGTACTTTTTCAAAGACGACGATATCAGAAACGTTATTGTGAATGGCGAGTGCTACCGTGCGATGATTACAATTTTTTTTCGCCCGAAATGGAAGAGCTGGACTTGGATGACATGTGGTTTCCACAAGACGGTGCCACATGCCACACAGTACGCGAAACAATGGCCCAATTGAGAGGCGAGTTCGGTGAACAGTTTATTTCACGTTTGGGGCCGGTCAATTGGCCGCCTAGATCGTGCGATAACGCCTTTAGACTATTTTTTTGTGGGGCTATGTTAAGGCTCATGTCTATAGGGACAAGCCCGCAACGTTTGACACACTGGAATATTTAAAAATATTGAAGAATTTTATTCGTGAGATACCAACCGATATGTTGGAGAGAGTATGCCAAAATTGGACCCAGCTTATGAACCATTTGAGGCGTAGCCGCGGTCAACATTTTCATGAAATCATCTTTAAGCATTGAATTATATAGATCGTTCTATCGACTCAAATAAAGATTTCATACATTTCTCTAAATTTTATGTGTTTTTTTTTTAAATCAAATAAGAAAGCTTTTAAAAGATTAACCTTTAGTTGTCAGAAAAGATAAAAATAAAAAAATAAAAATATTGTATAAAAAGTAAAAGTAAAAAAAAACTTAGAAAAGCTGCACTTAAAAGCAAAATTTCAAAGTTAATAGAATAAATAATATTTCACTTGTAAAAAGAAGTTTAAATCAGAAAAAGCTATTTAATGCTCAAAATCGGAAAACCCAAATAAAGCAAAAAAAAAAATAAATAAAAAGTATAAAAGCTAAATTGTCTTGGTAGAAGTAATAAAAAATTGTATCACTTTTACATAATTGTATATGGCATCACGTATTAGTCAAATTCAAATTCCGTCTAATTTTCCAATCCATTGATTTAAACTTAAAGTTTCATTATTATTTGGAATGCGCAAAAAATAGTAGTGCGGATTTCCGAGAATTTTATGAAGTTATATCAAATTCTATCAAACTATATATAACTTCATTAAATTATAGCAGATGAGATCCCATGGGATCTCATGAGATAAGGTTATGTATGGCATTTTTCGGATCAGCTATGATATGATGTGATAATGAATTATATATATGACTATGATTATAGTATATATAAAACTATGTCGGAAATTTTTTATCGGGTTGTTAAAATGTTGGTCTCTACCAAGGCAACATAAGAAAATGCCACTATTTTCAAATAGATATGTGTTAGATTAATTCTTCATGTCGAATATGTCCAAAAAGCTAGAAACTGTTTTCTAGCTTTTTGTTTTTTGTGAAACGCACTGTAAATAGTGGCAATCATATACAAATACGAGTACATATTATACAACAAACTAAATTAAAACCTTAAACTCCAAACACTCCAATTGTGGCAACAAGCTAAATTCAGCAAAAAAAATAAATAAAATACAATAACAACTGCAGAATGTACAGCAATATTATAAAATGACTTTATTAAATCGTATACTGTTGCTGCTGGAATGGCCATTGAAATCCTTTTTGCTTTTTTTTGTTGCAAATGTACACTCAAAAAAAGTTTGTAAAGTCAGCAACTTTTTTACTGGGAAGCAGAAAATTTGTAAATATCAGAAAAAAAGTTTCTGAATTCTGCAAAATGCTTACTGAATTTACTATTTTTTTTTGGTGATATTAGAAATTTTTCTGCAAGGATCCTCCCAGAACAAATCTTGCTGAATTTACTGACTTTTTTTATTTAGTGTAAGATAACAAAATCTGCCATGAAAACAATATAAAACAAAGTCAGACATAATACATTAATTTGAGTTTGCCACTAAAATTCTTGTTATTCTTCTTTCTGCGGAATTAATGAATTTAACACTATGCAACACTACACAGAAAAAAAAAGTCATAGTTAAATCAATTATTATTTCATACTTAAATTAATATCTTATTTTTTACAAATTAAGTATTTTTAAATTAAGTATGAATCTTAGTAAAGTAAATATGATTCTAGTTAAAATAAACATTTTCGTATTTAAATTATTATTTCAACAGCAACATTTTTGCTGGGAGGATCCTTGCTGGAAAATTGCTAATACAATTTGAAAATTCGTTAGTAATCCAACTTTGCAAGTTTTAATATAATTTCTAGTTCAAATTGAGATTTAAGTTAAATTTAGCTATTTTGACGTGACGAAATACTAAATTTTAAACTATTTTTTTTTCTGATGCTACTGAAGTCTAAAAACATTATTTTAATAATGAAAACCAGCAGAGGTCGTTGTAATTTTTTTACTGTGTCAGTATAAAATAGACAAGAAAATTGAAAATTAGGGTGTCCCAAAAAATATAGCAAGGGTACTAGATGTCCTCCCCCCCCCCCCACATCAAATGATTTGACAAATTTAAAAACTGAATACTATTTGTTAGGAAGTACTAAATGTTATTGATAAATTTAATATAAAAATATATATTTTTGACTTGGATCATATAGGAAATGCCTGTTAGTTTAGTATTATATTTTTCAAATCTTCAAATTTCATTAGAAAACATAGCCTGCAAATGGGTGGCTATCATTGTTAGATTTGATTTTCGACAAAAACAATAATTAAAGTCATTTCATAAGAGATTTCAATGTCTTTGCCTTCAAATCTAATAAAAAAAAATGCTTGAGACAATGCAAACTAAAAATTAAATGTGTCTGCACAGAAAAAACTAAAATTGAGTTTAAATTGAAATATTCGTTGATTCAGTTAAAAGTTTAATTGAATTCGGTCCTTTTGAAGACAACAATTAAACAAACAACAACAACAATTACAATAATTTGTAACTATATAATTGAAATTATTTTCAATTATAGTTTTATTCATATGAATTAAAAATTTAATTGAATATTGTTTTTTATTTCAAAAAAATTTGTTAGTAGATACTATTAACACATTGAGTGCCAAGGGGTTTTGACGAAAACCTTCCCCGGGTGCCAAGCACATTTTTTGTTATAAACTGGTGTAGAAGTAGAAAATATTCAGTTCTGCGCCAATCCCGGATGATTTTGTGGTTTATTTTGGATTTTATAACGGTTTTTTTATGTCGCACGTTTCCGTACGACGTGGCACTGCACGACGAAATTGCAATCGTAAAAATCGCTGTCGTACGAAAATGTGCGAAGCGATTTTTTGTTGTCGGTACACTCCGTGCCAACAAGAAACATTTCCCAAAAGAAGTTATGGTTGCTCCTATAAAGAAAGGCGAAGTAGTGGCTAGAGAAGATCCCAATGGTATAGTTGTTCTGAAGTGGAAAGATAAACGCGACGTCAGAATGCTATCTACGAAACATGCCCCGATAATGGTATCCACAACAGATGGAGCACGCAATCCTGGAGAGCCTTCAGCTAGTCGAGGAGCGAGACGTAAAAGACGAGCAACAGAAAAGCCATTGGCTGTGGTAGAATATAATAAGGGGAAATCCGGCATTGATCTTTCCGACCAAATGGCTTCTTACTCAAATACCCTTCGCAAAGGGTTAAAATGGTATCGAAAGCTGGGAATTGAACTTTTACTCGGACTTTCCTTGGTAAATGCCTTTACTGTGTATAAAGCAGCTATGAATAAAAACATTAATATACGAACATTCCGTGAACGCGTTGCTAAGGACCTACTAAATCTCACATCCCCTCAGCCTGTATCGCAATCAAAACATATTATCACAAACAGAGTATATGAAAATAATAAAACCATTCGACGTGCTACGCTGAAGCAAAAAGAAAATTTAGTCGAAAGGAAGCAAGAAAGAATATCAAAAGGACAACTACGTACTGTCCGCAATGCCCCAACACTCCCCAATTGTGCATTGATTGCTTTCCAAAATATGCACATCTAAAAAATTAATGTAAATTGAAATTATCATATCCTTATTTTAATATTTTTGTATCTTTTTTATACTTTATTTCCGAAATATCGAATGAATTCCAATAAATTTTCAAAATTAAAAAGAGCCTCCTAGTTTTTATCATAAAAACCGCAAAAATGAAGATATCTCTATGAAACTTGGACCAAAATTTAGGGCAAACATTAGGGTACTAGAAACACATTAAAAAAAACCCTGTAGAGTCAAACAGAAACGCACGACAATATCTAAGGCCAGACAATGCCTGTCGCACGTTTTCGTACGACGTGGCACCCCAGGAAGGATTAGGTGTCGCACGAAAACGTGTAACCATGGCACTCAATGTGTTAAAACAATAAATAAAATTTAAAAACAAAATCGCCAAAAACTAGTGAAAAAATGCTTAGATTAACAACAAATTGCCAAAACTACTAAATTTAAAGAAAATTAGCAAAATTGTAAAAAAAATTGCCAAAATTTAAAAAAATCGAAAACATTTGAAAAAACTACCAAATTTGAAGATCAAATTGCTAAAGTTTAGAAAAACATCCTCAAAATTGCAGAAGTTTAAAATAATTTCCAAAATTAAAATAAAAGCCAAAGAACAAAAAAAAATACCTAAAATTAAAACAAAACTGTGAAAATTAAAAAAAATCACCAAAATTAAAAAACGCGAATTTTTTGCTTTAATTGATTTTTTTTAATTTTGGCGATTTTTTAAAATTTTTGCTTTTACTTGTTGTTATTATACGTTATACAAATTAATTTTCAATGAAACAGTTAATACATATTATTAAACATTTAATTGAGAGTGACAAATGTTTAATTGAAATTTTTTTGATAATAATTTGTCTTGTGTATTTTGACATAATCTTTTTAAACGGAGATCCACTACGGCCAAAACTTAAGTTTACGTGTGCCGTATTGTGTCATTTCAAAAGTTGATACTTTACTTAAAGTGCGATCTTTTTATTTTAATTTGGTTTACTTCGCACGCATCTGGTAAAATAGTTTTCAGAATTTTATTACGATCTCAAAATCCATTAAAGCGAATCGTGTTCAGCACACAGATTAATTTTTAGAAATAAATTTAAGACTCAAACTTTGATCGATATGCATCAAGTGTTAACGTGGTCCAATTTGACTCCAATTTTCACAATTTTCGAAAAATTTCAAAGGGTTTTTATTTAAAAAAATTATTAAAGAAAATTGTAGTTATTGACTAAAAAGTTAAATATTAACGGAAAACACACAAGAACGCTGGAAAAGCATCTGAAATTGTCCAAAATATAAATCCAAGTGAAATGGAAATACATAATTTAGTTTAAATAACACCTGGGCGATGTCAGGTATATTTTGAAATATTCTAATTGTATATTTTTCCTTTACCATTATTTCTTTCATTCTACAATCACTATAGTGAGCATAAACGCTTCCTTGAAAAACTTACTCTCTTGTTAATACAAGACATGAAGTATAGCCCCGATGGGCTCCCTCCGATCTTTAAAAAAAGTCGGATATATGAAAAAGGAGAAAAACTAGTGAATAATTTGTTCACCAATATTTAAAATAATTTAAATAAGTGGCAGGCATAGTTGCAGACATAGTGTTAAAATGGCTTCCAAAATGTATGCTTTGTCGAGTATTTTAACGCTGTTTTTAAATAAGTCTAAATTTCCTAAACTTTAAACATATTTTCATAAAAAGATGTGTTAAATTTCACCGCCACTTTTAAACCCCAAAACATGGGGTTGTGCCGATGAAAAATATGTTCATCATATTTTTTTGCTGCTTTATCACCTAACCTTTATTACCTAAATTTTATTAACCCATCGGAAAAGCTTCCTCGTAAGTGTCAGGCAATTTATATAAGATATTTGCATTTTTTGTGTGCAAAATCTGAAACTTTTGAGTTCACGAATAAAAAATACGTAGTTTTTTGGACGGTTATAAATCTTTAGTTTTCCAAGTTAAAACGTTTGCATGAAATAATACATTATTTTATATACACTTATAAGTTTTTGTCTGCCAGTGTATTTAACCGGATATAATTATAAAAATTCATATATAAAATTAATTTCGTCGAAAAATTTTAATACGATGTCATATATAATTGCGTCATATCGCATCTCGCTCGATATATAATTGTAAACTAAACTAAAACTAATCCAATTAATAATGACGTCACAAAGGATGATTTTTCAAGAGCTTTCGTATTTGATTAAAAAAAAAACACATAAAATTTAGAGAAATGTAAGAAATCTTTATTTAAGTAGATAGAACGATCTATATAATTAAATATGTAAAGATGATTTCATGTAAATGGTTCATTCGCTGGGTCCAATTTTGGCATACTCTCTTCAACATATCGGCCGGTATCACACGAATAAATTCTTCAATATTGGCTTCCAGGGCGTCAACCGTTGCGGACTTGTCCCTTAGACATGAGCCTTAACATAGCAACACAAAAAATAGTCTAAAGTCGTTAAATCGCACGATCTAGGTGGCCAATTGACCGGCCCCAAACGTGAAATAAACTGTTCACCAAACTCGCCTCTAAATTGGGCCGTTGCTTCACGTGCTGTGTGGCATGTGGCACCGTCTTGTTGAAACCACATATCATTTAAGTCCAGCTCATCCATTTTGGGCAAAAAAAAATTTGTAATCATCGCACTGTAGCGCTCGCACAGTAACGTTCCTGCCTTCGTCGTCTTTGAAAAAGTACAATGTGTGGCAATGATGCCACCGGCCCATAATAAACACCAAACAGTGCGTTTTTTGGGATGCATTGGCAGTTCTTACAATGCTTCTGGCTGCTCTTCACACCAAATACGGCAATTTTTCTTGTTCACGTATCCAATCAACGAGAAATGAGCTTCGTCGCTGATCACAACTTTCCGATAAAAAAGTGGATCTTCATCCAACTTTGCCAGCGCCTATTCACCAAAAGTTAGCAGTTGTGGTAGGTCGTGTGAGTTCAATTCTTGCACCAGCTGTATTTTAAAAGGTTTTAGGTAACAGAGGCCCAATTGCTGAGAACGGCGCCGAATCGATAATTTACTTGCATCAAAAACACTGGCGGATATAGCTGCGATATTTTCCTCTTTTCGCACTCTACGTATGCGTGTTGGTGGTTTACTGTCCAATAATGTAAATTTGCTGCGAAATTTAGTCTTAAGATTCCGAACAGCCGCCTCAGAAGGTCGCCAACCTGACCATAAAATAAAAGTGCACGGTGCACTTTCTTAACCAAGCATAAATTTTGATAATAAAATGTAATAATCTGCAAGCGTTGTTATTTTGTAAGTCGATTCATGGTTAAATTATAGACCAAACTGAACATGTTTAACGGTGACATGTTACACGAAAACAGCTGAGCAGCCAAAAATTACCCATTATATACCTATATATTTCAAAATATAAAATAATATATATTTAGTTATTTGTAACATTAGGAGTTTTTAATTGGGTTTTAGATTTTTTCAATGTAAAAAGATAAATTAAGTTTCAACGTTTTTCCATATTTGTTATTCAATAGTGTAAGTATCTAAATTCCATAAAAGCCTCATTTTCATTATATCTTCATTTTCAAAGTTTTTCTCAAACAACTTATTTTGCTAGGTAATTTCCAGATAATTTTTTGAATAAAATAAAATTTACAAATTTAAAGGAATTTGCTGCAAATTATAATTTTGTAAACTTTTTGCAAGTGGCTAAAGTCTAAAATTATTAAACACGTTGAAGCAAACCTCGTATTTGACTGTAATCATTTCTGCAAATATATCGGAATTTAATGAAGTTTTAAAATAAAAAACCGAATACAAGTATAGCTTATTTTGTATTTATTAGTATCAGTTCAGACATAACATAATAAAATGAGATTAAATAGTATAGCGCTATTATTCGGATGTAATTTAGTCTGATATTATCAAATTAAAACTAAACTAATGCAAACTTATATAATTGTATGGGCCCATTTCTCGGATAAAACTCATATTAAATTTCGTATGATTATTATCATATAGTTGTCAATACTGAACGTAAAAACTATATGTCAATCCGGTGACGTTGTGAAATAGAGACGGAGGAGATTAGAAAAATAAACAAAACTGCAATTTAGCTGCAGTGCATTCGAGGCCATACTTGGGTGTGATCGCCAAACGGGCATGACTTGGTATTGTTACGTTTTTAATGTAAGAAGAGCGCAGGTTTGATTCTTACAGCCGCAGGTTATTGAAAATTTATCATATAGAGAAAATCTTACAATTATAAGACTCAAATAATACAATTTAAATGGAAAATTACTGAAACTAGTCTAGTCTGATTTGAAAATTAATATTGTTTATAATTTTTAGAGAAAAACGTTTATTCTTCTTCTTCTTCTTCTTAACCTCAACATTTCTAAATTAAATTTGTCAAATCCATATTAATTAAAAAATAATTGCAACTGTTAAAATAACACTGACGTTAAAATAACACTGTACTTAAATATTTTAATTTAATAAACAAATTTTTAATAAATAAAATAAATAAAAAATAAAAAAAATAAATATTGAATGTGTATTTGTAATCTAAATGATTATAGTGACTATTAATATAGTGTAGTCAAATTGCAAACGTTCAATGTGACAGAATAAATCAAAAGACAAGGATGTATGTTTCCTTTTTCTTGTTGCAGAAAAGGGGTTGTATATTTCATATTTGTTATTTCTGGAAAGATTCCATTATTTAGTTGACACATAATTTATTTATGTTATATAGAATTATTTCTATATATTTTCAGATATTAAATTAACTCGTGTCGTCAATGGGGATTATGAAAGTTTTATATTTTGTAACGTATTGTAAGTTATTTTTAAAAAGAATACCAAAAAAAAGTAAGATTTTCAGCGAATAAATTAACTAAAGTATAATGTTTCTAAAAATTTTTTCAGTTTTTTCAATCTACTAAGATTCAGGAATAATGTTAACAACTTTTAGCAAATATTTTTGAATCAACTAAGTCAACTAAGTTTTGCTGAATCCACTAAATTTGTTGCTAAAAATCAGCTCGCTAATTTTCAGCAAAAGATTTTGCTGACATTAGCAATTTTTTCGCAGGCACCCTCTTGACCAAAATTTTGCTGACTCAGCAAAATTTTTTGATAACTTTACTAGATATTTTTTGAAGTTAGACTGAGAAAGTCACTTACGAAGATAAGAAATAGAGAAGGAGAAAGAACGAATTTAGAAAAATATTCTGCAAAATTTTACTGCTGTCTCCTGCAACGTCAGGAATTTTTGCTGCTAGTTTTACAAACTTATTTGTATGAGAGTTTCAGCAAAAAATTTGATTAATTCAGCAACATTTTAGCTATCGGGCTTAAAAACCATCCTTTATAAAGAGATTAAATAAACTTAAATAAAATCGTTAATTATATAAATGTATTTGGCGTATCATGTCAAGTGACCCAACTTTTGAAAACGCTGTCTTCCAAGGTTAGTAATATTGGATAGTAGTTTAGACACAATTTTTCAACATGATCGGTCAAGAACTCTCTGAGTTAGAGGGGCTCAAAATTTGACATTTTGGCCAAACAGGTGTGTTTTCTCCTCCATGTACCTTATTACCTATTGTTCTTAGCAAAATTTGTGCTATATAGTTTAGATAGCTATTTTTTCAATGTTTGGAAAAAAATATTTAAAACAAAAAATTTTTTTGACTATTTTTTTGAAAATCAAAAATTGATTGAATTTTTTATTAAAATATGCCCATTTTTATTTTTTTTTTTTGCTCAAAAGAAAGCTTAGGTCTTTTCCGTTAAGAGCTTTTTAGTCGCTTAGTGGGATGCGAGTGGGGTATCTATCCACATAAATGTTTTGTAACTCAAGACCAAGGTTTTTCAATTTTTAGCATATGCACTATTTTGATTTATTTCCTATTTGTGTGTAAGTGTTTCTAAAACCTTAAAAATAACAATTCTACCGAGAGACTAGACAAATTAACCTTTCCGACGGTATGTAACACACCTAACTAAAATTTCATACCCTCGATACCCAAAATATTTATTTTGATAGATATCCCACTCGCATCCCACTAAGCGAACAAAAAGCTCTTAAAGCAAACAAAAAAAAAAATCGGAATATTTATAAACAAAAAATCTAAACTATTTTGACTTTGAAAAAAATAGTCAAAAAAAATTTTTTTTTTAAATATTTTTTTTTTTGAAAGATTGAAGAAATAGCTATCTTAACTAGCTTTTGAGCAAACAAAAAAAAAATCGGAATATTTTGAAAAAAAGTCTAAATTATTTTTATTTTGAAAAAAATAGTGAAAAAAATTTTTTTTTTAAATATTTTTTTTTTTTTGAAAGATTGAAGAAATAGCTATCTAAACTATTTAAGACAAATTTTGCTTAGAACAATAGGTAATAAGTTACATTGATGAGAAAAAATGACGTTTGGCCAAAATGTTTAATTTGGCCCGCTCTAACTCATTGAGTTCTTGACCGATCTTATTGAAAAATTGTGTCTAAACTACTATCCAATATTACTAACCTTCGAGGAAATTTCATCCAGATCGGAAGACATCGATTTCAAAAGTTGGGTCACTTGACATGAAACGCCCCATATTCGTTTTTTTATATACATTTTCAAATGTAAAATTAAATCTATTTGTTCTCAAAAGGTTTTTTAATATAGAAAATGACCGCTCACCGTCGACGATTGTGATCGGTATATTTTGTTGTGTATTGATTTTCCGAGTTTATATAACATCTCTTTTCTAAAAAGCTGAACTGGGATTTTGATAGTTTTTAAATATTTATGTTAATAATTTAGAAGCGTTGTTCAAGCGTGAATCTTTTCATGATGATTTGCCAGAGTATACTGATCATATTTAAGTCATCGATTCACCCGATGTTTTATCGCAAAAATGGCTTAACGGGTTTGTTAATAAACGAAATTGGCGAATATGGAGTGAGACCAATCCACCAGGGACCCTACATACTCCATTACACCCGATTACGGTCAATGGTGATAGTTACCGTACCATGATCAATGATATTTTGTTTGAAAATATGGATGACATTGATCCGGGCTAAATGTGGTTTCAACACGATGGCGCTACGACTTACGCCACCATGGACTTATTGAAATCATAATTTGGCGTGAAGTTGATTTCAAGAAATGAGCCTGTCAATTGGCCCAAGGCCTCGAAAATATTTCCCTTAGGGAACGTTAAGTCACTGGTTTATGCTGATAAACCAGCAACGATTGACGCCTTGGAGGCCAACAATGTGCGTGTTATTCTTGACATACGGCCAGCCAAGGTCGGTCCAAAATTGGACGTCCAGAATGCACTTCGCCAAGAACTGCCGCGGTGGCTATATGGCCGAAATAATTTTCAAATGTTAATGCCAAGTATTAATCTTTTGAATAAAATAATTCTTTTGATTAAAGTAGAATTTTTTGTGTTTTTTTTTTTTACAATTTCAAGTTCTATCGGGCTTAAAAAACTCAGCTTCGTATAATTTCTAAAATATCTTCAACTAAATTCAACTGTCAAATTTCGACTTTGGTTGCCAATATTTCTACTAGAGGGCTCTTTAAAGCAAACAAATTGCAAACCTTTCTTAATAAAGCATGGTTCTATATATCTCGAAAGATTTTTTAAAAATGTCCCGCGGATCTATGACGTGCCATTAATAAGTTAATTTTTGCGGATGTGGAAGAATGTCAGTATTTTAAAAAAATGAGGCTGCACATTTTTAAGTTTTTGTTAGAAGGACTAAGAGGCGTTAGGCTTCCCATGAAATTACAAATTTTAAAATGATTTACTAATGTGAGATAGACCAGCTCGTGGATCAGATCACGAGTGTTTTTAACGCATCTCTTGATGCTGCTTGTCCGAGTCGGAAACCTAGGGGGAAGCGAAAACCTCCCTGGTGGACGAACGAGCTGCAACTGAGCAGAACGTCCTGCAGGAGGCTCTTCAACGCTGCCAAAGGCACGAGAGCAGATGAGGACTGGGCTGCTTATAAGCTGCAGTTGAGACTCTACAAGAGGGATATTAGGGCAGCTAAGTGTGAGTCTTGGAGACGGTTCTGTGGGGACATAGAGAACGTCTCTGAGGCGTCAAGGCTGCGCAGGGTCCTCGCGACCTCTCCGAATTCTTTGGGCTATCTCATGGGTCCTAACGGGACGTGGAGAACGTCTAGTCAGGATTCTCTTGGCCTGCTTCTTGATGCGCATTTCCCAGGCAGCTCCGCGACAATGGGACAGAGGGCAGATTGCGCTGTGTCTCGGTCGGAGAGATTGACTCTTATTTGCGGGAGACCATCGACCCGAAGCTGCTATCTGCGAGACAACATGCATATAGCAAGGGAAGGTCGACGGAGACGGTTCTGCACGAGATTGTTGGTACTATCGAGAAGTCGTTCTCGATTAAGGAGTACGTATTGGTGGCCTTCTTGGATATCGAGGGGGCCTTTAATAACATCCAACCGGACTCAATAATTGCGGCGTTATCGAGTCTGGGGGTGGATCCGGCGATCATTGCCTTGATCAGTGGAATGCTGACCGGCAGGCGCGTTACGGCGGAGTTGGGTGGCACTAGTATATCCCGATTCGTGAACAGGGGAACGCCCCAGGGGGGGGGGGGGGGGGGGTTTCTTTCTCCACTACTGTGGAACTTGGCCTTAAACCCTGTACTTCTTTCCCTGGAAAGAGGCGGCAGGGGCGTGGTCGCCTACGCCGATGATGTGGCGATAATGGTAAGAGGGAAGTTTCCGTCTACGCTTAGGGATATTATGCGGGCGGCTCTAAGGGAGCTGGCGGTGTGGGCAAGGACATGTGGACTTGGGATTAACCCCAATAAAACGGAGCTTGTCCTTTTTCACAGGGGGAAAAACGATCCCGATCTTGGGCCTGTAATCCTGGACGGTGTGGAAATACAACTTTCTGACAGAGCCAAGTATCTTGGCGTGATTCTTGACAGGAAGCTGCTTTTCAAGCACAACGTTCAGGAAAGGGCGAGGAAGGCGGCGATTGCTCTGTACTCCTGTAGGAGGGCCATTGGAGCGCGATGGGGACTCAGCCCCAAGGTGGTTCATTGGCTGTACACTGCGGTAGTTCGCCCTATTCTTTTATACGGGGTCATTGTTTGGTGGCCCGCATTGGATAAGACGACCTACTTGGGATATCTGAAAAGGGTACAGAGGATGGCTTCTGTGAGTATCACGGGGCACTCCGTACTACACCAACGGATGCATTAGAGATCATATTGCATCTTATCCCCTTGGACATCCTGGGGAAGCAGGTAGCGGCTGACGCGGCCATAAGACTACGGTCGATTTCGCAATTTGTAGGCAATAGATTTGGTCACGGTGCGATTCTGGGGGAAAATTCTCCACAGAATGTGGATCATGTGACTCCTGTGACGGCGTATGAACGTCTCTTTGCGGTCCATATACCGACCAGGGATTCCTGGGCGGGTGGGATGCCGGCCAGGAGACGTGGCGGCAATTTCTACACGGACGGATCGGGGCTCGGCGGAAGAGTCGGTCTCGGCGTCTATTCCGAGGAGCTCGGTCTGGAACTGGCTCTGAGGATGCCCGATCACTGCAGTGTTTTTCAGGCTGAGGTGATAGCGATAGGAGAGGTTGCCGCTTGGCTTGGACGGAACGTCCTGTCCACGACGAACATCGACATCTTTTCTGACAGTCAGGTAAGGTCCCTGGGGTCAATGTCTCTGACTACGGAAACTGCCCTCAACTGCCGCGCATTTTTGGATGAGATGCCCAAGCAGTTTGACATTCGACTCGTTTGGGTCCCGGAGCACAGGGACATACCAGGGAACTGTAGAGCTGATGAGCTTGCAAGGCTAGGAACCATCCTGCAAGTTCCTGCAGAATTTGCTGGAGTTGGTGTTCCCCTGGCAACCTGTAAGCTCAACAATCGGCTCTACTCCGAGAGGGCGACTAACCTTAGGTGGGCTAATGGCGTGCCTTGTGTGGTGACAAGGCACATCTGGCCGGCTCTAGATCTGGGGCGAACGAGGGCGCTCCTGTCGCTTTCCAGGGGGGAAATCTCTAACATGGTGGCGGTGATAACCGGCCACTGTCTTATTGGCAGGCACGCTCGTAGGTTGGGGGTGTTATCGCCTGACTTCTGTAGGAGCTGCGGGGACGAGGAGGAGGAGGAGAGTATTGAGCACTTTCTCTGTTCATGTCCTGCGCTGGCGCTACGTAGGAGTGCCTCACTTGGATCGGCGTTCTTTCACGATCTTGGGGATCTTTCAGGTGCTGGTATTCCACACCTCCTTAGCTTCGTAAGGAGCTCTAACTGGTTCAACGGTGGAGTCTGATCGGTAATCCGTCAGTCTCGTGGCATCACAACGGACCTCAGAGTCTAAGTGTGCTGGTGATCACGGAGCCGGCTACCACTCCGACCTAACCTACTAATGTGAAATTATTTTTTTAATTATTTATTTGCGTAAAAAAATTTTCTTGATTTAAAGAATTAATTACAATTACAATTGAAGGCAAAACAACGGTTGCCGGGTCAGCTAGTTATGGAATAAATTTACAAAAAAAATTTTAATTGAAATTTATGAATTTTAAGAAATTTTTGAGATTTTATATCCAAAAATAAGGTTATGGAACAGTTTTTTTTGTTTTTTTTTGTGCCTAAAGTATTAGTTCAAGGGTAATTTTGATAAACTTAAATGTAAAAATTCAAAATTTTCAAATTCAAGCTATCCTGTTCTATTATCATAAAATTTACATACTTATTGTTCAAATGTCATCTGAAGAAGGCAAAGAAAAGTTAGTTTTTTAAATGTTTCCTAAAGTTAATAAAAGGCATTTTTAAAGACCTTTTGAACAATTTTATTTTACGCTCTTTCACTGCATATTTCTGATGTTATAATCTGGAAAATACTAAATTTTTAATTGTATGGTCGAAAAAGTGGTCTTAAACTAAAAATTTTTACGACGAATAATTTCCTAATAGGCTGGAGCTCTTCAGCAGTGATTTATTTAGTTTTGTAAAATCAAAGCACAAGAGCCAAAAATATTCAAAATTTTATGATTCATAACTTCTTTTAAAAAATCTGAAAAAAAAATCTCAAAAATCTTTTGGGCCATAAGTACGAGTAGGTTAGTTTTTTTTAATTTTCTTTCATGTTTTTTATTAAAAATATTATACAAATAACCCCTAGTCAACTGTTTTTGAGAAATTGGTATGCCTTTTTGGTGCCTAATTTGCAATTTAAATTTTGCCAAAAAATCTAGGGCAAAAAAAGTGAATGGTTCGTACATTTCATTTGAGCATGATTTGAAACAACAAACCCTGTTATTTTAAAGTTATTATGTGTCGTATTGTATTTTTACTTCTTTTAATCGGCTGGGGAGGGCCCCCTGCATCCGCGCCAGAGAAAAAATATACTTTAGCTCTAGTGTCAAATATTTTTCGGCCTGAATCTTTAGGTGTAAAAAGTACTTACATGTACTCACGAGTGCTACCCACTTTATGTAGTGCATAGTTAAAGTTTTGTTATTAATACTAAATATATTGTTTCTGCTAAATTTCACAAATGTTTTTGAGAGTTATGCTATCAAAATTCTGTGTTTCCTTGGACAGACTTTTTTAAAATCTTAAGCTTCAATTTTAACATGTGTTTATTATCAACGCTTTTTGTCAACCTAAATATGCTTTAACGATTTTTAAAAATTGTGTTAGTATGAAAATATATTTGTTTTAATTCAATGAAATTTAAATGTTTGCACTTTCTTGCTTTCAAACACTGCTCGAAAAATTTTGTCACAAAAAAATTTTTAAATTTGGTTTTTTATGGTCAATTCAGGGCGTTTTGTATAGTACTAAGCAACGAAGTTAACATAAATAAAAAACTACCAAAAGTTATTAATACCTTTTAATACTTCTTTTTAATAAATTTTAGATATTCAGATTTACAATATTTAGCTTCTAGACGAGCTGCTGCTGTGGCAGCAGCAACTGTTTTGCCACCCCCGCCATCAGCTTTAATTGCGATAAACAATCTAAATATTATAGATAATGTGCCAACAATTACAACACACACCTCGAATAATGACAGAAATGCAGCGGCGACTTCATCACCTTCAAATAGATTAAGTGGCTGTGGGACTGCAATCAATGGTCAAAGCCCAATGATGACCTCGCATAATTCTCATATACATGCAATACATCATCACGCTGCTCACAGTGGTTTGCATGCACCACCACCTCCATCGCACGCTGCTCCTTCACAAACCCATGAATTTCATCCGGCCTACCGAATTCCTGGTTATATCGAGCATTTGTATTCATTGCAGCGTGTAAGTCCCACATCATCTTTACACGGTAAGTATTCCATCTATATGTGACAAGGCAAAAACATGGTTATAAAAGCTGGAAAACGCTCTGATTTCAGATCACTACTCGAATTGTGCCACAGCGTTTCATCTTACTGGCATGGGATTGACTTCCGGTGATTATTTAGGAGCCAGAGGTATGGGTTCAGTTAATGATTTGCATCCGGCTGCTGCAGCAGCTGCGGCATCGAATTCTCTATCGAGCACTGATTTTCATTTTAGTATTGATAATGCACAAATCAGTAGTTCACGAGCCGGAAGTATAAGAGCCAGCACTAGTCGAAAAAGAGCCCTCTCGTCCTCGCCCTATTCAGATTCATTCGATATAAATTCAATGATTAGATTTTCGCCCAATTCCTTGTCAAGTATAATGAATGGTTCGAGAGCCAGCAGTGCAGCAAGTGGTTCTTATGGTCATTTATCGGCAGGTGCTATGAGTCCAATGCACAATGCTATGGCACCACATCTACAGCAGTTACAAGCACATTTGTTGAGAGCTAGTGCTGGACTCTTACACCCACTACCTACGCATCAAGCAGCAGCTAATATGCTTTCCATGGGTCATGTGCACAGCTTGCAGTCAGCAGTTGCTGCTGCGGTGGTATCTAGCGCAGCAGCTGCCAATGCTATTACGTCTGGTGCAATCACCTCAAATGGACCCTCGTCTCATACACCCATCAGTGGGCATTCAAATGCCCGCAATACTACGGTGAATGCAAATCAGAACAATTTAATTAATAGCACGACCACGAAGCAAATGGTTAGTATATCTTGTTGCTGAAATTGGGTAATTTTTATAATTAAATATGTCGATTTTAGCATTACGAAGAGATGTGTACAGAACGTTCCAAAGGGGAGCAGCCATCTTCAACTTCGCACAACGATGTTACACAACAAGAGGCCGATAGTGCCTCGGCCAGCGATCCGGAAACGCAGAGGCGACAACGTTATAATAAGATCGTTACACAAAATAATACAAATACAACTACCTCAACGACTCAGCATAGCCTAAGGAACAACAGTTTACAATGCGGACCTCCTACTACCACAACGCCTCATAGTGATTACGATGTAGCCACTGTGGATACAACAGATATAAAGGATGAGCCTGGCGATTTTATTGAAACGAACTGCCACTGGCAAGATTGTGGTATTGAATTTATGACCCAGGAGGAATTGGTCAAGCACATCAACAACGATCATATACAAAGTAATAAAAAGGCATTCGTATGTCGCTGGGAAGATTGTTCGCGAGGTGAAAAACCTTTCAAGGCCCAATACATGCTGGTAGTGCATATGCGACGTCACACCGGAGAAAAGCCACACAAATGCACGGTAAGTGAGATATCCGGATTTAAGCGAAGTGTGCTGAGATTACAT
This sequence comes from Delia radicum, assembly GCA_021234595.1. Taxonomy (NCBI): domain Eukaryota; kingdom Metazoa; phylum Arthropoda; class Insecta; order Diptera; family Anthomyiidae; genus Delia; species Delia radicum. The sequence goes on along the minus strand of CM037856.1, from coordinate 11,625,284 downwards.
TGAACTACAATTACTCTTATGTGTTTGCTTATTTAGTTTGAAGGCTGTTGTAAAGCGTATTCACGATTAGAGAATTTAAAAACTCACTTACGATCTCACACGGGAGAAAAGCCATACACTTGTGAGTACCCAGGATGCAGTAAGGCATTCAGTAATGCCAGTGATAGAGCGAAACACCAGAATCGAACGCACAGTAATGAAGTAAGTAATGAAATGGACTTCAGGATTTCTGCTTTTGTTATTATTGATAAATATTCTCTTTCATTCTCTTGTTCTAGAAACCATATGTTTGCAAAGCACCTGGCTGCATTAAACGTTATACAGATCCCAGCTCCCTCAGAAAACATGTAAAGACTGTTCATGGCGCTGAGTTCTATGCTAATAAAAAACATAAAGGTTCCATACATGATAACGATCATTCTGGTGGTGTTGTAAATGGTGGAAAAAATATGAATAGAATCGATTCAAGTGCGGATGATTTCCGTTCAAGCAATGCAATCAGTTCATCAAGCCCAAGCATTAAGTCCGAATCAGATATAAATTCGCCATCTCAGCCTTCTTCACATAGTCCGATCTCACAAACAGTTGGTCATCAGCCGCACAACCAGATGTTGTTCAAATCTGGTAATGGCAATGGTGGAAGGGTGTTAGGAGGAAGCGAATTAGGCGATTCTTTGGGCACCTACAGTAATCACGATGAACATGGCAATATTGCAACCAATGAAGATACTTGGCTTTACGATGACGATGTTGACGCCGCCGATTTACCAATAGTCCTTAGGGCCATGGTCAGCATTAGCAATAGCCCTATCAATGGCTTCGTTTCCGGAGGGGGAGGAACATCCTCTATTTCCGCCAGCAGTATGCGTCAACGTTTTCGGTATCGATTGCAGGCTAAGGGTATTAATCTCAACTCTCCTACGCTTTCCAATATACCAGAAATGAATCGTAATATTGGCATTGGCATAGGGGAGCTCAATCAACGTATAACAGATTTAAAAATGGAACCCGGCTCAACTGGGCTCTCTACAAAACTAACAAATGATACAAAACATTCAACACCATGCTCCGCCAACTTAACGGAAATGCAGGCGCGACTGTACTCCAACCCTAACACCATGATAAGTAATTTTGGCCTCAATTCCAATGTGCACCCGAACTTGCGACGTGATAGCCAAAACTCCAATGCCAGCACCTATTATTGCAGCATGCAGAGTAGGCGCAGTAGTCAATGCTCGCAGCTATCATCAATATCGACTATGCGACCCTGTTCGTACAATGCAGGTTCATTGTACGATCCTATTTCGCCGGGATGTTCACGGCGTTCTAGCCAAATGTCAAATGTAACCACAGGGGGACAAAGTTCAGTTGGCCTTTCACCCACTAATGGAGGCTCTAGAAGAGTCTCAGTCGGAGTGGGATGTGAATTGAACGATGCTGGCTCGAATGACACGCCTAATTCAACGAACAATCAAAGCTTACCGCCACCTCCATCTTCACACTTAATTTCAATACACTTGCAGCGATTGCAAAACTCTACTTCATCCTCGGCTTGTTTGAAGCACCCTCACGATAGTGGACGTTATTCCATACCAAGTGCACTGGTATCATCCCACGCAGGCTCACACTTAGCTGCGAACCGCGAAATTGATATTTCAAATAATAGTAATATCACGCCTGGACGCCGTCTTTCAGAGCCTGTGCAACAGTCATATGAACGTGTACTGTCTTCGCCACCTTCCCTAACAAACACTTTACAAACCCTAGCCTTGGCCAATACTAAAAAAGAACAGAAGATTTCGAGTAACAGTGGTACCGAACCTGTTGAGACTGAAACTAAAGGACCAATAGAAACCTCATTAGATCACCATCCGAATGAAAAAGTTAACCTTGATGAAGTGGATGAAAATGAATTAATTGAAAATAAACTAGTGCTGCCAGATGAAATGTTGCAATATTTAAATCAAGTGGCTGACAAGCCATGCAACCAGGACAGTACCTCACACAAGAAACCCGCCTATGAAGTTACATGCCCGCCTTTGGGTTCTCCTAATTTATATCCGAATAGTCCAGAGAGTCCTTCGACTATAACTCAAATTATGTCTCCCCAATCGGGTCATACCATGTCCGCTTTAGGAAGCCCATATTCTCAGCGGAATTATGATCAGCGCTCGCAGGGAGATAATCAATGTAGACATTATCCTATATACTATGACTATTACCAAAAGCGTATAGAAAATGCAGTTCCCCAAATAATAAACAGCACAAATCATTATCAATGTTGCTCTAATCAACACCTGCAACGGTCATTGTGCCAACAACAACAGCAACCACCACCAAAGTCTATGCATGAGCCTAACACAAACTTTACTCAAAATATAACTGCTCCCGCTGATAGCTCTATGACTAGTTTACCCGAAATCAATAGCAATGAGTCGAAAAGTAACTATTTTGCTAATGCAGCAGCATCACAAATACAATTGCCTTCAACTGAATCTAAATCTGCGCAGCAGTCAACGACAAGTGCCATGAAAAATGAAATTCAATGTCAAGATATTACACAATCTCAAATGTCTCCGGCTTTAGTAAAACCACCATCTTGTGAAAACACCAGCACAATACTTCTAAATTACGCTAATAATCAAATGATATTTACACCACAATACATGGCAACAACTAATGCTTGTTATGGCAATGCAAACAACAACAACGCGCCTAGCAATAGCAGCGGTACAATGTGTACAGATGCCTACCAGCGTACTTTGGAATATGTACAAAACTGTCAAAGCTGGCTGCAAACAAAAAATAGTTCCAATCATTCATCACCAGTTTTAGAATTTGTTGTACCCCAAATACCAGCTCAAAATCGCACCCAAAGAGGACATCATCATCAAGCAGATGTAACTAGCTCAACACATCCCTCACCAAATATGGTTATAAATGATATGACCACTTCCTTAAGTTCTTTACTTGAAGAAAATCGATATCTTCAAATGATACAGTAGATCATTAGCCTTTACATAAGATGTAAATTTCTAGTTCTAAGAATTAAGACTAATAAGTATTTTAAATGCCTTTTCTCACAAAAAACTTGACAATAGCAATAGCTGTTTATTGTGAAACTATTCCATATATATGTAAGCTTGATAGACAAAAAACATAAATCTACTTAATTATTAGAATAAGGCCGACCTATTTAAAAATACTCCCGAAATATTAGCTTAAGCATAAATATATTACTAATCTATAAAAATGCATTTATGCCCTGATATGCTATAGGTCTAACGTTCGTTACTTAACATCTGCTTAGTAGAAGTTTCAGTTATATTTTTTTAAACCCTATAACACGGTATTCATAAGCAGGAGGCAACTTTAAAGTTGAGTTAAATAACAGAAAAGCCATATAAATTTTTTGTAAGCCCACTTAATAAAATATGCAAAAAAGTTGCACAGGACTTAATCGCAACGCTAGCAGAAGTTTATACAATCTACATCGAAACCATTCACTTTATATGAATATGATCTGTCACCTAAGGCTTATAGTAAAGCCAATTATCATAGATAGTGTAAGTCCCCAAAACTCTTATTAACAGATTGCAACCTCTGGGACTTTAGCTTCGATAGTGAAATAAACAGCGTTCTTTTGCCCAGCCATAGTGTCTCAATGGCGAACAAATTCAGATTTAAGCCCAATCATCAATCAGGTATGCCGAAAAAGGGTTTCGAACATACTAGGGCCCTTTGTGCACTCCTAATCGGCAAACCAGTGTCAACGGCTGGTATATAAACTAATTAAAGGGTGATTTTTTAGCAACTTTCTTATTGGCAACACTGTTTTCGTGTAACATGTTACTGTTAAATATGTTCAGTTTGGTCTATAATTTAACTACGAATCGACTTACAAACGAACAACGCTTGCATATTATTGAATTTTATTATCAATGTATGCTCGATTAAGAAAGTGCATCGTGCACTTCTTCCAATTAATGGTCAGTTTGGGCGATCTTCTGAGGCATCTATTCGGAATCTTGTGACTAAATTTCGCACCAAATTTACATTATGGAACAGTAAACCACCGACACGTATACGTAGAGTGCGGACAGCTGTGTCCGCCAGTGTTGTTGATGACCGTGAATTGTCGATTCAGCGCCGTTCGCAGCAATTGGGCCTCTGTTGCTGTTCAAACCTTTTAAAATAACCAAGAATTGAACTCACACGACATACCACAACGGTTAACTTTTGGTGAATGGGCGCTGGCAAAGTTGGATGAAGATCCTCTTTTTTATCGGAATATTGTGTTCAGCGACGAAGCTCATTTCTGGTTGAATGGATACGTGAACAATCAAAATTGCCATATTTGGTGTGAAGAACAGCCAGAAGTATTGCAAGAACTGTCAATGCATCCCGAAAAATCCACTGTTTGGTGTGGATTATGGGCCGGTGGCATCATTGGACCGTACTTTTTCAAAGACGACGAAGGCAGGATGATTACAAATTTGCTGATGATCTGATGATTACAATTTTTTTTTTTTTGCCCAAAATGGAAGAGCTGGACTTGGGTGACATGTGGTTTCAACAAGACAGTGCCACATAGCACGCGAAACAATGGCCCAATTGAGAGGCGAGTTCGGTGAATAGTTTATTTCACGTTTGGGGCCGGTCAATTGACCGCCTAGATCGTGCGATTTAACGCCTTTAGACTATTTTTTGTGTTGCTATGTTATGGCTCATGTCTATAGGTATAATCCCGCAACGGTTGACGCCCTGGAAGCCAACATTGAAGAATTTATTCGTCAGATACCGGCCGATATGTTGGAGAGAGTATACCAAATTTGACCCAGCGTATGAGGCGTAATCGCGGTCAACATTTACATGAAATCATCTTTAAACATTGAATTATATAGATCGTTCTATCGACTCAAATAAAGATTTCATACATTTCTCAAAATTGTATGTGTGTTTTTTTTTAAAGTTCTTGAAAATTACCCTTTATTTTCCATTGGAAGGCCACATTAGAAATTGAGTCCAAAGATAGCCGCTCACGAGTCCTTATTAGTATGCTTCAAGCAAACATAGTTAGAAAAAAGAGTAGTAGAAACACAAAAACTGTTGAATCGGATGGTGTTCAAATTTGGGTTTTCCATCGGTGAATTAACATTGGAAGGGACTTATTCCTTTCAGTAACAATCAATGTGAGTTTAAACAAATGAAAAGGATGTTCTCTTTCACTTGTTTTTATTTATTTTTTAATTAAAAAAAATCTTGTCTCTGGCTTGGGGTTTGATCACACGAACTTCGTCATGCCAATCTGACGCTTTACCCCTGAGCTATCACTTGATATACACTATAGTTGACATTTAGCACTTATTCTTCTTTCATGATATACTATAACAAAAAAATGCATGCATGTATACATTTGTTTTTAAATAAAGTTATTTTTATTTAGTAAGAATTTGTCAATATAGATTTTTCTAATGCTTTGATATATGCCTTTTTTCAAACAAGTTTCTAGTGAGTTTCTCTAAATTTTTTAAAAATTTGGTTTTAGAAAAACGAATTAAATTTAAATATAATATTTAATGAAAAATTAATTAAATATTTAATGAAAAATTAAAAATTAATTTAAAGAAGAAAACAAAATAGTGTACAAATTTATTCAACTTTTCTAAGTTTATTTAATATATAAATGTTAAAATCATTTTGTAACAAAGGTTATATATTAATATTATTAATAATTATTGTGTTCGAAATTTTTTTAGATTGTCATAAAATTACATAATAATTTAAATGAAACTGAAAAAAACTTGTAAAAAAAAAATGATTATTTTACCATAAAGATTCAAAAAAGTTAATAATTGTATAAAAAACAAAAAGAAAATGTCATTGACAGTTCCGGGATTCGAACCCGGAACCTTGATGGGCCTGCACGCTACCATGCAACCCGCATACGAAATACTAACATCTTATCACCCGTGGAAAAGAACTCCAAATTGGCATATTTTTATTACAGACCACTTCGTGTTGATGTAATAAAACAAGTGATTCATTTAGAAGTTGTTCCATTTATTTATGCTGGGATCAGTAAACAACACTTGCGCCTTAATACTTGGCAGCCAGTTGGTCCATTCTAGTTTCTGTCCAGAATGATGTGGGAAAATTGTCATAGGAATTGAGAACCTTAAATTTCAATGGCGATCTACGACCTCTAAAAGAATTTCTTTTCGGCAGAACATTTTTATAATTATGTATGTAAGGTTGTGAATCTAAAAAATTCAATTCTTATTCGATCACAAAAATGTGGAGAGCCGAAATGTGCAGCAGTGCCTTTTAGTTCTACATAACATTGTAAATTGATACAGATAAACCTAGCATATGTCATCACAGTGCTTCATTAAGAAGAGTTCTGTGACATGTCTTAGGTTAGTCCAATTATGACACGTCAGATAACTATATGTATGAGTTCAGAGACCTGTACAAAATTGGTTCTGTTATTTGTCACATGGAGATAATTTCTTCATGACAAAGCCAAGTCCCTTTTACTGAGGCACAGGGTGTTTAGTGAAGTACACTGATACAAAAAATTAGTAAAAAAGTCTGTTAAACGGGTTCTTACTTAGTTGAGCTTATTTTTTTTTATGTTGCTTACGCTTAAATGAGCTATTTAGCTAAAGTTATTACTATTTTACCACAAGAACAAAATTCATCCGTATTTGAATTAACTTTTCAACCTTATGTTTAGTAATTAATAAAACACAATTGTCTCCGCTATCAGTCTCGTTATTTTCTCATAATTTTTTAATATAAATATAAGATAATTTATGTCTCGGAAACTAAGCGAATAGAGCGAAATGGATCTCAAATCGTTACCCGTACCTATTGAGTAGTCTTTATTAACCACCAACCTAAAAATTAACATATATGCATCCATTAATGAGCTGGTATGAACTCATTCATGCTCATATATTAAGTGATTCGAGGTCACACATGTCCATATACTAACATATAGGATTCATAATGAATCATATGAATTCTTATGAATCATGTTCATAAGAATTCATATGTGATCATATATATAAATACAAGCCGGCTACAAATTATCATATATATGATTCTGAGTGACAATATTATGATTGCTGAAGGTGATTTTATCGTCATTTAGAATCATAATATACTTGCTATGTGGAAATTATGATTGTTAGTCATAACATGATGCTGTTAAACTATCACAATACGATGCTCTTTTTTCTGCGTGTAGTTCTGCCTAAAAAGTTTTATTCATTGTAAGTCTTGTGAATATTTAAGGAGTTTTTGTATAATGCCCAACATGAGGAATATTATACAGAATTCATGTGATATTGATGGAGGTCTTTCATATATATGCCTTTAAACTTTCGATGAAGGAGTTTGAAGCTACATAACAATGTAGTTTATGTTTGGATTTTATTTAACTATAATTCATAATTTAAATTAGTTTTTGTTTGTATAAAAACATTCATAGTGATTAATTAATTTCCAAAATAAAATATTTATACATCGAGCCTAAATATATATTTTGGAAAAAAAGCATTTATTTTCATGATTTGTTACCTTTGATAATTAATGAAAGCGTGATAATCCACATTCCATCGATGCAATTGAGTGGATTTTTTATCCCCATGACGTCGGGGTAAGTACACACTATGGCCCAAACCATAGCGCCTTAAGATGTATTTTTATTGCTAATTAAAAAATTTCTTAAAATTTTTTTACATAAGGTCCCCGCCTCACACTAACCCGCCCTAACCGACCGAGAGGGCTCATCTACATGACCTAGGTACATACTATGGTCAGAACCATAGCGGAATATGATGTATTTTTTGCTGATAGCCCGCTACATTGTTTTGCCTTCATGTTTAAAATGTAATGATTTTGGATAAAAATTTTTAAACCCATTATTTTTTTTTTTGAAAAGTACAGTTTGCTAATAAAAAAACCTTTACTTTTTGAAAAAAATTTACTTTATCCTGAAAAAAACGTTTATATTTATTGAAAACAACCTTTTTTTTTTTGTTTTAAAAGCAGTTTACCTTTTTTAACCCTTTAAATTTAAAAAAAATATTTTTTTAAAACCGCTACTTTTTTTAGAAAACAGTTACTTTTTGATACCCGTTGTTTTTTTGAACATTGCCGTTACTTATAAAATAAAAACCGTTACTTTTTGAAAACCCCGTTACTTTTATTTGTTAAAAAATAACGGTTACATTTTTAAAAACGCCGTTGCCTTTTTACGGAACCGAAAGACTTTTTCCACTTTTTGGCACTCTCCGGCGGAATATTGGAAAATAACGTCTTAGTGGAAATTTCAAGTTCCTACATCCGGTGGTCAAGGCTGGGCGATGTTGAGTCTGTCAGTCACTCACACTACTCCTTTACATAGTACAACATTTTTCGACACTCAATTATGGGAATTGCACGTGAAAGCAGCCCCAAAAATAAGAACTTCTGCTTCATTAGTTTTGTCAAGTTGGCTACAGTAATAATTTAATGGCCATACGAATTTTTTGGCTCAAGCACTTTTTCTATATTTTAACACGGTTATATCTCGGTATGCCGCACACAGGGACAAAGCGAAAATTTAGCGCGACAAAATTATTTACTTCATATGGATTCAATAGATTTTAATAAAACTAGGTACCTTAAGGTTTTTAGGGTCGGTGATTACGAATCTGATGTCAGTTTTTAAAAATTCAAAATGGCGGATCCAATATGGCGGACAATTTTTAAAAAATTGATCGAATTCGCTTAAAACTTATTACACGGAATTTTTTGGAGTCGCTGATTACAAATCTGATGTTAGTTTTCAAAAGTGAAAATGGCGGATCCAACATGGCGGACAATTTTTAAAAATTTGATCGAATTCGCTTAAAACTTATTACACTTGATTTTTGATGTCAGTTTTTAAAAATTCAAATTTCAAAACATTAGACCTAATTAAAAACCTAAACGAGAATATTATAAAAAGCGGAATTAATAATTATATTTTTTATTTAAATTTGATCAACTGGTGATGATACTACTTAAAATAATAAGAATTATAATTAATTGTTGTTATTGGGGACATAATAATACTTTTTATTTTATTCTATATCAACATCTTCATAGTCTTGGACGTCATCAAACTCCTGTTCATAGTTCTCTTCTTCGTTGCCACAGAAAGTGGGCAGCCTTAGCATATTTTATTTTCATTAAATTTTGCTTTTCTTTTTTTTTTAGCTTTTTTTCGGTTATCGGTCACAACAGGGTCCGAAGAAACCAGTATCCAGTTAAATATGTCACTGTTGGTATTGACTCTTGAAGTTTTTCTGGAGTGATATTGTCTTAAACACAGTAGTATTTTGTGACGAGACTGCACAGAATGAAAAATTTAGCGATTTCTAAAAACTGTCATTTGCATGTGGGATTTTCAGAATTAGGTGTATTACCTGAGAAAAATGCTCTATTTTTTGAAATTGGAAAAGGTTGGACCTCCACTTGACTTTTTTACACTTATTAGTAGTTGTTTTTTTTAACTTATAAGGAAAAGTCGTGGAACTGTTTGGAACTTTTTTATAGCTCTATCTAAAGTAAATTTTTCAATATATTTCATAATTAAAACTTTATGCTATATCTACACTACATATAATTGTTATTTTAATAATAACTGCAAATTAAATCAGATACCTGATGCTTAAAAATATATTTAAAAAACTGTAAATGTACAAAAAATTGTCGAGTGTAGCAACAATAAACGCTATAGATGTTGCTGACAGGTATAAGTGCGTGTAACATATAATAATACTTTGCACGCACGTACAGACTAATGTGATGCGTTAAAAAAATAAATATTTATAGGTTAATTGCGTACTGGTATATAGAACATATTAAGTGCAATAGTGGTTACATTTAACAAAATAAAAATTCCATTTTTGTCGTTCTAATTTCTTTATTTGTCCCTGTGTGTGCCGTACGGAATATCTCTTTTGTGTGTGAAGCAAAGTTATAGATATTGAATAGGATCCGGTGCCTTAAAAATCGCAAAAATGCCCATCTTTCCCAATTTTTCACCTTTTTTGCTCAATAACTGAGTTTCAAATCCACAAACATGCTGTTTTTTTTTCTTTATAAACTTTATTTTGCATGAAAATAAAAATCCCGACACATTACAGCTATTCTTACACAGAAAATATGAGATTTTTATATGTGGAAAATGGGGAAAGATGTGCAGTTTTGCGATTTTTAAGGCACCGGATGCACTTTTTTCGGGCAGGATTGATACGCATTTTTTTTCTCCTATTCAATATCTAGAACTTTGCTTCAGACACAAACGAGATATTCCGAACGGTATACCGAGATATAAATATAGAAAACGTGCTAAAAATCCCTCTTGAGCCAAATAATTCGTATGACAATTAAATTATTACTGTAGCCAACTTGACAAAACGAATGATGCAGAAGTTCCTACTTTCACGTGCAATTCTCAGAGATGAGTCCCAAAATCATGTGTTGTACTGTGTTATATATATAGACTACTTATATACATTAATATGAAAAACATCAAGGCTGTTCGTTAAGTCGAGATATCCGTTAAACAAAGATTTAAGTTTTTTTGTTTGTTAACATTAAAATCAGTAGTTCAAAGAACATTTTTTAAGAGTAAGTATTTTTAATTTTTATAAAATAATTGTAATTTATTTCAATTTTTTTATTTCTTTTCAGAATCTGGTGAAATTACTGGCCGGTAAGTCAAGAAGAGGAGAACGGGGTCAAATTAGAAGTTTTTTTTATGAAAGTTTTAAAATAATTATACAAAACTGCTGTTGTTTTTGTTTTATTCACCAATTAATGACACACAGTTTTTTAAATATAAGTTAATGTTAATAAAACTACATTTACTTTCGAGTACTTGACTTCAACTGACTGGGCACATGTCAGTATCTTTATTTTATAATATCTTTACTAAATACTACAAATTTATCAAAACAAAATGCAGACATATCGTCAGCATTTTGGCATGGTGAGGAAATGTTTCGAAATTTTAAATATTAACGTGTGTAATTATGATTTCCGGAATTTTGGGAAACATGTTGCATTAAAAATTCAATCCAAAAAAATGAATTTAATGCTTGCTGTGGGAACTGCAAAAGTATTGCAAAAGTATTAGGAAATACCTCTTCCCCCTTTATTTTCCAACTTCCACGTTGGATTGATCAGAGTTTTGACACTCTGCGGAATGAACGTATAATGTTTCCATCCTTAAAGTTCTCCTTCTAGCCATCAATTTCCTAATTATAAGGAAAATTGCTGCCAATAGAATGAGTCCATGCAAGGTGAGACTGGTAAGGAGTACAGCGCTATATTTGTGAGTCAGATCACGGATTTGATCCAAATTGTTGATGTGTAGGTCCTTAAGCATTTTTAAAGAAAGTACCTTTTCATATGAAGAAGCCGTATTGGAAGACTGGACTATAGCCGGTAGTGGCCGAGCCATTGTCTTTTCTCTGCTGACGAACACTTTTTCCCCAACAGTTATAGCTGAATTATGGAAATTTGTTAAGACAGTCCCGTTAAGGTGAAGTTCCTCTGTATCTATAGAAATTGTACCATTATAGCCGTTTAGTAGCAGAAAGCCTGACATGACCTCTTCTATTATTGGCAAATGATGATTGTTAGTTGTCGGACAGACGGACGGCATTCCTGCTAAAAGTTTAGGTAAACCTTTTGTTTCCGTTATAATTTCCACATATTCTCTCCTGCACAAAAATATTTCATTAATCAGTTTACAATTATGTATTATCTTAAATACAAAATTTTTACATAAAATTAAATTTTCATTTCTTAATTTTATTACCAAGTTTCCTTTTCTTACTGGTCTTAAAAATATTTTTTTACAAATAGTATTTTCCGTTTTCGGCAAATTAAGAATAAAAAGTAGTGTCGTTTCACTAGATCCTATTTTGACCTCTCCAAATTCGAGGGCTTCAATTATGTTTAAATAAGGCAAACGCTGATTTTTAAAAAAAGTCCTTTATAGTTGTCAGTTCAGAATTAGATAGGATAAATGAATTAACGATACCGCCCTTAGCCCATTGGATAGCATAATTGATATTTACTAGCTCCTCATGTACAATTTTAAGTTTCCGTTCGACGTCTTTAACTAATTGAGTCCGAAGGGAGTCTGAAGTTTTAATGGAATTAAGTACCGAGTTGGTCATGTTTGTTATTAGCTGTATAATAATAACCTTGTTAATTAGTATTTGATTTTCATTATTCTTTAGTAGATTTTTCGTTTGAGCGGATATAATTTGAAAGTCCTCGTGGTCAGGTGTCCCAGCAATCCATTTCCAAGCAGTGCCCAAGGCATCTATGGATCTCTGGGGTCAAGTCATAAAGGATTTTCCTCGAAGAGTTTACTTCGTGCATGAGGAATTGATAGCTAACGTCCCTTCTTGTACTGTCCCTGTTTATCGTATCCTCGAGCGTAGTTAGTAGTTGATTGTATTGTTTCAAGTCAATGACATGTAATATTTTAAAGGTTCCGATGACCAATTTTGCTAGTCCAGTCTCAGTAGCCACAACTTGTGAATTAGAATAGCCTAAAATTTGAGTTTCTGATCTAGCAAATGCTATAAAAGTTCTGAAAAAATAGAATTTTATTTTCTGATAAGATTTTTGTGAAAATCGTTAAAATCGTTCCCCCTCTGTCTTCCTTAACTATTTCCCGTTTATATCTAGGAGTCAGTTTGTTCCCTAGTCTTTTATTGCCTTTTACAAAAATTTCAACCCCTTATTTCACCTTTACTAAGTCTGTTCTCTTTTTGTTATGAAATGCTAAGTCTTTTTCTTGTTTTTCCGAATTTTTTTTATGTTGAGAAGTCGGCCCCGTTCATGTGCTTTGGGATCATTAGAAGTGCTTCTTCCAAAAAACAAGTCTATTGGTTTTCTATTTGTGGTCGAGTGGATTGAGTGATTATACTTATTTAACGAATTATTTAACAGATCTTCGAAACAGTCATGCATTTTTTCTGCATTAAAGCATCTCATAATCTCAGTGAATGTTGACAGGAAACGTTCCACCTGTCCGTTGACGGAACTAGTTTACGGTGGTGTTTTAAAGATCTTTATACCCTATGAGCACGTCTATGTTCGTTAATTATTTCTGTCTCCTGTTCCGTGTCGGTTAATAAATCTTGTACCATTAGTCTCGTATACCTGACCTTATATTGACCAAAATCAGAAGGATAGATTTCCTGAATTTTCCCTAAGATTCCGTCTTCGGTTTTAATTCCATTTGTTTCAGTTGTATTCAAGTATTTTCTCAATATTGCTGATAATTTTTGCAAATCAAAATCATTCTCAACTATCGTGTATCTATTATATTTTGGGAATATGGTTTCACATTTATATGAAGCTGTTTTGCCGGTTGATATTATCAATTGATTCTTAAAAACATTAATTGGAACATCCGTGAATGGAACAAGATTTTAAGGTGAAGTTTCGGCACTGTGCTGAGTAGCCGTTATTGAGTTTAGCTCAGAAGTTTGTGGTGGTCTCGATAATGCATCTGCCATAACATTCGTGCTACCCGGTTTGTATTTCAACTCATAGTTATATTCCTCCAAAATGGGTTTCCATCTTTTGAGTTTACTGTTGGTGTTCTTATTACCTAATGCGTATGTCAATGGTTGATGATCAGTGAAAATCTTCGACAATGCGTAACCGTATAAATAACCCCTTAAATCCTTAAGGGCCCATACTATCGCGAGCATTTCCTTTTCATTAGTAGCATAATGTTCCTCTGCCTTGTTCAATGTTCTCGAAATGAACACAATTGGTCTGCCCTCCTGTTCCAATAATACACCTATTGCGTAATTCTAAAGTATTTTTGTCCAATGTTATACGAATTTTTGATGACATTGTTTTAGACATACGTCCATCTTCCCCCCATAAAGGGATTGTAAGGGGTTTTGCCATTTTAGCATAATCCCTTATAAACCGTCTATAGAACCCTGACATTCCCAGAAACGATCTAAGCTCCTTTGTCGTATTTGGAGGTTTCAGATTCTTAATTGAGAGAGAACTGTCGTCACGGCCGAAAATTATGATATCGTCTATATAGACGTAGCAAATTTTTCCTATGTGCTCCCTAAGGATATCATTCAACGCTCGTTGGAATATGGCCGGCGCATTTTTCAACCCGAAAGGTAATCTCGGGAATTCGTATTTTCCATTGTTAATGGAAAATGCTGTTTTTTCAATGTCCCTGTCTCTTAAAGGGAGTTGGTGAAATCCACTTTCTAGATCCACTACAGAAAACCACGTATTTTTCCCAAGATTATTTAATATATAAATGTTAAAATCATTTTGTAACAACTTTAATATATTAAGAATAATTATTGTGTTCGAAATTTTTTATATTGTCATCAAATTACATAATTATTTAAATGAAACTAAAAAAACTTATTAAAAAAATAATAAAATATTTTGTAAAAAATGCTAATTTACCATAAAGATTCAAAAAAGTTAATAATTGTATAAAAAAACAAAATTTTTTCATTGACAGTTCCGGGACTCGAACCCGGAACTTTGCTGAGCCAGCACGCTACCATGCAACCCGCATACGAAATATTAACATCATTATGTATGTAAGGTTGTGAATCTAAAAAATTCAATTCTTAGTCGCCGAAATATGCAACAGTGCCTTTTAATTCTACAAAACATTGTTAATTGATACAGATAAACCCAGCATATGTCATCACAGTGTTTCATTAAGGAGAGTTCTGTGACATGTCTTAGGTTAGTCCAATTATGACACGTCAGATACCTATATGTATGAGTTCAGAGACATGTACAAAATTGGTTCTGTTATTTGTCACATTGATATAATTTCTTCATGACAAAGCCAAGTCCCTTCTACAAAGGGAAGTGCACTGATACAAAAAAGTTAGTAAAAAAGTCTGTTAAACGGGTTCTAACTCAGTTGAGCTTATTTTATTCTGTTGCTTACGCTTAAATGAGTTATTTAGCTAAAGTTATTACTTATCTCGGACTTGCCTAGAGAGCACCTACACGCGGAGAAAATATATGATTGAACATGATTGTGGACACTATATTATCATATTATGCTTCAAATTATCATATATATCATTCTGAGTGACCATGTAATAAATTATGAGGCGAGGTAGAATCACCATGTGTTAGTTTCCACTAAATAAGGCGAGTGCTGGTCCGCCTTGTAAATTAAAAGGCGAGTTTGTTAGTCTGTTAAGAACTCCAAATTGAAGTCTGATTTATTTAACAATTTACATGTTCTTATATACTATTCTTATAAGTCTAACTTATTGTCTAGTATTGAGTGATTTTATGAATCACTCAATTTATTTTTATTTTTATTCATTCTTATACTTTGTTCTCTTATCGTCAACATACGGTCATCAGATATCTGAGTGTAAAATGCAGTCATAGTGCTACTTGATGCCACATGGTGGTATGTATGTCATTCACTCTACAGTATTTGAGACGGTATGTTGGGAAAACAATATTAGTGGTTGGTATGCAGTGTACGCTTAAGGAGTACACTACACCCTTACCCTTAAGAGAAAAATTATAAAAGTGAATTTTCTAATTTTTCTATATTTTTGGTTAACTTATGATTAATTTTATAATCTATATTAATGTATTACATATATATTTGTTTTCAATAGTAGTTTTTTATATAAATTTGTTTTTATTAATGATAAGTTTTTGATTATTCATTAGTTCTTAATGCTATATAGGGTTTTAATTGATTATTATGTATTTCTTTTTCTTTTCCATTGTAATCTATTATTGTATTTACACCATTATTCCTAATTATTTTGTAAGGTCCTTTAAATGGACTTTGATTCTTTTTCCTATTTCCTACTTTGACTAAAACTAAGTCTCCTATCTTTAAATTTAATTTATTGTTGTATCTATTTTCTAATATTCTTTTTTCTTTTGTTCTAATTGTTAATTCTTTAGCTCTGTCTAAAGAATATTGTAATTTACGTTTTAGCTCTATGGCATAATCATCGTAATTATATATTTTAGTTTCTTTTGTGTCATATATTTCAGATGGCAAACATGGTAGTCTTCCATATACAAGTTCAAATGGCGTGTAGCCAGTGTCTATATGGGGTGCCGTGTTGTAGGCAAAAGTAAAATATGGAATCCATCTATCCCATTCGTAATCAGTTGCTGATGTTAGCAAGAATTCATTTAAGACTCTATGATTTCTTTCTAATGGCCCGATTGTCTCATGGTGGTAAGGTGTTGAAAAGGTCTGTTTAATTTCAAGTAGTGAACATATATTACGCAAAAGTTCGTTTGCAAATTCTGTACCGTTGTCTGATTTCAGTACTTTGCATTTACCAAATTTTAGAATTAGGTGTTCAACTATTGTCTTTGCGGTTGCTAGTGCATCTTTTGTCGCCATGGGGTGTGCAATAACGAATTTTGTTAGTTCGCATTGAATGGTCAAAATATATCTGTATTCATTCGAAATTCGAAGAGGTCCTACTGTGTCAATTGATACTATTTCAAAACTGTTACTTGGAGTGTTTGTCAATGTAAGTGGTTCCTTAATGTGTTTAGTTTGCTTGTTCTTGTTGCATTTGTCACAATATTTTACAAATTGCTTTACCATCCTATTCATGTTCTTCCAGATGTAGCGTTGTTTTAGTTTTATAATTGTCTTTCTTATTCCCAAGTGCCCTGCATGTGTGGCATTGTGGAATTCGTCGATTAGTTTGTATTTTAGAATTTCTTCTGTGATTCTTTTGGGCTTATTGTATATTAATATTTTTAGTTGAGGATATCTGTTATTCATTTTTATCTTTGCATATGCTTCTATCAATTCCTTTTTACTGTAATTTTCAAATATTTTATCTTCACTTGCAAGTGCTAATTCTTTTATATTCTCTTTATTCATTTTTGATATCAGTTTCTTCAGTATCGAATCTAGTTTCGCTGAATTATCACTGTATCTTGCTAGCTTTGTATTATTTATGATTTGGGTACGTAATTTCTTCTTAGTCAAAACTGGTTTTGATGAATTATCGTTACGACCTATGTGCACAATATTATTTTCAATAAATATATCTTTTTCATTTATTTCTTCAATTGTATTAAACTGCAGTTTCTTCATATTTTTTATATCATTAACGGATATGCATTCCCATATTTGAATCACATTTTTCCATGTCGTTCTTTTCTATACGTCTTTTATTCTTGTTTTCCTCATTTTCTTTATTTTTTATTATGTTTTCCTCATTGCGCTTTTTATTGTTCATTGCCCTTGTTATAACTAATGTTCTTTTTTCTTTATCGACGTTTTCTAACGGTATCATCTGTTTTAGTATGTCTGAGTTTATTTCAATTCTGGACAATGCGTCCGCATTGGTATTTATTTTACCTTTTTTATATATTATTGTAAAATCGTAATCGCTTAAATCTAGTCTGATTCTTGTCATTTTTGATGATGGATTTTTGTGTGAGAACAGAGAGATTAATGGTCTGTGGTCTGTTACTACTATGAATTTACGTCCGTACAAGTATGGTCTAAAAAAATTAATACTCCAATGGATTGCTAAAAGTTCTTTTTCGATTATTGGTTTATTTATGTCATGTTTTTGTAAAGATTTACTTGCGTATGAAATAGGTAAATCTTGACCTATATCACCTTGTGATAATACAGCGCCTAACGCGTAGTTTGAAGCGTCAGTTGTTAAAATAAATGGTTTTTCAAAATCAGGGTATTGTAAAATTGGAGGATTCATTAACTTATTTTTTAGCTCTTCAAAAGCGTGTTGGCATTTTTCAGTCCATAAAAATTTTGTTGATTTCTTTAGTAATGTATTTAGGTCTTTGGCTATATCTGCAAAATTGGGTATAAATTTTCTGTAATAGTTGCAGAATGCAACGAATCGTCTTACTTCGTCAGCGTTAGTTGGTATTGGATAATTTTTTATTGTTTCGTATTTAGATGGGTCTGTCTTTACACCATCTTTTGTAATCAAGTGTCCTAAGTAAACTACTTCTGGTCTTAGAAAACAACATTTCTTTGGATTAAGTTTTAAATTATATTTTTGTAGTCTGTCTAATACCTTTATTAAATTTTGGTTGTGGTGATTTAAACTACATCCATAAAGAATTATGTCGTCTACATAAAGAAATGCTTCTGATTCTAGTCCAGAGAGTGCTATTGTGAGCATTCTTTGAAAGCTGTTTGAAGAAATTTTTAATCCGAAAGGTAGTCTTTTGAATTGGTAATGACCTTGTGAGGTCGAAAAGGCTGTAAGCGGTCTAGAATTTTTGTTAAGCTCGATTTGATGGAATGAGCTAGTCATGTCAAGTGTAGAAAACCATTTGGCTCTGCCAAGTTTGTCTAGAATATCCTCTAATCTAGTTAGGGGAAATTTGTCATTGACAATTTTATCGTTAAGTTTTCTAAAGTCTACTACAAGTCTCCATTTCTTTTTATCTTCCACATTTTTCTTTGGTACTAAAAGGAGTGGAGCATTGTATGGACTAACGGATGGTTCTATTATGTCGTCATCCAGCATATTCTGTATTTGTTCGTTTATTATGTTTGTATGTGAGTGCGGTAGTCTGTAGTTTTTTACATACACTGGTGTATTGTCTAAGGTAGTGATTGTTTGGTCATAAAAATTGTTTACTGTTAATTTTTCATTTTCAAGGTGAAAAATATTTTGATATTTACGAAAAATGTTTATTAATTCTGTTTTTGCATAGTCGTCATTATTATTTAATTGTAGTTCATTCAGTATTTGTGCAAAACGTTTGGGGTTATTGTCTTTATTGTAATCTAATATGTCATAGTTTTTTAGTGAGTCAGTTTGGAGTTGAATGCCTTTTAAATTTATTTCCTCATTCGTCGTGTTTAAAATTTTTATGTGGGTCATGCCGTTACTAGGCGCTATTGAATTACTTAAAAATACACCTGGTTTAATTTCATTATTAAAAATTATGCTATCTTCGCTAAGGTTTAGTTTTAATGCTTGTATTATTTCTGTTCTTGGTGGTATTTTTATTTGTAATGACGTAAGAGCTTTTGTTTGCAATGGAATAGTTATGGTAGTATTGTTTATGAATAATGATATTGTGAAAGTTTCATAGTCTATTTTACAGAGATATTTTTTTAAAAAGTCCCTTCCTATTATTCCGTCTGTTTCTATTGGGAAGTTGTCATCTACAAGATGAAATTTGTGTTTGCATGTCTGGTCTGTGAATGAAAGTTCCAGTCCAATTGTCCCTAGTGAGTGTATTTCTTCAGTAGTAATACCTGTTAATTTACATTTGTTCTCTTTATTAATTGGTTCATCTTCAAGATTTGTTCGAATACGACATAGTGTCGACAAGAAATGTTAATTTTTCATTTTTGTATTTAGCGATTATGAAATTTGTATTATTGTTGGAAACTTTATATACTCTTAATTTTGGCTGTCCGGAATATCCATGTATTCCGAGCCCACTTCGTTTCCCTCATCATTTATTGTACGTATGTATCTTCTATTTGTGTTGGTTTGATTTCTTCTATCGTAGTTATTGTTATTAACGGGTCTTTGCCGATTATTGTTGTAATTGTTGTTGTTTGAAAAATTATTGGGTCTTTTATTGGTAATATGACTATTTCTATTTTGAAAGTTATTGGATCTGTTATTATTAAAGTTACTGTTGTTCCCATTTGAAAAACTATTGTATCTGTTATTGTTATGTTGTCTGTTAGGTTGACGTGTTTGAATGTGCATTACTGAATTGTTGTTTACTTTATGTTCGTTTTCTATTTCTAGCGCAAGTTCTACTGCGTCTTGCAAAGTCTTAGGACGAGCTGCAAATATGGCTGTTTTGAAATTGTCATTGATACCTCTTTGGAAAGAATCTAACGCTAGTTTAGCATTTAATCTATTGATAACATTTTTCTCTGGTTCTGATGCGTCTGTGTTTAATTCCTCAATTCCTAATCTATTTAAATTGTCTATAATGGTAATGATTCTGTCCTTATATGCACTTACTGATTGTTTTTCTTGGTATATGTTGTTTAACTTTGACTGTAATTCTGAAATAGTTTTTGTATTCTTGTATCTTTGTTTTAAGAGTATTTTTAAGGTATTGAAATTGTCTGGTTTTGCGTAACTACCTATCGCTGTCCTTACACCTGAGGTCAATTTGGCGTGGTAAACATATTGCAAGAAATCTGTTTTTGCTGCGTCAGTCAGAGTCTTTTCGATGAGTTCTGCTGTTATTAGGAAACTTTCTAGTTCTTCATAATTTCCAGCAAAAATTGGGAGTGCCTTAGAAGTTAATTCTAAACTAAATGCTGCCATTTTGGTGTCTAAACTTTTAGTATTTGGTATTAAATATTCTTTGATTTTTCTATAAATGGTATTAAATTCTGATTTTAATGCTTCTATTTCTTTTTCGTCTTTTTCTTCACTTTGTGCTGTCAGAAAATCTTTTCTTATATTGTCTATAGTTTCTAATTTTACTTGTATAGTTTTTTCTTAGTATGTCCTTCCTGGACTTTTCTTTAAATTTGCTAGTATGTCTTTTAATTCTGTTATATGTTCTTCCATTTATACGTCTGTTATTATAATTTTTGGTTTGTTTAAATATATATGTTTTAAAATTTATATACTAAGTATAAGATCAAAGTAATCAGTTATAAGTAACTATTTTTCTAGAAATCATTTAAAATTGTTATTATTTTTTTTGTTTAAAAGATTTTTCATACATTTTTAAAAATATGAAGAGTAGAAATTAAGATTATGAAAATAATATTCATATTTAAAATTTTTGTATTTGATTTCTTAATTTATTTATTAAAGCACTTTAAGGGCAATATATATATTCTTTTTTTTTTAGCACGATTTAAGTAGTATTTTGTTTTAGTTTTCAACATATTTAGTTTATTATTAAAATTTTTGGCCTCTTGGAAGTTTTTCTTCCGTCCAATTTGTATTTAATTATTTATTGTTTTATTTCTGAACATGGGCGAAGTCGCCTCCGTTCAACTAGGTGCTCATCAAGGAGCACTCCGATTTAAAAAAAAAAAATATTCTTGTATCCTAGATCTGGTCTTGGATGATGCTTCCAGCTTGGTGTTGGATGATGCTTCCAGTTTGGTGATGGCTGCTCAAAATAAAGTGGAGAGTTCTTGCTGCTCCTCCTGTTTTTTTGATAACAGGGAACCTCCTTCGGCTATACTTTGGCCGTATAGCCCTTCTAACCGTGGAGTGGGTTAGGTGCCTTTTTTTCAGGTCTTATTCTTTTCAGTGCTCTATCGGGGAGCACTAGAAAAGTGGCAGGATCGCCATGTAATAAATTATGAGGCGAGGTAGAATCGCCATGTGTTAGTTTCCACAAAATAAGGCGAGTGCTGGTCCGCCTTGTAAATTAAAAGGCGAGTTTGTTAGTCTGTTAAGAACTCCAAATTGAAGTCTGATTTATTTAACAATTTACATGTTCTTATATACTATTCTTATAAGTCTAGTATTGAGTGATTTTATGAATCACTCAATTTATTTTTATTTTTATTCATTCTTATACTTTGTTCTCTTATCGTCAACATACGGTCATCAGATATCTGAGTGTAAAATGCAGTCATAGTGCTACTTGATGCCACATGGTGGTATGTATGTCATTCACTCTACAGTATTTGAGACGGTATGTTGGGAAATCAATATTAGTGGTTGGTATGCAGTGTACGCTTAAGGAGTACACTACAACCATATTATGATTGCTGAAGGTGATTTTATCGTCATTTAGAATCATAATATAATTGCTACGACCATATTATGATTGTTACGAAATGTAGTCATAACATGATGCTCTTAAACTATCACAATACGATGCTCTTTTTCTGCGTGTAGTTCTGCCTAAAAAGTTTTATTCATTGTAAGTCTTGTGAATATTTAAGGAGTTACGTTTGATGTAGTTGTTCAGCTTTAGGTCACGATAAATAAAAACTCAAATTGATTTTTTTATTTAAATTTTATTTTAAATTGTCGATATTTCGACTAGAGTCTCTAGTCATTATCAAGAAATCTGGGCAGTACAAAATGAATATAAATAAATTTAATTAATTAATATAAAACAACAAAAATATAATCACAAAAAGCACTTGTTGTCCTTCTAAACTCTTTCTTTCTACTAAACTATTTTGTTGATTCAAAAACCGTTTTTTTTTTTTACAGAATACCCTTAAAAAAGGGAAATGGATGATCGTCCTTGGACAAATTGTATATAAAGTTGGACGCGCCTTAAAAAACCTTTCTTATGATACCCATATTGTATATGTTGGTAAGGAAACAGATTCTTAAATTAACAAAGCATGCAAAAATCGACCCTTTTTCAAAATGGTCCAGCTCACGAGAGGTCAAAGCTAGAGCCGAAATATTTTAGATGTCATCATAAAAAATACCAATCTTCATTTTGAGGGTGTACACCTTGCACGAATTTCGCTTCCATACAACTTGAGTCGCTCTAATGAACATATATGAATCCTCCTATGAACACATAAGAATGGTTTATGAACACATATGAATGCATGTGGACATGTATGAAGCATGTTCATTAGACTGGACTTAAAATATTTTTTCCCGCAAAAAGAGTGTACCGCCCCCTCAAATTGTTCCTTTTTACGTAAATAATGAAAATCCAAAATCTTAGACTGATAGCCCTAGGTTAAGGCGTGGCACATGCCCACTAAAGTGGCTAAAACCGGTTTATATGGACTTTTCAAGAGACAAGGCACAAAAATATAAGTAAAAATGTTTCATATATGTTTGTCAAATATTATTTTATTGAAATTAACTTACTTAATTTTACTCATCTGGTAACACTTGTGTTGTACGTATGTATGTATGAATATGTAAAAAAGGGAAAGTCCCTTTTAAGTAAGCAAAATATTATTGTAAGTTCTTTATCCATCAGTTAGTTGATTTCAAGCAATAAACAAAGCAGGAATCATAGAAACATTATTGCTATTAAAAGAATTGATTTTGATGGTATTTGCAAAATGGACACAAGAGCTAGTGAAAAAATTTATTTATTAGAATATGATGAAAGCCAAATCATTGGATCTAAGCTGCCTTCCAATGGCCAAATTTTGAAAGTGTTGTTTTATAACATGCGCAAAGTAAAATTGGATCTTCGTTCAAGTGCGTATCTGGTTATCAAAGAGGCTGAAATTATTTGGAATAAAGCTCGTATTCCAGTTCGCCAAATTGATAGAAGCGTTCAAAAAGTCGAAGCTTTATATCTATTGAAATAAGTTTTTCAATCATAGAAACTTTGTTTTGTTTGTATTTCAAGTTTATAAAAATATTTGAAAATATTTTTATTCCTTTGTAAACTGTTTTGTTTTAAACATCAATATTTTTCTTTTTAAATAAAATCTATTTTTCTCTAAATAATTTCGTCAACGTTTTCCAATTACAAGAGGTTATGGGCGATAAAGAAGTTAATGGAATTCCACAGTTTAACGGTTGTGGTTATGACGAATGGCAATTCCGTGTGAAAATTCATCTGGAAAGTTTGAATTTGGGGGATGTTTTAACGGGCTTACCTCCAGCGGATGCAGCGAAGAAAGAAGAATTTTTCAAGAAGGATAGCAAGGCAAAGGAGCGTTTAGTAGCATTTGTTGGAAACAATTGTTTGGGCTACATTCGCGAGAAAACAACAGCAAAAGAGATGTGGGACAGCCTGAAAGAAATATTTGCAAGGAAATCAATTGTCAATCAAATATTGGTAAGAAAACAATTGATTCAAATAAAATTGAATGATGGAGATTCTATGGCTGAACATTTAATCAAATTTGAAAATTTGGTAAGAAGTTTAAAGACGGCTGGTGCTGTTTTAGAAGAAAGTGACATTCTTACTCAGCTTTTTATGTCACTTCCTGAAAAATTTGATCCCCTAGTGACAGCTCTTCAAAATCTGGAAGGTCAATTAGGCTATGACGTCGTAAAACAGCGGTTATTGTTAGAAGACACAAAAATTTCAAGCCGCCATGTAGAAGAAGATGGTCTGACAAAAACTGCCTTTGCTGGTAAAAAACATTTTAAGAAAAAATTTCAAGGAAAGTGTTTTAAGTGCAACAAGATGGGGCATAAAGCAAATGAATGTCGCACGGGTGATGCTAGAATTGCTACAAAGGGCAAATCTGAACAAAAAAGT
Source organism: Delia radicum (assembly GCA_021234595.1). Classification (NCBI taxonomy): domain Eukaryota; kingdom Metazoa; phylum Arthropoda; class Insecta; order Diptera; family Anthomyiidae; genus Delia; species Delia radicum. The sequence goes on along the minus strand of CM037856.1, from coordinate 11,601,050 downwards.
GTTTGTTTCATGGCCGATGCAAATAAAGATAGCTGCAAGGTCAAATCAAGCATAACATTTAAATTGGATTCCGGCTCAAGTGATCATCTTGTGAACAAAGAATATTATTTTAATTCATTAAATAAACTTGTAAACCCAATTCAAATAAATGTTGCAAAAGATGATCAGTATTTAACGGCTAATCATTTTGGGAAAATTCAGTGCTTAAGTGACAATAACGTTGAAATTAATCTAAAAAATGTGCTCTTTGTACCTGATTTGAGGAATAATTTGCTTTCTGTTAAAAAGATGACAGCTGCTGGTATAAAAGTTACATTCAGTAAGGATAAAGCTGAAGTTTGGAAAGATGGTGCCTTGATTGCTACTGGATACTCTCGTGGAAGTCTTTATGAAATATCATTTAAATTAGAACAAAGAGTGGCTAATCTTTCTAATTGCGAAGAGGCAGAACTATGGCACAAACGCCTTGGCCATATTGGACAGACGTCTCTAAATGAGTTAATAAACAAAAATATGGTAAATGGTATGTATATAAAACCAGATAAGCTAAAATTTTGTGATGTTTGTGTAAAAGGAAAGCATTGCCGTGATCCTTTTAATGGTACCCGTGATCGTGCTTCCCGGCCCCTGGAGCGAATTCACTCAGACGTATGTGGGCCAATTAATCCAATAGCTTGGAATGGCTCAAAGTATTTCGTGTCCTTTATTGACGATTATACGCATTTTGCCGTAATTTATCCTATTAAGAAGAAGTCCTGTGTTTTTGAAAAATTTGTCGAGTACGAAGCGATGGCTACTGCTAAGTTTGGTGTATCAGTTTCAAAATTAACGATTGATCAAGGACGTGAATACAACTCTAATGAACAATGTAGGTGGTACAAGTCAAAAGGTATACAAATTGAAGAAACAATAGCCTACTCGCCTCAACAAAATGGAGTGGCTGAACGGTTTAACAGAACGTTAGTGGAAAAGGTTCGTACAATGCAAATTGAATCAAACATGCCGAAAAATATGTGGATTGAAGCAGCTCTGACTGGTGTGTATTTGATAAATAGAAGTCCGACCAAAGCATTAAACAATGATTGTACACCGGCTGAAATGTGGTACGGAACAAAACCAAATTTAAATACGTTAAGGGTTTTTGGTTGCAAAGCGTATGCATGGATACCAACACAAAATAGAAAGAAACTTGATGTCAAAAGCAAAGAAGCGGTAATGATTGGCTACGTCCCAAATGGCTACAAACTTTGGGATATGAAAACAAAAAGGCTCATCACTGCCAGAGATGTTAAGTTTGATGAATCTTGTTATCCGTACAAAGACGTTCATTGTGATAATCAACAAATTACGATTGTACTAAGAAGTAACGAGCAAGAAGGGGAAGATATCCCAAGTGATGTAGTGCCCGTTATTGATGGTCAACAAGAAAATAATGGTGATGAAGCAACTGTCTCCAGTGAAGAATACGAAAGCGAAAATGCCGTGGGACCGTTTAACAACACTGAAGATGAACATGATGACATTGAAAATGCTGTTGTTCAGGTTAGTGATAATGATTTGACTTCAGATGACGATGACACAAATACAGAACCCGCTAAACCAAGAAGAAGTGGAAGAGATCGAAAGATGCCTATGAGACTATTTGATTATTGGACTGGTAATGCTGCCATCTCAGAATCTTATGTATGTTCTAGTGAACCTGAAAGATTTTCAGAAATTTCTGGTAGATCTGATGCTGATAAATGGTTTCAAGCTATTGATGAAGAACTACAGTCGATGAAATTAAATAAAGTATGGTTATTAACAAAACCTCCAAAGAACGCAAAGCTACTAAAGTCGAGATGGGTTTTCAAAATCAAGTATGATGAGAATGGTAATCCGCTTAGGTACAAAGCCAGGTTAGTTGTGAAAGGTTTTTTGCAAAAATATGGTATTGACTACAATGAGACGTATGCTCCTGTGGCTAAATTGACAACTGTAAGAGTAGTGCTTGCAATTGCAGTTAAGAATAAATATCATCTACATCAATTGGATATAAAAACAGCATTTTTAAATGGGGAATTGCATGAGGAAATTTACATGGCAGTGCCAGAAGGGGTGACTGCAGATAAAGGTATGTCTTGTCGCTTACTTAAATCGTTATATGGGTTAAAACAGGCGCCTAAATGTTGGAATGACAAATTAAACGAATTTTTGATAAATGATGGCTTTAAAAGATCTAAACACGATTACTGTTTATATACGAAAGTTGGTCAAACACGAGATGATGTCTTATATGTTATTATGTACGTTGATGATTTGCTGATTGTTGGGCCAAACTTAAAATCTATTGAGAATTTAAAGGTTGAGCTTTCTAAAAATTTTGAGCTTTCGGATTGTGGTATATTGAAACATTTTCTGGGAATAAAGATAGAAATCAACAACAACAAAATAAGGATGTCACAAGAATCCAATATACAAAAAGTTTTGGATAAGTTTTCAATGACTGAATGTAATCCTGTCAAGACGCCTATGGAAAAAGGATTACAGCTCAAATATAATGGTAATGGAAATATTGATAAACCATATCGGGAACTTCTGGGTAGTCTCATGTATGTAATGCTCTGTGTGAGACCTGATATTTGTTACCATGTGAGTTATCTTGGACGTTTTGAACAACAACCTTCTGAAGAACATTGGCAGTGTTTAAAAAGGGTACTAAGGTATTTAAAAGGTACTATAAACAAGAAATTGATTTACGAAGCTAATGATGAAAATAAATTGTTTGGATATGCTGATGCCGATTGGGCCAATGACGTTAATGATCGAAAATCCGTGAGTGGTTACATATTTAAAGTATATGGATGTACCGTATCTTGGTCCAGCAAGAAGCAGCAAACAGTGTCAACTTCGTCGAGTGAAGCAGAATACGTGGCTTTAAGTTCTGCTGTGTCTGAAGCCATATGGTTGAGAGGCTTACTTCAAGACCTACATGTAATAATAAATGAAGCTGTAACTATTTATGAGGACAATCGTGGTTGTGTGTGTATGGCAACAAATGAGGAATCGAAACGATCAAAGCACATTGATATAAAACATCATTTCATCAGAGATAATGTCAAGAAAGGTGTTGTTAAAATTGAATCAATTGGAACTGCTGATCAACTAGCAGATATATGTACAAAATCACTGGATGCTAATTCATTTCTGAAATTGTGTACTCGCATAGGTTTATATGATTGAGAAGGGGTATTGAAATAAGTTTTTCAATCATAGAAACTTTGTTTTGTTTGTATTTCAAGTTTATAAAAATATTTGAAAATATTTTTATTCCTTTGTAAACTGTTTTGTTTTAAACATCAATATTTTTCTTTTTAAATAAAATCTATTTTTCTCTAAATAATTTCGTCAACGTTTTCCAATTACAAGAATATCAACAATGGAAAAATCTGCAAAAAACGTGCAAACACAGCACACCACTTCAAAAAAAGCGAGAAGATGAGTTTATTAAAAATATGAATAACTTATTTGACATTGCGCACGGAAATGCGTTAGATTTAATTAAAATAGAAGAAGATAAAGAGTTTTTGAAAAATCAACGTAAAGAAGGTAGACCTGGTGCAATGGTAGGATGCGATCGTTCATTATTTGACAAAGAAAAGCGAAAAAATATTCGTATTGAGAAAGGGGTATTGCGAAAAGAAAAGCAGAGCGAAGAACAATTCCAAGTATTCCTGACAGCGAATGATTATAGTGACAATACAGAAGAACTAAGTGATGAATACGATAGTGACTATAATACTGATCAAATTGCTAACTGTAACTCTCAACCAAAAAACAGAAAACGAGGAATGACACATTTTATAACTCCAAAGCTTGTTGCGACCTTAGACAAGTGCAAGGTAAGTGACAGGGACGCAGTACTTATTCTGATATCTGTGGCTGAAGCATTGAAACATGATATCAGTACATTGGTAATCAGTAAGACATCGATTCGGCTTTGCCGTAAACAATTTCGTTCGGAAACTGCTACAAATCTGATGATGGATTTTAAAAACAAAAATGTAAATCAAATCACGGTACATTGGGATGGAAAAATTTTACCATCAATCACAGGAAATGAAAAAGTGGACAGATTACCAGTTGTGGTAACAACAAATGGCATTGAACATCTACTTGGAGTACCTGCCTTGTCAGCTGGTACTGGAAAAGAACAGACAGACGCCATACTAAAACTATTAAATGAATGGAATCTAACAGAAAAGGTATTTAAAAAGCAATTTTTTCTTATAACAGTAAATATTACCAACATTTTTTCCAAACAAGGTACAAGCTTTATGTTTTGATACTACAGCGACAAATACAGGAAGATTACAAGGAACTTGTATATTATTGGAACAACACCTCAATAGAGAATTGTTATATCTTCCTTGCCGTCATCACGTGTATGAACTCTTGCTGAGGAGTGCTTTCGTAAAATATGATTTAAAATTAAGTGGACCATCATTAGATATATTCCAGCGTTTTAAAAAAAATTGGCCCAAAATCAATCAGCAAAAATTTGCAAGTGGAATAGTCGATGAAAAAATAAATCTTGCGCTTAACAAAACTGAACAAAATCAATTAGCTCAATTTGCTCATGACTATGTCACTCAACAACATCCCAGGGCAGACTACAAGGAGTTATTGGAATTAAGTCTTATATTTCTTGGTCGAAACACAGAGCCTGTAAAGTTTAAATCACCTGGAGCGATGCATCATGCCCGATGGATGGCTAAAGCTATATATACGCTTAAGATTTTTCTTTTTCGCAACCAATTCTCAATGTCCTCAGATGAGTCAAATGCTATACAAGATATAAGTGTATTCATTTTGAAAATTTATTTGAGACCGTGGATTGAGGCGCCAATAGCCTTCGCGGCACCCTTAAATGATTTAAATTTTATTAAAAATATTATTAAATTCAATGAATTTAATGAAATAATAAGCAATGAAGTAGCTCGCAAGTTTTCGAATCACTTGTGGTACCTGACACCAGAAGCAGCAGCTCTTTCATTTTTTGATAATGCTGTAGACATTGCAGATAAGAGAAAAATGGTTGAAAATCTCAATGAAGAACATAATAATGAGCACAAAAGAATAGTAACCAACTTGATTGAAATAAAACAAAAAAAAATTTCAGATTTTGTTAATAAAAAATCATTGAGCTTTTTTGAAAGATTTAATATTGATACTAACTTTCTAAAACTTGACCCTTCCAAGTGGCACAATGAATCCGAATTTCAAAAAGGAATGAATATTGTACAAAACTTACATGTTGTTAATGATACTGCAGAGCGTTTTGTTAAACTCATGGAAGAATATAATGCAGCTTTAGCAAAAAACGAAAAAGAGAAACAATATATCTTGCAAACAGTAACTGATTATAGGAAAAAATACGGTAGCATTAATAAATCAGACCTTTGTGATTAAGTTTTAATATTTATAAAGCATAGAAATAAGTGAACGTAAGTTAATTTCAATAAAATAATATATGACAAATATATATGAAACATTTTTACTTATATTTGTGTGCCTTGTCTCTTGAAAAGTCCATATAAACCGGTTTTAGCCACTTTAGTGGGCATGTGCCACGCCTTAACCTAGGGCTATCAGTCTAAGTTTTTGGATTTTCATTATTTACGTAAAAAGGAACAATTTGAGGGGGCGGGTACACTCTTTTTGAAAAAAAAAAAATTCCCATACAAAAAAAGTCCAGTCTAATGTTCATGTATGGAAACATATATGTCGATTTTTAACAGCGTACTTACATTTCCGGTAATAAATATGGACATGGACCGTTTTTTTTTACAGAATACCCTTAAAACAGGGATATGGATGATCGTCCTTGGACAAATTGTATATAAAGGTGGATGCGGCTTAAAAAAACCTTTCTTATGATACCCATATTGTATATGTTGGTAAGGAAACAGATTCTTAAATTAACAAAGCATGCAAAAATTGACCCTTTTTCAAAATGGTCCAGCTCACGAGAGGTCAAAGCTAAAGCCGAAATATTTTAGATGTCATCATAAAAAATACCAATCTTCATTTTGAGGGTGTACACCTTGCACGAATTACGCTTCCATACAACTTGAGTCGCTCTAATTAACATATATGATTCCTCCTATGAACACATAAGAATGGTTTATGAATACATATGAATCATGTATAGATGCATGTGGACATGCATCTATACATGGATCCATATATGTCGATTTTTAACAGCGTACTTACATTTCCGGTAATAAATATGGACATGCCTCTGGTCAGATCAGGCGAGAGCATTTTAGCAAAAATGTTCAGCTGATTTAATTTGAAAATTCTGTTAATTTAGCTAAGTTCTGAGCTAATTTACCTAGTATAGTCAATGTATTTACAGAACAGTCTAGTAGTTAACAATTTTAACTAACTTTTTAGCTAGGGTATCTCTGGCCAAGAGATACCCTAGCAATACCCTGCAATACAATAAGGGCAATGTAAACGTAATAAAAATATAGCGCAAATCTGAGTGAAACTGCTCAAAACGCAGAAGACCGATTAGTGCTGGCAACCGATTTTATTGCCAATCGAGTGGTTCGAGTATGGTAACCGAAATATTCAGTTTCGTCTACTGAATTATTGTTGAGGAAATCGAAATTAAGTTGGCACAATCAAATTACTATTGCCTCGTCTGAACCATTCGATTGGTAATAAATTCGGTTGTCAGCACAAATGTATTATAAAAAAAAATTAGTTTTTGTTTGAATTTTATTTATCTACACTCAAAAAAATAAGTCAGTAGAAAAGTTAGTAAAACATCTTGTAAATCAGGTATACTATTTTTCAGCAAATTTTTTGCTAAAATTATGTTTTAAACTAAAATTTTAGTTATAGTTAGTCAGCACTTAACTGTTTGGAACTAATGTTTCACTAATATTTTACTAATGCTTTACTAATTTATTATGCTAAAAAAAATTGTGCTGATTAGCGCATCGATAGTGTGAACGACAACCAGATTAAAAGTTATACGCAGAATAAATTAGATGTCAAGAAGTAGTAGTGACGAGGAAAATTATGCTAAAAAGAACAACTCTAGTAAGACACATACAAAAAATCAACCATGGAAGATTTTGTACCTGTTTTTCATACATAAAACAAACTTGTGGATTGAAACAACTTAAATTTTGTGTTTTCACCGGCTTGTGAAAGTAATTGTCTATTAATTAAATAAAAGACAAAATAAAATATTTAAATTTAAAAAAGATTAAATGTGTATTTGTAGTCAAATTAAGTGGTCAAGTTGCAAACAAATATACAGCAGGTAGACAGAAAGGTTTTTATGTTTCCTTTTTCTTATTGCAAAAAAAGGGTTGTTTATGTTACATTTTGTTATCTTTTCGTTTCGTTTCTTTAATTATCTGCGGCATTAGCATTCCTTTAAAAGATAGCATCATTGAGACAACCATTGATGTAAGTAGTTGAAAGATAGTTTTGTTTTGTTATGTTATGTATAATTATTTCTATATATTTGCATATATTACATTAATTCATGTCGTCAATGTGGGAGTATAAAAATTTTTATATTTTGTAACGTATTGTAAATTATTTTAAAAAGAATCACAAAAATATGTTTTATGATTTTCAGCAAAATAAATTAACTAAATAAAAATTTTCTACAAATTTTTTGAGTTTTTTTCATTCTACTAAGATTCAGCAAAAATTTTATTAATATTTAGCAAGGGTTTTTAATTTCTAATCCACTAAGTTTTAGCAAAACTTTTGCTGAATCTACTAATTTTGTTGCTAAAAATCGGCTTGCTGATTTTCAGCTAAAGATTTTGTTGACATGAGCAATTTTTTTGCAAGCATCCTCTTGACTAAAATTTTGCTGACTCAGCAAAATTTTTTGCTCACTTTACTAACTTTTTTATTTAAGTGTATAATTAATAATTTTACTTAGTTTTTGTTTGTAGAAAAACATTTATATTCATGATTAGTTACCTTTGATAATAAGTGAAATTGTAATAAATCCACAATCCATTGTGCCCAATGAAGATGTGTAGATACCCAACCAGAAAAATACGAAAGGCAAAGCATTGGCCCAGTGCTTTTAACGTTGGTATGAGCGTTGGCAGAGCGTTGGATTTCTGAAGATTTAAGTGCTTTGCCAACCCCAAAATGATAACACCGGGCAGGGCTTGGCCGTTCCTTTTTTAAAACGTTGGCAAAGCACTGGCAATGAGCGCTTTGCCAGTACCAAAACCATAATTTTAAAACGTTGGCAAAGCATTGGTATAACAACCAAAAAAGTGCTTTTTAATGATAGAATAATAAATAATGATAATAAATTTGAAAACAAAAAACTCTATAGATTATTTGTTAGGACAATATCCTAATAAAGAAATATAGAGTATGGCCCCGAACTTGAATAATTTTCATTTTCATTGCACAATTAAAGGTCGGAAAAAAAATTGTTTTTATTTTTTAATAAGAATTATATCAAACTTATTATGAAATATTCTTTGGGAAATATTCAAGACACCTTGGAATCGTCAGTAGTTTTTTCGTATGTTAACATTTCTGGTTTCCAGATTACATCCATTCATCCTGACAATGTTTGTTTACTCGAAAATGGCAACATTATGATAGTAAACGAAATTTTTAGCACAAAACGTTCTAAATACAAAGTTTTATTCATTTAAAAGGCAATAGTTTTAATGAAGTTAGCGATTCGTTTAATTATCCAATATCATCTAAAGATGATTGAAAATAATATTGAAATAAATATAAGGGCCATTATTACAACTCGCCAATAGCTAAAGTTCGGATGTTATCTGACAGATTACACTGTTCAAGTTTTTAACACGAAATTTCTGGTACTAACGTGAAAACCATATGGTTGTGTTTGGATGAGCCCCCTGACTACTACTCCACCCATGAAAGTGCCAATATGGCTCATTGGGAAAAATTTATGGGGTTTTTTTTGAATTTCGGTCAATTCGTCAATTTTTGACCATTTTCAGCCCATTTAAGTCGCTTTTCCTGTATTCAAAATTTCTTGTGTTATCTTTATACGGCTCACAATTACTATTTCCAACATTAGAACGCACATTTCAACTGAGAAAATCAAAATTTTTAGCCTATTTTCATGATTTTTGCCCATTTTTCATCGATTTTCCCCATTTTTTTGCTGTTTTTATGCGCTTTTTGTAGTTCTTGCGCAAACGTATCGACATAATTCTTACCGTTTTTCCTTTTTACAATATATTATGCAATATTATTGCCATTTCAAGCAACTCAACACACTTTTTAATACAAAAATCATCCTTTTTAACGCTTTTAAGGTAATGTGCGTGGACAATTGAAAGGAAAAAAGGAAAGTGTACTTTTTTAATTATTTGGGTTGACAGAAATTCAAAAAAACCCCATAATTTTTTCCCAATGAGCACTTAAATAGGCACTTTCATCGGTGGAGTAGTAGTCAGGGGGCTCATCCAAACACAACCATATGGTTTTCACGTTAGTACCATTTTACAACTTGAACAGTGTTATTAGTTTTTCGTTATTATAAGTATACTTTAAGCTAAAAGTGACCGATAAGCTAAAGGGAAGATATTGTTGCCTTTAACTTTTAACGTAAGGTTTATGTGTTTGAAGTTGCCACATTTTCTGCTCTATAAAGAAGAAGAAGAAAATAACCGAATTTCACAAATTATTGTTTGTTTGTAAACAATTAATTAAAAGTACGTTGCCACTACGTATTTTTATAAACCAATTCATAAACCAATAATCGGTTTTTAGTTTGGTGCTGCCACATTATCAAAAATATTAATTTAATTTTATTGGGAAGTTGTAATAACGAAAAACATTATAGCTCACTTTATTCCTCACTTTAGCTAAAGTTACCTTTTACTACCATTTACTTTAAAGGCAAGTTGTAATAATTTCCCTAATTATGGTAGAATTTAAGTTTATTTATTTACTTATGTAAATTATGAAACATTTGCCATAACTCTTTTACATAAATAATAGCAATAAAGTATGTAAAATATATTTCAAAAATACTATTTAATTGTTATTTTTATTAAAACCTGGTAACTTATTTAAAAACAAGTACATGCATTAAATTTCGTTTTTATAAACGATTGTAAATCGATAGTAAATCAAGCTTTTATTATGCTAACGTTTGTTAATTTTGTAAATAAGTACTGGCAATGCACTTTTTGCCAATGTTGGGAAAGCGTTCTAAGCCAGTGCTGTGCCAGTGCTTTTTATGTTTACGGTTGTAAATTTTGTAAATCAAGTATTGGCAAAGCACTTTCCACGAACGTTGGCAGAGCGTTCTCAGACAGGGCTGTGCCAGTGCTTTTATTATTTTTACTGTTGTAAATTTTGTTAATTAAGTACTGGCAAAGCACTTTTTATTAACGTTGGCAGAGCGTTGTAAATAAGTGCTTTGCCAGTACTTTATTTGTTGGACCATTGGCAAACATTGCTCTGCCAGTGCTTGATTTTTCAGACCATTGGCAATTTCTGGCTGGGTAGGCTTGAGTCATTGAACATGCCTTCTAATAATGAGGCAGTATCCCATTTTTAAAATATCCATGATGTAGGGATACGCACACACTATGGTTCGAACCATCTGCTGAAGATGTGTTTTTATTACTAATTAAAACATTTTTAAGCATTTTTTTACGGTCGGTCCCCGCTTCACATTTACCCATCTTAGGGGGCATGCCCGCTTCATTGTTAGTGTCTGGACAACATTGTTTTGCCTTCAAGTAATGTAAGTGATTTTGGATAAGAATTTAATCTTTTGAGGAAAATAAAACACAATGTAGTAGAGTTGGTATTCAAACATTTGGCAGGTATGGCCTGGCATTATCACCATTTCCAATTTGGGGATTACGAATGAAAATATTTCTGTCTTAATCCCCAAATCAAAATGTCATATATTAATTAATTATTCCCATAAAGATCGTTTTTCAAAAGGACATTGTGTGAATATTAAAGTTTCTCTGCGTAGACGGTCTGCGGCCAGGCATAGGGTTTTTCTATTCTGTGGTGGGCTTAGTGTTTTTATATTCGCTGAGTAAAACATTTATGGAAGGCTGTAAAATAAAAGAGGTAATACTTTATTCCGCTGTCCAATAAAAATAAATTTTTAAACTTTAAGGCAAAACATCGTTTTATTTATGATAACAACCTAGTAGGCTTGTCCGTTACTATAAATTATGTGTTCCTTGGTAAAAGGACTTATTTACTGAAAAAATAATTTCTAAAATATGCAATAAAAACATAGTAAAAATAGTATTCAAAGGGGATTTAGTACCGGTTAATCACGCTGCCTAAGCCACTGGAGATTGGAACTTCAAATTTGTCATTGAGGTTCCTTCTCCATCGTATACATCTAAGCACGATTTTAGGAAATTTTTAGTATGTGGTACAAAAAGATAAAAAGTTTTCTTTTTATCATCCTGCTTTAACCCCTTATGCAAAAAATCTGAAATTTCATGTGGATTAGAAAGTAACCTATGGGCTAAAGCACTTAAAATATACCTTTAGGAATTCTAATAAAACTTGATAAAAATGTGGCACAAAGACAAATGTTCGCTTAATCACTCAGCCCAAACCGCTTGATTTTGAAATTCGGCATGTATGTTCTCCTCTGGAGTAGACATCCACAAATATGGGATTATTGGAAAGGTGTACGTAAGTATACAAGAAGTGAAAAGGTTTCCTCTTGTATTACTACCCAAACCCCTTTGTATAGAAATCGAAATTTTAGAATATGGATTTAAAAAAGAAAATGTGGTATTAATCACAAAGCTTAAACCGCTGGGGCAAGGAATTTGAAATTCGGCTTGTCATAACTTTTAAATACATTTACATATTCTCTTGAAATTTCATTGCGTTCAGAAATAAATACATTTCTTTATAATTATAATGGTTTTATTTGTGGCAAAGATTTGATATTTGTGGAGAATTTTTTGAAAGAGCTGCAGAATTTCGAAGGTAAAAAACTACATGGAGAACATTTTGAAGATTGCTTATGGTCTGATGATAGAACTACAACAGGTGTCGATACTTGCAGATGTTTTGTATTCATCTTTAAAAGACAAGCGATTTATAACTTAATGAATTTATATAGGGAATATTTAAATATTTAAATTTTTGAAAACGAAAAATCTGAAATAAAAAATAGCTATTGATAATTTTTTTAATATTTTTTTTGGTTTGTTAAAAAAGCTGTAATAAAAATTCCCTATTGCACTAAAACAGCTATGCCCAACGTCAATGTATGCGATTTGTTCGAGTGTGTTGGGTACGCGTAAAAGCTCTTTTATTGTTACTTTTATTTATTAGGATGGGCCGAAATATCCGCTTTTGTAGAACATAGAGCGAAATATTTACAATTTTTAAGTCTGTTCTTGGTGAGGGAAAAAATATACGAACTAATTTGTTCTGTCCTACGGGTAATTGTGTTCCTTGATAATGGTACTTTTTCTAAAATTTGGGCCATATCTCTACCCTTACTTCCAAAACAACCCAGCACTTCTTTAGCGAGCACCTTAAAAAAATGCCATCATCAAAAGGACGACAGCGTTTTAATAACGCAAGCGAAAGAATAAGACGCTTTTTCAACATCATTATTTACAATGTTTCCTGCAACAAATGTTTTTTTTTAAATTAGCAATTAAAATTTCTCTCCGCATCTACAATATCGAAATATTCTTTATGGCAAGACCTGTAATGCCTTTCGACATTAAATTTATGAATACGCTTAACATTGCGTTGGCATACCAAACATACTGGCTCGCCAACGCTGTTTTGTGTAAACAAAAAATCATTTTCCCAAACCTCATTAAACATTTTGAGCAGTGCTGTACTTCACTTTCTAATTTGTGTGTACTACCTTCTCGCATGAAGTCTGCGTGACAACTGATCAACAGTCGTTAAAAAACAAAACCAAACGCAAGCATTGCACAAATGTTTTCTAGCTGACCCGATTGATTACTAGGTTTCGCGTACACAAAGCTCTTTATGTGTATATTTCGGCCCATCCTATTGTTTATCACTACACCCAAAATATTTCTTAGTTGATTTATAATTTAACCATACTAGTAGTAACAAATACTCATTTAAATGTTGCATCCATTGTTTATAGTATAAACAATGGATGTATAAGATAAGTATAAACTTTATACTTATAATTTCATCAAAATTTAAGTATTTTCAATTAAAATATTTTAAATTTAAAGTTTACAATTTTTAAAACAAAAGTCAAATTTTCTATGCTTACGAAAATTCGTTATATTTATTATGACAATTAAAAATTTTTGACACAAAAAACAAATAGTTATTAATGATCAAGATAGTTAAAATTAATTTATTTAAAATGAACTAAGAATTTTTTTAACTATGCGACTATTCAATTTTATCGGTGTAGTTTTCGCGTATGTGTGAAAGCACAAAGCTCTTTATGTGTACATGTGAAAGCACAAAAAGCTGTTTTCGCTCGCGGGCATATGGAGTGGGCATAGCTGCACTAAAAACAAGTTCTTTTTATTTTTTTTATTAACTTTTTATTCTTTATTTTTGTTTATTCTTTTTGCTATTTATATTTACATTCTTATTCTTTAGCCTCTTCAACAATTTTAGATCTGACGCACTTATCTTGTGCGCCAGATTCGTTCACCAGCATGTAACCTCCTCCTCCCATGGTAGTGATATCATCATCACTGAGTTAATTGTATCGCTTTGGTAGGAACATTACAAAATCATATGATCCAAAGAGTATGCATTCCCCATATTTTGTTTCGGTCCTCCTGGCCGCAACAATGTTAACCTCCCCTTTAAAGGCTTTTAATTTTAATATCGACTTGTTGTCGATCTTATTAAAGTTTTTAATTAGATTGGACATTGTAGTTAGTGTGTGATGTGAATGATATAGAAACTAAAAATGTTTTTAGCTTTTATACTAAATTTTGTGTTGGATTAATCGTATGCAAAACGATTATAATTTAAACGTTTACTTTTTAGTATACTCATTTAAAGCAATATAATTTTGAAGAATATTGATAAACTTTTTTCTTTATGTAAATCTTCGTTGATGATAAGAAATTTATTAGAAATTTATTTTAATTATGTTTTGAGGGCAATCGTGTGCAAAATGAATACATTATAAACGTTTACTTTTTTCCCACACTAAACTAACACAATATAATTTTGATAAATGTTTATAAACGTTTTCTTTATGTAAATACCCGTTGATTAAATGCATTAACTAGATAATTATATTTTTTTTTTAAATTTTGGATGCATTCCGTTTGCATCCACAAAAAAAAAGCATTCGCATGCCACAAACTCATCATCACTTGCATATCTGCAACCTCTAAAATGCTCTCCATACCTTGAGTTTATAGTTACCCTCTTTTTATTTTGGTGGAATGTTTTTGTGAAAGTATTTTTTTTTTTTTTAGTAGTCATCAAATATAGTTTCTTTATTATTTTTTAAAAATGTTTCAGGTTGATCTATATGCATTGCATATAAAAATCCGTAACACTTTTTGTCGATGACTAAGTCTTTTCAAGTTACTCTCTAAAATAACAACTTAAGCTAAAAAAAAATAGTGTCTTATATTTGTAGTTTTTGTCAAAACAATTTTGAATATGCAAAGGATCTTTAACTTCACTTTAAGAAGCATTGTGATGTCTGTGGAAAACTCTTTTTAACATACAGTGCTCTAAAATCGAACAAAAGAGTACATTGTAAAGAGTGTTTTTTATAGAGTGACACAAGTTTAAATCATAATAAAACAAGGAAATATATTTTTAATATCAATGAAACGGGCTTTATTGGAAAGAAAGTTTTATGGAATTAATGTTTAAATATGATTTCTGCCATGTGGCAGCCACTGCTGGCGCGTAGAAGGCGCAATCTGGAACACCAATTCTCAACAACTTTTCGCAGCATTTGCGGTCGTATTTCGCCGATAACTCTTCGAATGTTGATTTTCAGGTGTTCAATTGTTTGTAGTTTATCGACGTAGACAAGTGGCTTAACATTACACCAACGAAAATAATCCAATGCGGTTAAATCACACTATCTTGTTGGCCAATAAATTGGGCCATTACGTGAAATTATTTTTTCATCAAAAGTTTCTTTGAGTAAATCAATTGTAGCGCCCACTGTGTGGCATGTGGCTCCGTCCTGTTGAAACCACATATCAGCAAGATTAATGCCACGTAATTGAGGTATGAAAAATTTCGAATCATGTTCCTATACCGTTCACCATTGACAGTAACATTCTGACCATCATCGTTTTTGAAGACATATGCGCCAATGACTCCGCCAGCCCATAAAGCGCACCAAACAGTAATTTTCTGTTTATATAATGGCGTTTCGACAAAAGCTTGTGGATTCTCCTCACTCCAAATGAGACAATTCTGTTTATTTACGTACCCATTCAAAAAACCATAAAACCAACCAGCGTCATAAAATGGAAGAAGTGCACGATGAGTTTGACGAATAGAACAATTATTTTGATTAAAAATTTCAACAATTTGCACGAGTTGCTCTGGTGTAAGCCGATTCATAATGAAATTTCAAAGCAAACTAAACAAAAAGCAACTATCAGCTGTTAAATGGGTGGGTAAATAAAGCAGTGATGCCAACTCAAAGATGTGAAACTCTAAAAAAAAACACGCTTACAATCTATTGTAAAAATTGTGATGAGGACATCCAAAAGTCTCATTACTCCTATCAACAAGAACGTAAGCGCATAGAAATAAAAAGAAAGCATAACTTTAAGCAAAAACTTGACAAACAGGAAGAGTTCATTCCAGGAACGATTAGAGATATATACTTATATAAATGAAGATAAAACTATGTTGTTTCCAGAAGAGTTTTTTATAGGAGCTGAAACTATTATGACCAATTTACTTGAAAACGTTCTAACCAAGCACATCACTTTCAAGTACAATATGGAATTAGTGTGTGAATATACAAAGATGGAACATAATGATTCTACAGAAGATGAGGAAAAGACGATAATGGTGAAGAATTAAAATATACAAATATGTCTCATATAGCAAAAATTAAGCTTATCACAAAAAGTGATAATATTGAAGAAATATATTAGGAACAATATGAGGATATATGTGCAACGATGTCGGAATTTCAGGAGCGTCATAGCGGATAGTCTCTGGTAAGGATAAAGTATGTTGACATCAATATAAATCAGATAACAATATATTGACATCCACATGTCAATATATCCCGCTGCCAACTGAAATATCTAGAAGAACTAGTGCATTGTAATGTTGGGGTCTCACTTTTTAGATATATCCCTACCTAAGGGCTTTAGCCGGCGTTTCAAACGCCACTGGCTTCTAATTTTAATGCCGGCACTAAAAAGCGCCAAGGCAAAGCACAATTAAAGTGCTGGTTACCTATTAAATAAATTGTAGATAGTAGCCAATTACTCGGCTTGAGTTCAGATTCAAAACTTGACCTTTATTACAAAATTTGTCTCCTTATAAACTAAAATAACGGTACTTAAATCTAATCCTAATTCTATCATTCTACATGTAAATAATATGCTTACACATACATACATAAATTAATGTTTATTTACTATTTACAATAAATAACACAGCTGTTTTAAAAAGGAAACACAGCTGATTAAAATATAAATTATACAGCTGATTAGAGATGTGAGTTTATTTAGAGATGTGTACTAAATACACTACACCCTCACCCTCTATTGAAAAAAAAAAAAATGATTTTTAAATATAAAAATATTTTTTTTTTTTTTTTTTTAATTACTATAATAATCATTCAATCATTCAATTATATTTTTTTAACATATTATTACGAAATT
Organism: Delia radicum; assembly: GCA_021234595.1. Lineage (NCBI taxonomy): Eukaryota > Metazoa > Arthropoda > Insecta > Diptera > Anthomyiidae > Delia > Delia radicum. Next base: position 11,584,164 of record CM037856.1, on the reverse strand, counting down.
TTCGTGGCTTGCCGCCTATATCTAAAATAGAATTTACTCCCTGTCTTTCTATTATTTTATATGGCCCATGATAAGGTGCCTGATTTTTCTTTCTATTAACTGTCCTCACTAGTACAAGATCTCCTGTTTCAATGGTAAGTGGGTTTATGTTCGTATCGTTTCGTATTCTACTATTTTTAGCTATTTCTAGGTATTCTTTTGTTTTTTGTAGTGAGAATTTAAGCCGTTGCTTAAGTTCGTTTGCGAAATTTTCAGTGTTATAAAATCGTTCGTCTCGTCTAACCTCATCGTTTGGCAGATATGGTAATTTTCCAAAGACTAACTCATATGGTGTGTAATTTGTATATACATGTGGCGTTGTATTGTACGCAAAAGTAAAATAAGGGATCCAATAGTCCCATTCATTGTCTTTACAAAAATTTAATAAAAATTCATTAAGTACCCTATGATTTCTCTCTATCGAGCCCAGAGTTTCATGATGGTAAGGTGTGCTAAAAATTTGTTTAATGTCTAACAGTCTACAAATTTCTGACATTAATTGGTTTTTAAATTCAGTCCCTTTATCTGACTTTAAGATTTTAAAGTTACCGTATTTTAAAATAAACTGTTCTACCAATGTTTTTGTCACTGTTTTCGCCTCTTTGGTTTCCATAGGATATGCCACTACGTATTTTGTCAATTCACATTGAATTGTAAGTATATATCGGTTATAGTTCGACAACCGCAAAGGACCTACCGTATCGATAGATACTACTTCAAAACTGGTCCCTGGAGTGTCTGTTAAAGTGAATTTTTCTTTTGTATGTTTAGTTTGTTTGTTTATCTTGCATTGTTTGCAATTTAATACATGTTGTTTTATCATTTTGCTCATATCTTTCCATATGTAGCGTTGCTTTAATTTCATAGCTGTTTTTCTGACACCTAAGTGTCCGCAGTGTAGTGAATTGTGATATTCATCAATTAATTTCATCTGTGTATCCTTGCACAGTATTCTTTTTGGTTCATTGTATAGTAATATTTTCAAATTAGTTTTCGCTTGAAATTGTAAATCGTTGTATAAAGCTTTAAATTCTTCTATGGCCATAGTATTAAATATTTCATTATTTTTACTCAGAGCTAGCTCGCTTATTCCTAAGTTATGCATTTTCGATATGAGTTTCTCCAAAGTCAACGTTGTGCTCGATGGATTATCACTGCATTTTGCTATAACTTCATAACTTGATGCATCAATTAAAATATCTTTAAAATTTTTATCTATTTCAAACTTAAGTTTTCTTGTTTTGTTCAAATCCGATAATGATGTACAGTCCCACACAAAAAGTTGATCAGGCCTTTGCTCGGACGTGCACTTTGTATTGCTTGTTATGTCAGGGTAATTTGTACTTTCTAATTGTTTTTGCATATTTCTGGTTATTGCCAATACTTTTTTATCTGTTTCATCCCTATCTGGGATCATAGCTTTCAATGTGTCACTATTTAAGACAATTCTCGACAATGCATCAGCATTGGTATTAATTTTTCCTTTTTTGTATTTTATTTCAAAATTATAATCGGATAAATCCATTCTTATTCGTGTCATTTTTGATGACGGGTTTCTATGTGTAAATAGAGTAATTAATGGTCTGTGGTCGGTGACTACGATAAAATTCCTACCATACAAATAAGGTCGAAAAAAAATTAATTCCCCAATGAATAGCTAATAACTCTTTCTCTATTGTTGGTTTGCTCATGTCATGCTTCGATAGTGATTTGCTTGCATATGAAATTGGTAAGTCTGAACCTATTTCACCTTGCGATAATATTGCACCAAGAGCATAGTTTGAAGCATCTGTGGTTAAAATAAATGGTTTGTTGAAATCTGGGTATTTAAGTATTGGTGGACTCATGAGTTTCTCTTTTAATGTTTCGAATGAATCTTGACATTCCTTATTCCACTGAAAAGGTTTGTTTTTCTTTAATAGTAAATTTAAATTTTTTGCAATGTCAGCAAATTTAGGTATAAATCTTCGATAATAGTTGCAAAAAGCCACAAATCTTCTAACTTCATCTACATTTATAGGAACTGGATAATTTTTAATAACATTGTACTTTGCTGGGTCTGTTTTAATACCTTTTTCGGTTATGAGGTGTCCTAGATACACTACCTCTGGTTTCAAAAAACTGCATTTGCCTGCATTTAGTTTTAGATTAAATTTTCTCAATCGTTGGAATACTTTTATTAAATTTTCATTGTGGTGCTTCAGACTACATCCAAAAATAATAATATCGTCTACATAAAGGAAAGCTTCAGCATCTAAACCACTTAGTGCGATTGTTAGCATTCTCTGAAAGCTGTTAGATGATATTTTTAAACCAAAAGGTAATCTCTTAAATTGGTAATGACCATTTCCAGTTGAAAAAGCTGTTAGCGGACGCGAATTCTTGTGTAAATTTATCTGGTGGAAAGAGCTGGTCATGTCTAGAGTAGAAAAGTATTTGGCTCTTCCAAGTTTATCAAGAACATCTTCTAATCTTGTTAGTGGAAATTTGTCATTAACTATTCTTTCATTTAATTTTCGAAAATCAACTACTAGACGCCATTTCTTTGTGTCCTCAGTTGACTTTTTTGGTACGACTAACAATGGTGAATTATATGGGCTAACAGAATTCTCTATTATGTTATCTGATAGCAATTGGTCAACTTGTTAATTTATCTCTTCCATTTGAGATTCTGGCAATCTATAATTTTTAATGTATACTGGAGTTGAATCTGTTGTTTGTATTTGTTGTGTATAAAAATTGTTAACGCTTAATTCTTCACCTGGAAGATGAAAAACGTCTTGAAATTCTTTAAAAATGTCGATTAGAGATTTCTCCGCGTCTGGATCATTCCCTCCAATATCTAAGTTTTTTAAAAGCGTATTCAATCTATTTTCTTTCTTATTTTCCTGTTTTGTATAATAAATGTTGTAGTTTTGCAACGGTTGCATTTCGAAATCTAAACTTTTTAAAACTATTTCTTTCTCATTTGTATTTAATATTTTAACATGCGCTACTCCTTTTGCAGGTACTAAGCTGTTGCCTAGGAATACTCCTTCAGTTATCTCTTTACTCAAAACGATACTTTCCTCGTTTACTCGCGTATCAAGAGGAACGATCGCCTCTGATCTTGCAGGTATAATTATATTTGTTCTTTAAATTGGTTTTGAATTTATAGGCACGATAATTTCTTGTTCATTTATGTTAAAAGTTATTGTAAATGTACCAAAATCTATCTTACATATATATTTTGTTAAAATGTCTCGACCAATTATTCCATCGGTTTGGACTGGAAAATCGTTTTCGACAATATGAAAATTATGTTGAATTGTTTCATTTTCAACAATTAAATTTAAATTCGTTGAACCTATGCAATCTATCGCTTCATTCGTTATTCCAGTTAACGTGACTATATCTGTTGTGTTAATATTCGTAAAATTTTTAATTTTACATATGGAAATGTCAGCTCCTGTATCTACCAGGAATTTTAAATTCTCATTGTTGTTTTTGCACTTTAAAATTACGTACATGTTTGTATTAATTGATATGTTATACACTTTATGCTTTGGCCTCTCTGGGCAACAACTTTCGTCACCCGGCCATCTTAGTTTCCCTCTTCGGCTGTATAATTGTAAGACCTGTACGAGTTATTGTAATTCCTACTGTTATTGTTATTTCGACTGTTATGATTTCCTCCTCTACCATTAGAGTTGTAATTATTGTTGAAACTATTATTGTTATCGCTATTGTAACTTCTAGAATTGTTGCTTCTAGGATTATTGTTACCATTGTAGTTTCTATAATTGTTGTCGCTTCTATAATTGTTGTTTCTATCATTGTTGTTTCTAAAATTGTTGTTTCTAAAATTGTTGTTTCTAAAATTGTTGTTTCTATAATTATTGTTTCCAAAATTGTTGTTCTTATGTTGACTTGGTTTATTATTATTTTTCCCGAATCGACTATCTACGTGAAATAAATTCTTTTTATCAAAACCTAAATTTTTTCCGCCGTCATACACCTTTCTACTGCCTCATTAAAAGTTTTTGGCATATTTGCCAGAATAAGTGGTTGGTATTCAATATTAACACCTTTCACAAAAATATTGAGTGCAACACTGTCACCCATTTTGTATATGGCATCTTTAGCCTCTTGAGTGGGGTTTGTTAAACTTTTAATTTCAAAATTATTCAACTGGTCAGAAAGTTCGGCAATTTTCTCTCTAAAATCAGATATGGTACTATTATTCTGTTTAGTAGTTCCCAACTCTGTCAGAACTTGTTGTAGTGTTCTCGGATTTGGAAATGCTTTTTCTAATGATGTTTTTAATTCATTAAATGTTGTTGGCCGATTGGAACTACCTAAAATACCACGCACTTGTGCTGTTAGTTTAAAATTATAGACGTACTTAATAAATATCGATTTATCTTCTTCTTTTAACAGGTCATGTAGTAATTCTGCCTGTGCAACAAAATCTTCTAAATCTTTAAATGAACCTTTGAAAACATGTAGGTTTTTACCCACCATAGAAATATCAAAACTAGCCATCTTTGGAAAACTATCCTCTTGCCAATCTTGTTCAATATTTTCGGTCTTTACGTTTAACTTTTCTATTGTATCTTTTAGTTCTCTATGTAAATCTTCAAATTCTGTTTCGAGTTTTTTATTGTCGTCGTTATTTTTACAAAATTCCTCTACATTTTGTTTTAAAATTGCTAATCTTTCAAGCTTTTTTATTTTGTAAGACTCTTCGTAAATTCTATTTTTGCTTTTCTTTATATTTAGTTTGAGCTTTTTTAACTCATCAATATATTCATTTATAAAATTCATTAATATAATTATGATAGAAAATAAAATAAATTTTTTTTTTTTTTTTAAATTTAATACTATAATTCTTCTAAGTGTATTAATATACAAAAAAAAATTGTTGAAAAAAAACGTTTTGTTTTAATAAAAATTAGTTAAAAGAAATTTTTTTTTTTATTTTACACAATAATTTTTCTTAGTGTATGGGTACCGGTTACTCTAATAATACAACCCTGCACTGCTTGATATCAAGTCATTAGCTGATCAATAAAATACAACTCTACAATGCTTGACGTTTAGTCATCAGCTTATCGGTAAATGATTGTAGCTTTTTCGTATCTCTTTTAATTTGCTTTTTCTTTTACTTTTTACCAAGTGTTAAATTTTATAAATTTTTAATTTCAAATTTTCAATTCAAAGTGATTAATTTTAACTTTAAGTGTTAACTTTCTTTTTCTATTTAAATTTTTATTGTGTGCAATTATGTTTTTAGTGTGTACAATTTATAAAGTAAATAACATATAAATATATTTTTTTTATATTGTGTGTGTGTGTTTTCTCCTATTGAAACATAATTTTAAGGGTGTTTTTTATTTCAACTTTAATGTTTTTTTTTTGTTATTAAAAATTTTTTCTATTAAAGTTTGTTTTTCTAATACATGAAATTTTCATCAAAATAAAAAAAGTGTATATACTTTCTGTGTTATTTCATTATATTTTTAATAAAATTTAATTTTAACATTGTTTTTTTTTATGTTTTACTTATATATTTTTTTTGTTTTCAATTCACTGGTTATGGTGTCAATTCGTTGCCATAACTTACAAGCCAGTTCCCAAGGCGGTGGGACTTCTGCTGTAACTCGCCCTTTCAAGTCAGCTAGTTCTTTCCTTAATTTTACAATTCGGCCCGCTCTTCTTCTTTTGGGCTTCTCAGTCGCTGGAATAGCTGTCAATTTTTCTTCAGCCCTTTGCTGCTGCCGTTTACGGTATTCCTCAATGCTGATAGGCTGTGGTTGAGGTTTTTTCACAGTAGGTGCTCCGTTCTTTGATGTTGGTGGCATTTAATGGACCAAATTAGGCAGGATCGCCATGTAACGTTGGGCAGGATCGCCATGTAATGTTGGGTCTCACTTTTTAGATATATCCCTACCTAAGGGCTTTAGCCGGCGTTTCAAACGCCACTGGCTTCTAATTTTAATGCCGGCACTAAAAAGCGCCAAGGCAAAGCACAATTAAAGTGCTGGTTACCTATTAAATAAATTGTAGATAGTAGCCAGTTACTCGGCTTGATCTCAGATTTAAAACTTGACCTTTATTACAAAATTTGTCTCCTTATAAACTAAAATAACGGTCCTTAAATCTAATCCTAATTCTATCATTCTACATGTAAATAATATGCTTACACATACATACATAAATTAATGTTTATTTACTATTTACAATAAATAACACAGCTGTTTTAAAAAGGAAACACAGCTGATTAAAATATAAATTATACAGCTGATTAGAGATGTGAGTTTATTTAGAGATGTGTAATAAATACACTACAGCATGTTTAAATATTAATAACACAGATGAGTACTGCTTCAAATGGTGTATTATTGCATAAATTTTCGATAAGAAAAGTTTGAGTATTAAAGAGTTTAAAAATAAGAATTCTTATGAAATTTGTAATATTCAATCTGATGTAATCAGAGTATCTGAGAGAGACTAAAATTTTATAAATACGAAGTTTCCTTTGGCTCTAAAGGATATCAAAATTTTTTATCAATGTTTTTGGATTAGATGTTTTACAGATAGTTGGACCTCACTATTTTACCAATATGGAGCAAAAGGTGCACATAAATTTAATGTTGCTGATGACTCCCGAAAAATCCCATTATGTATTAATAAAGAATCTTTTAAGGTAAAATATCGTTCACAATTTAAAAAAATTTAAAAAAGGAATTTTTTATGCTAATATTATCCATATTCTAATAATTTTTATTTTTAGATTTATACTATCAAGTTAACGCATAATGAACATAAATTATTTTTATGCAACACATGTGTGCAATATACGCATACAAAAAGACTGTTTGAAAATTACAAATCGTCGTGTAAGAAAATAGTTCCACGTATGCCCAAAGAAGAGGAGAGTGAGCTGAAGTTCATTAATATTCACAAGCAGCTGGATGTCCCTTTCGTGATGTATGCCGACTTTGACAATGTATTATTGAAGATATGAATGAAGATGTCTCATCAAAAAGTAGAAATATCCAAAAGCACAAACCATATGATTTTGCTTATTATATTAAATGAAAGTTTAATTCAAATTTAGATAAATTTAATATACAAGTTTGTTATAATTTTTATTAAAAATAAAAATTATGTTTTTTTCGACCTTTAATTGTGCAATGAAAATGAAAATTATTCAAGTTCGAGGCCATACTCTATATTTCTTCATTAGGATATTGTCCTAACAAATACTCTATAGAGTTTTTTGTTTTCCAATTTATTATTTGACCCTTTCAGGAATGTGTTGGAATTTTCTTGGTTCCCATCATCAGAACACGTTTTGAAAGCGGTAACAATCCCATGCCAAACATCAAACATTCATATGAACTAGTTTACTCACTACATGAGAACTAATATAAAAATGAGTTTGAAGTTAAAGATTATAACCATTGATAAAAAAATAAATTGAAAACTTGTTTGATGTGCAAGATCCACCTCTGGTGGATATTCAATACACTTTTTTTGTTTTTCTCTCCTTTTTATATTTTGTTTAGTTTGTAAACAAAACAGGGGAAGTAAAGTTGGCGGTACTTTGCTTTTTACAAGTTTGTTATAATTTTTATTAAAAATAAAAATTATGTTTTTTCGACCTTTATTTGTGCAATGAAAATGAAAATTATTCAAGTTCGAGGCCATACTCTATATTTCTTCATTAGGATATTGTCCTAACAAATAATCTATAGAGTTTTTTGTTTTCAAACTTATTATTTGACCCTTTCAGGAATGTGTTGATAGATCTCTGGTATTCCCATAGCGTTGCTAACTCCTCCCCCTTTAAGTTTCGGAGCGTCCCTGCTTCGACCTGATCTCATCTATTATGTCATCTATATTGACTGATCGTTGACACTTAACCTGCAAGTAATAAATCAGCCAAATGACAATAGGTATCATCAATGCCAGTGATACCAGTGCGATTCTATGCATGAAGGTGTCCTCCTTGAGCTTCTCAATATAGCCTGTATTCTCCAGATTTATTCTGTGAATGTATGGGAGTGTTATTAGGTCTTCATGATTGTTTCTTTTCACATTTAATGTTTTCGGAGGATGTGGTATTGGATTCTCCTTCCACTTTTGGGTTCTTCGATACAGTGTACCATTAATGGTTACATTATTTACGAATGCAATCAGAAAGGTCCCGTTAACATTTATTGGATCCCCTTCGGATATATTTGTGTTGCGCACATTATTCAGAAGTATAAGTCCGTCTGCTGCTAACTGTATCATAGGGACGTGATCCGCCGATTGTGTGTTGCAAGATGCAGTATTATTATTAAGGAGTTGGGAGAGGCATGCGTCAATAGTTTCGTGACAGATCTTTATTGTTCCGATGTCTACGCAGCTTGCTACTGGGGAGTAGTTGTCGTGGCATTTAGAAGCCCGATCTATATTCAACTTTATAATAGAATAATTATGGACTACAGGGAATATTTTTAAATAATCACAAAAATTTTCAAATAGGAAACTTAATAACGTAATAAATTATCGACTCATTTTGAAAAACTGATACATTGCTTACTCTAAGCTTATCGTTAACACTAATAGGTACCTTTTCTGATCCGAATTGTTTTCCCAAATCTACATTATCGACAATAGCGGGATGAATAATGTTTTCCCTAGCTAAAATTATTGACAGTGCGTGATTATTAAGGTATGAAATTATAGTAATAAGTTCGAATACGAGCAAATCATCTTCCTTAATGGAGTTACCACCTCTACGATTTTGCATAATGTTGACCTTTTCGGTCAGTTCATTAATCCTGTCCTATATGGCCGTTTGTCTGTTACCATTCTGGACCACTGAGTCCTCCCGAGCCATAAGTAATTCCATGTCGCTGTGGTCAGGAGTACCAGCAACAAACTTTAAGGCAGACCCCAAAAAATCGATCGACCTTGCAGAGCGCCTGTTGACATGTAGTGTATCCAATAATCTTTGGATTTCTCTTATTTGCTCCCGCACCATTCCAGCCTCCCTAGGGTCTGAGAAGGTGCTAAGAAGATCTCTGCTCTCCTGTATTATCGATTCATACTCCGTCAGATTTGTCTGATGTAAAAGGTAATCACGGTTCCTATAAGTTGCGACATTGACATCAGTTATGGCTATAAAATGGGAATCTGAGTAGTCGATGATTTTAGCCGACACCCAGGGCATGAGGATGAAAAGTAATCTAGAAAGAGGGGGAGAAAAAGAGAAAGTTGCTCTTGTGGACCTTTCTTCCATTTATAAATACGGTGGTCCCCAGGTCGCGTTCAATTACACCCTGCACGAAAAATTTATCAAATTTATTACCGAGTCTTCTGTTACGCTTAACGAAAACAACTTCTCCAGGTTGATATTTCTTCGATGTCGCTTCCTTGTTGTGTCCTTCCAAAACCTTGCATTGCGCAGTCATCGGTCGATCCTTGACCTCGGCCAACGCGTCTTTGGTGAATTCATTCAAAATGTCCAATGGTTTTCTCCCTGTCACAGAGTGAACCGTGTCGTTATACTTGATTGTGGAAAGCTGTATCAACTCGATTGTATCGTGTATGTTCTGTTGAGCCTTTACGCACCTAGCTATCTCCAATAGCGTGGAATGAATCCGTTCCACCTGGCCGTTGCTCTTGCTATGAATCGGAGGTATAAAGAACTGTTCCGTTCCGAAGTGGTCCCTTAAAAATGTGCCAATTGCTTAGACTGAAGCGACTTCTCATTATCCGAGATTATTATTTCCACCTTCCTGTATTTATTCATAATCTGGAACAAAGCCGTTTTGACGTCCATACTAGACCTAGATGCTATTAGGACCACGATCGCGAATTTTGAGAACTTGTCTATGCAAGACAGAAAATGTTGGTTATCTGTTATAATTATGTCAACATGCAACATTTCACCAGGATAGCTAGGGATGGGAGTTTCCGTCATCTTGACCTTTTGTGGCTTCCTCTGGTACATATTCTCCTTACATATTCCACAGTTTGCTATGATACTTCTAAGTTTCTCTTTCTATGCCTGGAAAGTAATATTCGCCAATTATTTGCTGAAAATTCTCCTGTAACGACCTATGGGCCCGATTGTGTTCGTTAGTTGCAATTTCCCATTGATCATCCTGTCTAATAAGATATATTACAAATTTCTCCGTATGAATGAATCGGGTGGAAGGAAATTGGGAAATCAACTGGTTCTGGAAATCTGCTAGTGTGGGAAGATCGCACTGGATTGCGTTCGTACCAGTCGTATCGAGATTATCCGACAAACACTTCAAAAGTCGCTCAACCGTGTCATAGACTATCGTGTGCCTAACGAAGCGTTGAAACAAAATTTTCTTATGATCAGAGACAATGTTTCCCCTAGATATCAAAAATTGATTCTTAAATTGATTTACCGGATACTTTATAGATTTAATGACATTCGTAGATGACATTTCGCTATGTGCAGTTTGAGAATCATCCGAGATTTGGTTCACGTATTGTCTTGACAGTGCATCCGCTACTATATTCTCGCATCCTGGTTTGTAGAAGAATTTCGGCTAAAATTCTTCAATGAAGGCTCTCCATCTCTTCATCTTAGAGTTAGGGTTTCTATCGGACATTGCGAATGTTAGTGGTTGGTGGTCGGTAAATATATGAATTCCAGTAACACCGTAGAGGAAATGTCTGAGGTTCTTTAAAGCCCATACAATAGCGAGCAGCTCTCTCTCGTTAGTAGCATAGTTTGCTTCCGTAGTTGATAGGGTTCTGGATATCATCGTAATAGGTCTTCCGCTCTGGGACAAAACAGCTCCAAGGGCTACCGCAGACACGTCGGTTGTCAACTCGAAAGGTTTCTTATAATCCGGGTATATCAATAGAACATCGTCTGAAGCCAAAATCTTTTTTAGTTTCTCGAATGCCAAAAGAGCCTCTTCATCTAGACTGATTCTTATATTCCTGGAGCTCCCTGCTGCCACGTGACCGTTATCTCCCCGCAGATACCTCGTCAGGGGTTTTGCAATGCGTGCGTAGTCTCTAACGAATTTCCTATAGTATCCTGACAATCCCAAAAAGGATCTAAGTGATTTCAGGTGCCGAGGGATCCTAAATTCTGTGATTGTTCTTATCTTGTCCGGGCATGTTCTAATGTTATTTTTCGTTACTATGAATCCAAGGAACTGGACTTCCGATTTGAAGAATTTTTACTTCGTAGGTGAAATTCTCATACCAGCCGTTTCCAATTTCCGAAGAATTCTATCGATATGTTCATCGGGGGAATAAATTATAATGTCATCCATGTAGACCTGGCACGTTTTGCCTATTTCGTCTCGCAATATATCGTCAATGGCTCTCTGAAAGATGCTGGGAGCGTTCTTAAGACCAAACGGTAATCTGCAGAACTCATACTTCCCATTATTAATGCTAAACGCAGTCTTCCGTCTATCCCTTTCAGCAAGTTTAATCTGATGAAATCCTGATTTTAAATCGAGTGTAGAAAAATATTCGGATTTACCCAAGTTGTAGCTTTCTGAAATCGATGACCAGTCTGTGGTTAGGTTCGCCCTTCTCGTGTAATCCTTTTTTTCCCACTACGTGCACGGGTGAGTTATAAGGAGAAGGTGATTTTCGTATTACGCCATCTTTAAGGAGCGATTCTATTTCGCCGTTTACGAAGTCTGTCATTGAAACAGGGTATGGATACGATCTTGCATAAATAGGATCCTCACACGTTGTCTTTATTCTAGCTTCTACCGCAGTATTGTAAGGTAATGCTCTATTTGGGTCCGCAAATGCGTTCCGGTTGGATATCATGACCGTGTTGAATTGATCCTTTACGTGCGGTGGTACCCCGTCCTTATCCACAGATATGAAGTTTACCTGTTCGAGACATCCGCCAGATGTTATGTTGTCTTTTTTATATCCAAGAGTGTTGTTTCCCGCATCTATGATTGCGTTGATTTCCTCCAAAAACTTGTATCCTATAATTCCGTCAAAGGACTTCAAAGACGGAAGAATAAAAAATGTGGTTGCGTAACCAAAAATTGCGATTCTGCATTTTTTCTCGATGAAGTTGGGTCCGTTGACTGAATTAACATTAAATGGGTGTTTAAGCTGAAAAACGACAACTAAAAAATACAGGTCTTTGATGAAGTTGCGGGAAGTTCCGGTGTCTATTAAAAGTTTGAGTTCCCTACCCTTTATTGTCTTTTTAATAAATGGTAGGGGGGATTTTAGTCTAAAAAATTCAATTCTTCAAAGGTAATTTCGTCTTCTGCTTCGCCCATATCCTCCTGTTGGAAGTCAAATACGGAATTGATGTCGTCTTCTCCGCAGTCCAAAAGGTCGTCCGACTCAATATGATTTACCCTTGGTGTCTTCTGAATCTGAATAGTTCTGCCGGAGTCCTCGTATCTTCGTTTATTAGTTTGTTCTTGTTGTGATCGTTGTCCAGTTGTATGAGCTGTGGGACGTCTAAGCATACTTGAGCCTAGGTCTACTTCCATTGGGGTAGGTTGTTTGGCTTTAGGATTCCTATTCCCATCGAATCTTACGGGAAAAGATCGTAACTTGTACGCGGGATGCGATATTGGTGAATATGTCAACTCTTTCCGTTGTGTTCGAGATGATCTCAACAAATCAACGGTTGCATATATCCTAGCAAACTCTTGGCGGCGTTGGTCTGCTTCCAGCTCCTGTGCCGTTGCCAATGCCGTTGGCAAGTCGCTTGGTTTAGCAGAAAATAGTATGTCGCTGAGCGGACGGCGTAATCCTGATATAAAAACACGGAGCACATTTTCCCGGGCACGTTCGTTTAAGGCCGCGACAACTTCTGGCTTGTCCGAATAGGTCATCTTATTCTTATTTATGATAAGGGTTAGGTGTTGGTCCACTTTGTCGTAGAAATCGATAATCGATGTTGTACCTTGCCTCAGAATGCTCAATTCATTCTCCAGGGACTGTAATGACCTTTTGTCTGCATAGACTTGATCCAGTCGCGATATTATTGCCCTGAAATTTAGTATTGTGTTAAAAGCTGACAGTTTCGCGTTTGCTGACCCTGTTATTTTATTCCTAAAAATGCGCATGGCTATATAATAGTTTTCTGTTCCTTCTTTGTAATAGTCCATTGCAAAATGGGCTGCATCTCTCCATGCTGGGTAATCTTGGCTTTCGCCTTTAAATTCCGGTAGGGATTTTACCAGATCTAAGGAACTTCCTCTGTTGAGTCGACTGACGGTTACAGGCTCGTATGTCTCCGCTCGTGGGTTAAGTTGCTCGAACTGCAGTGTGAGGCCACTTAACTGTTGCTGTAAGTTCTGTGCGAGTACCTCAACCGAAGCACTAACTAGATCCACGATCTGTTCTCTGGTTGGACTCATGTTTATCCAGTAGAAAATAAAATGAAGAAAATTAAGCAGAAGTTGAAAATGTCCCTAAATTAAGCAATCACAGGGTCTGTGGGATCAGTTATGAACTAGACAACAAAATGCAATTCGAGACGCAGAAAAACAATAGAAAGATGATTCGGAAACACACGCAAAGAAAAATAATCGTAGAATGGTTATATAGAGATCTACGTATCAATTTTAATTTAGATTTCGTTCGTCGCGCAATACAATTTAAAAACACACAAAAAAAAATAAATCACAATTCGAATCAAAAATATAGGTACTTACAGTTTTTCCCTAACTAGTGGCAATTATTGATACTGTTGTATTTTAAGTTAATGTTGTTGTTGGTCGTTGTTTTCCAATCAGTTAGTTGATGTTGTTGTTGAGAGTTGATTTCCAATCAGCTAGTTGATGTTGTTATACTTTATAGATGATGTCACTGTTGATCGTTGTTAAACAATCGGGCATTCGCCGCACCGATATCTTCCTTCAATAACTAGTGTATTGGCCACACTATTATAAATTTTTATTATTTTTTATTTAGGAACTATGTCCCTTTTAAAGATATGTTCTTTGTTATAATTTGGTTTTTTTCACGTTTGGGCGTCAGTTATTTTATTGGCCACACTATTATAAATTTTTATTATTTTTTATTTAGGAACTATGTCTCTTTTGAAGATATGTTCTTTGTTATAATTTGGTTTTTTTTCACGTTTGGGCGTCAGTTATTTTATTGGCCACACTATTATAAATTTTTTATTATTTTTTATTTAGGAACTATGTCCCTTTTGAAGATATGTTCTTTGTTATAATTTGGTTTTTTTCACGTTTGGGCGTCAGTTATTTTATTGGCCACACTATTATAAATTTTTATTATTTTTTCTTTAGGAACTATGTCCCTTTTGAAGATATGTTCTTTGTTATAATTTGGTTTTTTTCACATTTGGGCTCCAGTTATTATTTTGGGTACTATGCACCCGTGTTTAAATAAAACAAGTTGCGTTTAACTTGATGATTCGTTATGGAATGTTTTCTTTATTTCCCCATAATTAAAACTACATTTTTCAATACCTAAAAGTGCTGACACTATGTCTGCGCTTTTTTAGAATTAAATTACATTTATAAAATTTTAACATTATTAGCCAATCGTGAGCCAGCTAAACAAACAAAAAGCAAGCAACAAACAATTTGTAACGTGCTTCCAATTGACAATAGTGGTATTCACAATGTTTAATAAATATTACTGGTATTCCCATAGCGTTGCTAACTTACATATATACGTACAGACATTTAGTTTTTTCTTTCATAAGTTAGGTGTTTTGTTGTCAAAATGACTTTTATTTCATGTTGAGTATGGTCAAGAGTAATTGTTTAAAATATGTATTGAGAAAGAAAATATTGATTTTGAGTGATTTTAAATTTTATATGATTAAAAAAATTATATATAAGAGGAAAATTTTATACTAAAGATTTTATTTATAAAATTCATCAGGTGAAATAAACGTATAAAGTTGTTCTTTAATTTATAATAAACTTTTCCGCTCTATTCACAATACTTAAATAAGTATGATAAAAAAAATGATCTTTTATGTTTTAATATTTCTATTAAATTTTATGCTTTTTTCTTTTTTTACTTATAGAATTATCAGGAAATCATTAATGCAGGTTTGGCTATCAAACCTGAATATGTAAAAATTGATGATTTGTTGCAAAATAAAGAATTTCAAATATCTAAAGTTGAATGGAAGGATAGTAATTATGGATCCAAAGTTGCTGTGTATTTGGAAAATAACACATGGTTTTATTTACCAGCAAGAATGAATAAACCCCTAACAATTCAAGACCCCTATTTAACCATGATGAATAATAAGAAATGCAGAATTACTTTTAAGGGGCGAATTTCACCTAACGGATTAGCTATTTTCGAATTAAAATATGATTAAATTTTTTATATTTTATAAGTTATATTATTATACATACTTTTTCAAAAATTATTAAAGGCATTATTTAATCTTAAAAATTCTTTAAACAGATTTAAAAAATGTTAAAAATTCAATTCTATATTTTTATTTTTTACAATTTTTTTTTGGTTTTTTTTTTTATTTTGTAAGCACATTGACCTTTTAGAACTTTAAACATCTATACATATTGAGTATGGTCAAGAGTAAGTATTACCAAAATGTATTTAGAAAGAAAATGTGGATTTTGAGCAATTAGAATTTTTATAAATTTAATTGTTTTTGAAACTTTGTTCATCAAAATTTTAATTAAAATCAAAAAAATGGAGTGCTACATTTGCAATAAGTCCTATTCAACAAAAGGTAACTTAAAAATGGATATTAATACAGAACATAGTGAAAATATAAAAGTTGAATGTAGAATGTGTAAAAAATTATTGACTACAAAATTCAACCTTAAAAGACGTCAAACAAATTGCGAAGGTGATAAAATAATTGATTCTGGCAGTCTTAATAGACACATAGTTAATCATGATATCAACAATATAAAAAAACCGCGCATATCTAACTATGATAATGAAACTACTTGTCAAAAGGACGATACAATTGAGGCTGGTTCGTCATCAAGTGTTTATATAAAATGTGATGTATTTAAAAAAGATATTCCGGAACGGAATTGAAGTCTCCATATAAGTTCACAATCACACCAACAAAAAATTAAAACCGAAAATATATTTGAAACCGAAAGCTGCATAAATTTTAAAATAACATATCCTGGTTTTATAAATAGAATTAAAACATTAGTCTATGAAAACCAGGACGAGGGAAATTTGTTAGCAGAACAATTTATGAACAATGCTTTAGAAAATTTACCCCCAATCATGGAGTCAGAGCTTAAATCTCATATAGCAATTAAGTTTAACCTCAGACTTTTTGCGTTTTATATACATGTTAATAAAAAAGATGAGGATATGTCTGAAATTGAATTGAAACAATTTCAATCAAAATGATTGCAGTCTTTAATGTAAACAAATTTATAGAGGAGTACAAAAGAGAAATTGAAATAATTTTAAAACAGATGGAGGAATTCCAGGAAAGGGACAGTGATTTTGCTTTGATGTCGCTAAAACGTTTAGAAATAAATATAAATAAATATCAACCTCTCAAAGGGTCAACATATATTCCCTTACCCCCAAAACTTAAAATTAAACATGCATGTATAAACGTTAAAAACAACGATGTATATTGTTTTAAATGGGCTATAATATCAGCCCTTGCACATGACATGCATGTCGAACATTTAGCTATAATTTTAATATTAATCTTTCAGAAATAAATATTAATGATTGGTTGGTAAATTTTACTGGATTAAATAGAAGACGTCACTAAGTTTGAGGAGATAAACCCTAATATTAGTGTGTGTTCATTTTGATGAACAGTGAAGAAGGCCCAACTCTGGTAACAATAACACCCTCTAGCGTATAATTTAATGTTACTGCAGCCAACATTAAAATATCAACATTAGCCGTCGGCTTTTGGTTTTGAAACTTACTTGTTCGTGAACTTGCAACAATATAACATCAACAGTTTTCGTTCGATAGTGTCAAAAAAGATTTTGCTCTACAAAAAACATTCAAAAAACAAAACCTAACATCCAGTGCTTAAGAAAGTTAGTTACTTTTTTTCTAAATTGTGTAAACCGAAAAGTTAAACCTTATTTCTATTAAAACGTAAATTGAAATTTAAAACTTATATCTAAAGGTTAAAACTATATTAAAACTTAATTATAAATTAAAGTTGAAACTTAAAAACTAAAGCCTAAAGTGAAATACTTAAAGTTAAAGAAATTGTTAATTCTATAAAATTTAAAACCCTAAAACCTAAAAGTGTAAAAATACTTACAACTTAAATTTTTTCTAAAATTCTAAACTATAACCCTAGTCTAAAAAATTAACCTCAAAACCTCTAATTAAAGTTGAAATAAAACCCACATATATTTTATAACGTTAAACGAAAACCCGCCATCTTTTATTAATATATTAAGAAAGCTTGGTATATAAGAGTCTTTCTAATACCCCTTAACCCGTAATTTCTTCATGGTCCTTCAGTGAAAAAGAGACGGTGACAAAAATACAGTCCACAAAAAAAAAATATTAAATATATACATGAACATAACAGTTTCAAATTAAAAAATACAAAAAGGAAAAAATTAAAAGAGACAAAAATTAAGAACAACAAGTTTCAGTTTTAAAACAAAATACAAACGGTTAACAAGTAAAAGGTGCCAGTGCTAAAACAAAACAAATTAAAATTGAAAAGAGAAACAAAACCCACCCCCAAAAATTAAATTTGTTACAAATAAATTAATAAAAGAACACAAAACAAACATTAAAAAGTTTTAAAAGCTGAACATAATACAAGAAATTAAAAAAAAAAAAAAAAAAAAATATATACAAACAAACAACATATAAACATATGTACGTACATTAAATTAAAAATTCATCTGAAAAACTAAAAAGAGTGATAAAAAGGAAATATTTAAAAACATAAATAAAAACAATAAAATACAGTCCACAAAATCACAAAACAAATAAATAAAAAATACCCTAAAAATTACAAATAAAATATTAAAATTTACACTAAAAAATAAAAATAGTTTTGTATTTTAAAACAACAATTTGGTAAAATAAATAGTGGTTGGAAAATAATATCGACAGTAAGAACAATACAAAATTTTTTTTTACACAAAACATTACCGTACACTGGAAAGTTTTAATTTTCACTATTTTTTATAAATTTACATAATTTTTATTAAAAGAGGTGCAAACTTAAATTCAATAAGTGGCGTATGCAATATAAGTTACACTAAAAAGAAAAAATATTGCTTTGTTTAATTTAAATTGAGAAAAAAAATTGCAATATAATAATCTTTATTTTAAAAAAAATATTGAGAAAATTACCCTATTCTGTGTTGCCGTGTAAAATATTTAAAAAAAAAATTCTTTAAAAATAACACTAACAACAAGTTCAACTTAATTTACAAGAACAACAAACACAGCCATACACCCACAGCAGTTAAGCGGGAAGACAGCAGAAAGAGGATATACCAAAAACACAAGAAAGTCTCTTGTGTAGGTTTGTACCCTTCAGCTGCAAAAGGTAAGTTGGAAATATCATACAACTTGCCATAAAATTTTCATACACCATAAATTCAAAGAAATTTCAGACACATTTCAGCACAATTGGTCATTGTAAACGATATTCTACCCACCCACTCACCCTTTTCGTCGTTTTTCTTAAACTTTACTGTGACATTGTGTTTTGAATTATTAATAATACCGACTACAGTGTGTAGGGTATATTAATTAGTGTTGAACACCCAGTTGGCCAATTTTTGGGGTCAGATTTTTTTTGGAAATTTATAAAATAGAAAATAAAAATAAATAATTTTTTTTTACCCACCCTTAACCCATATTACACCACAAACCTCAAATTAACCCTCTCGCTACCGCAACTCTCTGCTGTACTCATATTAACCCATTTTTACACCGAAAAATCAAATTTAACCCTTTTAACACCGCAACTCTGTGTGGTGTTACGGGAATTAACACATTTTTTCTCGGCAACCCCAGAATTAACCCACTTATTACCGGAAATCGGTTTTTTTTGCGAGAATTAACCCATTTTTACCCGGCAATCGCAAATTTTACACGATTAGTAACGCAACTCTGTATTTTAACCCACGTTAACCCTTTTGTGCCACCCAAACCCGTATTTAACCCGTTTACTACCACGATTAATTGGCTTTATACATTTGTTAACCCTTTTTCGCTCGGCGAACAATTTTGTTGTCCTCAGTTTACTGTTTTTTACCCAATTTTTAACTCTTTTACACCCAGTTACCCTCGTAATTAATTGCTTTAGCCACCTTAACCCTTCTTGTTAACCCTTTGTTACCCGGAATTTAAACGAAATGGAGGATTTAAGACTTTTGGCCAAAAATTTATTGATCTGTATTGAACAGGATCTGCGCGCTTACGAGGAAGACTATCGTGACACCTCAGAGGACACTCAATCCACGCCCGCTTTAAATATTCGGAAGCGCGAACTAGAAGCAATATGGACGAGCATAGAGTCGAAATATTTAAGTCTTCGAGAGTCTCCTGCAATAGGTGACAGGGAAGCGTCAAAAGGAGTTGACATGGTGGAAATCACTCGGCTTGTTAGAAGTGCTAAGCAATTTTACAGGGCCAGCATGACTTCGATTGAGGAAGCACTACACATGCACACAAAGGAAGAGAATACAAGACTCTCCTTACCACACCCAAACCAAGCTAATGCGTCTAACTCGGTCGGGATTAAGGTAACACCCTGTGAAATACCCATTTTCGGTGGTGAATTTAAAACCTGGGCTTCATTTAGGGACATGTTTATGGCCGTTTATGGAAAAAACCCTAGTCTAAGTGGCATAGAAAGACTGTGCAAACTTAAGGAGAAGACCCGTAAGGAACCCAGGGAAATTGTAGACGGCGCACCCTTAACCAATGAAGGTTTTGATATTGCGTGGGCAGAACTTACGTCCGAGTATGAAGATAGACGCAGGCTTGTCAATGCACAATTAAGAATACTATTTACCCTACCCACAGTTACTGTTCCATGCGGTTTTCAAATAAGAAAATTACAGAGAACGATAAATAATTGCATTGCGGTTCTAAACACTCTTGAGATTGACACAGAAAACTGGGACCCAATAATAATTTATATTTGTACCGCCAAATTACCCAAAGAAACCCTTTTAATATTCGAAAGAACCCTAGTCGACAATTCTTGTATTCCATCCTGGGCTGAATTAGACGCCTTTTTAAAGTCTGAATATAAGGGACTTGAAGCGGCGACTGATGCAAAAGCTCTTCAAATGAATGTCGTACCAAACTCAAACCCTAGGCAACAACCTGATAATAAAAATCATTATGAAAGAAAGGGCAGTGTATTTCTAAACGTGACGCAACAATCTAGAAAAGACACCCGTTTTGCGAAAACCCCTCGAAACGAACAAGGGAGCATTGGTCACCCAAAACCCAAACCAAATAGGCCTGATGGTTCGATTTGCAGCCTCTGCAAATCCAATCACACCTTAGGTAATTGTTCGTCATTTACTTCTATGGGGGTAAATGAGAGAAATGAATTCGTTAAGAAAAACGGGTTCTGTTACAATTGTCTGGCTGTTGGGCACACGTTAAAAGATTGTCGAAGTGCGTTCACATGTAAGCACTGCGGAAGTCGGCATAATACTCTCTTACACAAACCCAGGTCTAATTCAGAACCCCAAAATACCCAAGACGATTTACGTCATCAGTCAACTTCACGTAGTGCTGCGCAATCATTTGCAATATGCACCCGGTAAAAAACCCTAGATGACCGTAAAAGGCTGGTGGGGACAGCTATGGTGAATGTTGAGTACCAAGGCTCTTTAATACCCGTTAGAGCACTTATTGATCCAGGATCCGACTACACTTTCGTTTCTGATACCCTCAGACGAAAATTACAGTTACCCTCTACACCCATACGCGCTGAAATATCAGGTGTGAATGAAAGTCATTCCGGAAGTCCTGATAAAATGTGTGATATAACATTATGGTCAAACCGATGTTCCGAATTTAGGATAACACTTCAAGCGCTTGTTTTGAGAGTCGTTGCGAAAAATATACCCACCCGGAGTTTAAATCCAGATATATGTCACCAAACCCTGGACAGAGCGTACCGGAAGAAGCCATCCTTGTCCGACTAGCTCACGGACGACAGGGGGGTATGACATGCTACTTCCGGTCGAGGGCCGAACAATAAAATTTATACAAAAAACTACATAAAACTAAACTAAAAAAAAACATCTCAAAATCAACAACAAAAACAAAATTAACCGCAAAATATTACTTAAAAATTTAAATTACTTTATGTCCCTAAACAAAAAAACTATATTTTCTAACAAAACGGACTAAAAAAAAAAAATTACAATAAATTGAACTACAATACAAAAACGAGGACAAAAGATATAAGATGTCCCCCCTAGCTTGCCCACCCTTCCATGGTAATCTACACTTAACATTTAAACGATTACCCCACTAACACTGCACTAGTCACTTTTAACACATACTTACGTTAACACACCATTTTAAACTTTAGCCGCACATTTTCCTAGCTATTCATCCAAATGAAAACATATATGTAATTTGAATTTTTTTTTTCTGTTTAATAAAAAAAAAATTAATCTAAAATTTTTATTTTGATAAAAAAACTTATTTTCTAACAAAAATTGGACGAAGTAAGTATATATAATAGACTTAATTTCTCAAAAAAAACTTATTAAAACAATTAACAAAAAAAAAAAATACTCCCAAAAATACACCTAATCAGTATCCAACCCAATTAGGGGTTCCACAATAAAAGAAAACTAATACCTAACTTGAGAGAGCTCTCTAAAGCAGTTTCACGGGTCACACAAAAAAAAATACCCACACTAAATTTAATCACGACACTTCCAATGTAGTTCTGGGCTCACATTAACTTCACTCACTAAATTTATTAACACTAAAACTAAACTATATTAAACGTTTATCCTATTTTTTTTTCTTTTATATTTAAATTATTTAATTTATTATTTTAACTTGTGGGGTTTAATACCACACAAAAAAAAAGTATTATTATTGAAATCTTACGTTTTTTTTTTTAAAACAAAAAATTTTTTGTTAAGAAATTATTATTTTTTTTTTTTCCTTTTAATTTTCACTTTAATCACAAACTTATTGGACTCACCAACGTATTAAATTTTTTCCAAAAAGGCACCAAGGACAGCTTGAAAGCTTATATTTATTGTTGTAAGACGTTCAACAAAATGGCTTAAAAATTTTAAGATGGCTGCTTATTTCCAAACAAAAATTGCCGTGGACTACAACCCGCCGAACCAAAGGACGCCTTGCCTTATCCTTATATCTTCTGCAGACAGGGTTGTAGTCCTCCAAGTTTTCCGCAAAAAAAAAATAAAAATCGTCCTTAAACGCTTGGTGAGTCTAATCAGAAAAAAATATAAATACAAAACCGAGCTTACATAAATTCCTACACTTATACAGCTAAACAAACTCACCCTTATATTTAAAAGTCTAACGCTTAGACACAAATTAAAAAATGGCTTCCACCGGCTTGGCGTTGATGTTCTCTGAACTTTCGTTGTCCGTCAACGAACAACAGCTAGTGCTTCTTCCAAATGTTCTCGCAGCAATGAAACTGCCGCTTAAACTCCACATTAGCCAAACCATTTTTAAATTCCCGTCTAAACTACAAATTATCTAACCCCGCCCCCTTAACTACTAATTTCTATTTTATAGCTATCCTATTCTACTGACACAATTAAACTTTCTCACCCAACTTACTCGCTCTGCCGCCATATTAAAAAAAATGGCTCCTCCGCATACTATTTATAAAAGCACTTTTATTTTATTCAAAAAAAAAACAAATTTCATTTGTTGCAGCATCATAACAATTATTTTATTTTCAAAAACAATATTTTTCTTCCTATTTTCTGCTTTATTGTTTACTCCTCTTATTCCCCAACAAACAGCTGTTCTTTTGCGCCGTTTCCACTACTTCAAACTATCAACTAATCTTAACCCCTTATGAGACCCATGCCGCTACAAAACAACATAAACCTAACAACACCGCTACAAATCTTTCGATTTTCCAAGCCTGTCGTCCGAAAAGTGAAAGAGCGGTACCTTTAGCGATTCAGAAGCCCAACGTAGGCAAACGCCCACACCCTGAGAACTGAAGTACCATGCTCACCGACATGAACAGCCGGGCACTACATTCCCAAATCAATTCAAGACCTGAAAACCCTGAAATCGTTGACCAAATATAATTTCTCAGATCTGGCATCCCCAAACCTTTTAAGTATCTAACAACCTAAACTTGGCAGCACTTTTAATTTCATTCACAATAGTTAACAAAATCAATCTGGCATCATCGTTGCTATCAATTCATTGACAACGCTGCGGAATACTATTTCCGGAAAAAAAAATTACAACGCGTGTAGTGAAAATTGTGAAAAAAATTAATAATGAAAAAAAAATACAAAAGTGAATAATGAAAAATAAAAAAAATGACCAAACAAAAAATAAAGGACTACATCATCGAAAAAAATAGTGAATATTAAAAAAAATAGTGATTATTAAAAAAATAAAAACTAGTGAATTAATTAATAAAAAAAATTCAGATTAGTACCACCAGCAGAGAAGCAAGCCGATTGAAGAAATCAGGCGGTGGTGGTCAGAGGGCGAAGTTGACCGGCTGTAAGCCGGCGCACAGCCGCCGCCGTGTAATTCTTACTTGCATTAGCCGCCGCCGAAGCATGCGGCTTACATCGGCTTAAATTCTTAGCCTTTGATAGCTAAGCTGAAATGTTTATAGTTTACTTTTAGCTAAGTAGATTACTATAAAATCTTTTGATCTATATTTTCGGCAAGGCTATTCTAGAATATAAATAAAAATTGTTTAGTTTTACTGAGTATATTTATGATTTTTTAAAGTTGGAATTTGCGTTACTGACAGCATGGTTTTTTGATATCAAAGTTGGCAAAAGTGCAGTTTATGGGGCGTGACGAAAAAAAAAAAAAAAAAAATATGACCCCCTCCGGAATAAAAAAAAAATTTTTTTTGTTCTGGAGTTAAGGGGGCCGGGGCCCCCTTTGGCCCCCAGGCCCTAAAAACTGATACACCACCGAATATACAAGTATGGGTATTCAAATCAAAGGAAATCTTCTCCCGATTCCAAAAATAGTATTATTTTTTGGATAAGTGAACCAGGGCGGCAACCAGAGCCATTTTAAACCCCCAAAAGGGGGTAAAAAAAAAAATGCAAATGTTAATGCAAAAAAATGAAAAAAAAATCACTTTAATCATTACACATTTTTGCAAATATTAATTTAACTGCAACAATATTGAAAATCCTTGCTTTATAAAGTTTTTCTGCGTGGCGGCCTGCGGCCGCTCTTAGGGGTTTTCTCCTCCATAGGACGCGGCAGGTGGCTTCGCTGAATAAAGTTTCCCTGCGCGCGTCACACTAGGGAAGATAATGAGATATTTTTTTTCATTAACATTTGCATTTTTTTTTTTTTACCCCCTTTTGGGGGTTTAAAATGGCTCTGGTTGCCGCCCTGGTTCACTTATCCAAAAAATAATACTATTTTTGGAATCGGGAGAAAATTTCCTTTGATTTGAATACCCATACTTGTATATTCGGTGGTGTATCAGTTTTTAGGGCCTGGGGGCCAAAGGGGGCCCCGGCCCCCTTAACTCCAGAACAAAAAAATTTTTTTTTTTTATTCCGGAGGGGTCCATGTACTTTTTTTTTTTAATTTCGTTACGCCCCATAAAGTGCACTTTAGCCTCAAAGTTTTAGCAATTTGGCAACATTAAAAAAACTTAGTCTCTTCCAAATGTCCCGTTATAGTTTACGCGTAACTAGAAAAAAAAATATATTCTAGAAGTTTCAAAAGAGTGTAAAAATGTCGCAAAAAAATATTAAAAATTATTTTAGCTCAAATTTAAATAATCAAACAACTACATCTGACTCAGATTCTGATGAAAAGACAAATGTTAACAAATATGTTGTAGTAAATGCAGATATTAAATACTACGAGGATCTTTTTAAAAGAAAAGACAATTTAAAAAACATGGCAAAGGTTATCATTGATGAATCAGGAGTTTCCAAATGCTGGAAATATTTCGGTGACTTACATTTAAAAAAACAGACATATACTACAAAAGTATAAATTTTGTAAACTGTGTACGGGAGAAAGCATTTTGAAAGGGTAAGTTTCGTTGAATTTTCTAAACTCACATTATGTCTAATTTTATTTTTATATTAAGTTTTGCAAAATCTACATCCACAACAAATTACATCAACCACCTGCGCACAGTGCACAACTTAGATGTTAAATCCTTAACCTTCAAAAAGAGTTCTCTAATGACTCAAACTGCCTTAGAATCGTCATCAACAAATAATAATAAATTTCAAAACGGACGAAGAATAGCCGAAATGTGTTGCTGGGACTTACAGCCATTTAAAATAGTGGAACGGCCAGGTTTTAAAAAATTTATAAAATTTTTAAACCCCAAAACCATTATTCCAACAGATCGAACAATTTCGACTTCAGCACTTGACGACGTATACAACATATATATGGGTCATGTAAAAACAATTCTTAATTCGTCTCCGAAAAATGTATCCTTAGTACTAGATATGTGGTCAGATAATTACAAGCACTTGTCTTATATAAATATAAAAATACACTTCTGCATGGATTTCGAAATGAAAATAGTAACGTTAAAAACAGAAATTTTCCCACGGCCACACACTGGCTTAGCCGTAGCTCAAAAAATTGAAGACTCGCTGTGCGAATTCAATTTAAATAATAAAATAATATGTGCTGTAACGGATGGAGGAACCAACATAATATCTGCTTTAAAAACTAAAAATATTACCCGGTATGGATGCAACGCCCACTCGCTACATAGATTTTTAACACATGATGTTCTAAATAACGAACGTTTCAATCATATTAATACAATAATAACCAAATTAAAGAAAATTTACAGAAGCTTAATGTACAGCTCAGACGAAATTTCAAAATTACAAAATTTGGAAGACTAAGCCGAAATTGGAAAAATTATTTTAGAAGCCGAGCATCTGTTAGAAAGTTTAGATTGTGATGAACAGTTTCCAAGTGGAGATGACGACTTCTACGAGTTAGAAGACGCTCTTCATGGCAGACAAAGAGTATCGTTAAAAAACTCTGTTCCAACTCGCTGGAATTCACTTCTGGTTATGATAAACAGTTTTATTAAAAATATTAACATCATTAATATAGCACTGCTAAGAGTAAAACAGGAGCCATTAATTATCCCGGATATGGAAAAGGAAATAATAAAAGAATTTGGAGGTTTTTTAGGAATATTCGAAGGTGCTACGAAATATCTTCAAGGACAACAATATCCTACAATATCGTCATTCATATATTTTTATGAAAGCATTATGTGTTCATTGCACAAGACAGAAAATGAGTCTTGCTTTCAACTGACAATAGACCTGTGCAATTTCTCAATAGAAAATTTGAAAAATCGTTTTAAGATTTTTAAAATACACGTGGTGGCAGCTTTGATGGATCCATGCCAAAAAAATTGGTCTGTTTTGGAAAAATATGTTAAAAAAATTCCAAAAAATATTTCGAGTTCTTTTGAACTTTCAAATAACGTTGAAAATTCTATTTCTAAAGAAATGCTAATATTTGAAGAAATAGAAAAAATTCAGGAAATCGATGATAGTCAACCATCAACAAGTCGAGGAACGATTTCCCCAACGGAAGAACCCAGCAGAAAAGTTAAGGTAAAACCTCATTACGTTAAATTTAAAATTGAAGTAATATTGTTTATCATTGGAAAATTTCAAACACTCGTCAACAAATGCTAGAATTTCTTGGAACATCTTCTGATCCAATCAACAACATTGAATTTGAAGTAAGAAAATACTTTGACAATCAAGTAACCGGATCCGAAACAATTGATTGGTGGAAAGAGCACAAACAAGTACGTATACAAACTGTATGTGAATTTTAAAAACAGATTAAGTAGTAGTAAGTAGTAAGTTCTTTATTATTTCAGATTTAAATTATTACAAAATGTTTCTTATTATAATAACTGATACATTCAATAAAGATTATACAGCATGGTTTAAAACCGTCTGCCGGAAATTGGTTTATAATTTACAAAATTTTGATTTTACATTTTCTTTTAATTAATAATCAGAGAAATAAATTCACTAATAAAATTGAAAAATATATATTTCTTTAATAATTAAATTCTTTTACTACCAAATTTCTATATGTGAGAGCATTCTTTAAATAGTTATATAGGCTTAGCCAATTCGTGTTTTCACCACCATTTAGAGCTCGAATAATTTCAATATCTGATAATGTAGTACTACCAAAATATTTCAATCTTATAGATTTAAGTACGGGGCATCTACCAATAAAATGATATGTTGTTTCATTTTCATTCATGTTACAAAGAGAGCAAAATCTGAAATTTTGTACTCTATTATATTGATTTCCATTAAGCCACAGCATATCTCCTCTTGCTCTCATTATAAAACTTATTTGTTCTTGACTGTGCTTTTCATTACAATACGTTAGGCCTTTAGAGTGATCTAGATGTTTAAATATTCTTTGTTCACTAAGCTGAGCATTTCTTTCATGTTCTTGATACATAGTTAACTTCATTGAATCAATGAGATTTATACACGTTTTGTTCCATTCCGTTTTGCTTCTTTCTATGTCGGTTATCTCAATGTTAAAATCTTGCAATCTTTTTCTGAAATCATTGTACCAAAAAATATTTCGTGCTATAATAACCTTGGATAGTTTGTGTGGCAGCCTTCTGTGATCATAATCAAAAATGGTTTTCGAGATATACTGAAGATGAAGACTGTATGTGTAGAAATGATTTTCTTGTTGTTGGGTTTCTAAAGCTATCACATAGTTTGGAGTGTTGCTTGGGAGTCTAAGAATCCGTTTAGTAAAAAACCTTTGTAATTTATCGATTTCATCACACGAAGAGTTTCCCCATACCTGTGCGCCATAACTCTGTATCGATCTACACACCGCTAGGAACATTTTCCATTTAGCTTTAAGTGATACTTCTTTTCTTCCAATAAAATTTTTCCAGGTGGCATTTATACTAACTTTAGCGGCATCATTTTTAACACTAACATGTTTTGAGTATGACATTTTTGGAATTAAAGTTATGCCTAAATACTTATACTCCGAAACCACCTTAACACGTTCACCATTAAATATCCAACATTCATTTGACCCCAATTTCCCTCCTTTTCTAAAAACCATTATTTCAGATTTAATGAGATTAACCTCCATTCCCAGACACGACAGTATTCTTCCAGATTTTTAATCATATTTTGTAAGGATATTACATCATCGGCCAGCATAACTATATCATCAGCGTACATCAGGACTCGTACGTTTATATTATCTACCATCAATCCACCACACTGGTAATCATGCATGTCATTTAAATATAAAGCAAAAAGCAGTGGAGACAACAAGCATCCCTGTTTAACTCCCATACTTGTTTCAAAATAATTGGAAAGATCAGTACCTGTCCACACTGCCGATTTCGTGTTTTGGTAAACCTGTTCAATTACATTTAATATTTTTGATGAAACTCTCATCTGATGTAGCTTATAGATCAGCAATTTCCGTGGTACTCGGTCAAAGGCAGCTTTGAAGTCTACAAAAAATGCATACACCTTTCGTTTTTCTGCGAATTTTATATTGACTATGGCTGTGAGGTTGTAAATATTGTCAATCGTAGAATACCCTTTACGAAATCCTGCTTGATATTCGTTTAATATATTATTTCGGTTTGACCACTCAGATAACCTTTCCTGCATTATCCCCATCATTATTTTACCAATGCAATTCATAAAAGAAATCCCTCTATAGTTATTTGGTTGGTTTACATCACCTTTTTTATAAATGGGATAAATAATGCTATTTTGAAAAGCATCATAACTTTTTTTACCTTCCAATAATTGAGTATATGCATTTGATAATGTGTTCAGGTAGATATCACTAGCATCTTTAAAAAACTCGTACGGAATTCGGTCTTCACCTGGAGCTTTGTTTACTTTAGCTTTTAAAAGTAGTTTTTTTACTTCATTTAAAGAAATAGGCGCATCAAGATAATCATCTGTAATGTTGTTTTTTGCATAAAAAATATCAACACAGCTCACTATGGGGTTCAGTAACTCTTTAAAGTAATCATGGAATCTTTCAACATTTACCTCGCATCCAATACAATTTTCTTCTTGCCTCAATTCTCTAGCTAACGCCCAAAACCTTTTACTATCAGTCACTACATTTAACTGTCGTTCCACCTGGCTATAATACTCGTTTTTTTTCTTTTTGCATAAATTCTGAAAAATATTTTTACTATCAGTGTACTTTTTCTTATCACTAATGTCCTCAGACCTTCGAAACGATTTTAATAGCTCCATAGATTTATCCCTTGCTTTTTT
Source organism: Delia radicum (assembly GCA_021234595.1). NCBI lineage: Eukaryota > Metazoa > Arthropoda > Insecta > Diptera > Anthomyiidae > Delia > Delia radicum. Next base: position 11,554,627 of record CM037856.1, on the reverse strand, counting down.
GCATTCTTGGTCAAACCATTTATTTTTAAATACAAATTGCTTGGCTGTTATTTTCAGAGCTTGGTATGAGTCTAATATCAACTTTGCAAGGTCATTCAAATCAATTACTGGCGTTTGTGCTTTCAAAATTTCGAGATTATTATTTAATTTATTGTTGAATATTTCTTTTTTCTGGGGGTTCCATTTAAGTTTTGGCAAAAGGTTAATTTTTTTTGAGACTTGTTGACAACTACTTATGGACACAACGAGTTTTATTGGTAGATGATCGGACCAGATTTGTGTTACAACCTCAAAGCATTTATAGTAATTAAATGTGCTAAAGTCCCAAAACTTATTTAACAAATTGTGAAAAGCAATCTAATGTAGGCGTGTCCCTATCCGGATTTCATTCCTGCCTAAGGAAATCTTCAGGGGACTTTGTTATTAGACTTTCTAGAGATATTTGTTATGTTAAATCACAAACTCAATGAGAATTTCTTGTCCTCGTCTAGGAGCGAGATTCAAAATTGTTTAATGTTTAATATTTCCATAGAAACTGCACAATAATCATTCACTGATTTACCATTTTCACTGACAAACGTAAAATCACCATCCTCATCCCCAAACGTTCTTCCGTTTAGGATTACTAAACCATAATTTTTACAAAACTCTAAGAATTTTCTACCATTTGGGTTTATAGATTTGTCTTTTGATTTTTTTCCTTCAAGGCCAGCTGGAAACTTTACCAAATTGTTGTCTAGGTACTGTTGTTCTTCACCTATTCTCACATTTATATCACCCATAATAATTGGGTTCTTCACATCAATTGTCTGCATATACTGTTCAACTGTATTAAATTCTTGGTCCCAGTTTGAGCCCCTTATATAAAGTGGCATGATACTGAATTCGAAGGAATTGTTTTTTATTATTATTAGATCTAAATCTCCATTAGTTTTATGTTCATATTTCACTCCTTGCTCTAACAAATCCTTTCGAACTCCACAAACGTATCCCCCTATGCCTCTTCCATATCTACTGTTTCGAGTGGCAGGTTTCCAAATAGTTTCAAATTTTTTAAAATTATTATTAAAATTTATGATATTTTTTTCCTCTACATGAGTTTCCAACAACATAAAAATTTCATTTTGCTCCACGTACTTAAAAAAATCTATTTGAAAATACTTATTTTCAAGCCCATGTACATTATACGATACTATTTTTAAATTAGTTTTCTTATAAAAATTCTCTAATTCTAAATTAACATTTTCTTGTTTAATACATTTTATTTTATTACTGTGCTCTTTTTTTAATAGTTTTTTGAATTTATTTTGGCAAAAATTTCATTATAAACGAAGGTAATACTTTCTAATTTCTCACCATACAATTCAGCTAAAACTTCTCCTCCAGCTTTTCCACCACACATAAGCTTTTTATTCTTGTTCCAGGAGAAACGTTTATCATTTATTACCAGCTTATCATCTTTCACCGTAACTCGCATGCTTTTGTCTTTATCAAGAATAGCTTTCTTTAACTGTAGCATAATCTTCTTGGCCGTCTGCCGTTCCATGCATAATTCACGTTCAATGTAAATAGAAGTTCCTTTTAAATTTTTAGCGTGCTTGAAAACTTCAGAAACCATGTTTACTGACTTCAACTCTACCAAAACCGTCATCTGTTCATTTTTTTCAAAAATTTTTCTGGTTTGTTCAATTTCAACTCCATTTCTGATCTTAAGATTGTCCTTAAACATTTTTTTCACTGCGCCATAGCAAGATTTTTGGCTTACTAATCCTTTAATTAGTATTTTCTTCCTTCCCAAATCGTCTTCCAGCTGTCTCATTCTCCTCTGATCATTTTCTCTGTTAACTTTCAGCTTTTGAATTTCCTCCTGCAGTAATTTGTTTTCATCTGCCAATTTAGTTACTTCTGTTTTAACTTCTCTAACGTCTTCTTTTACTTCCAACAAATCACTTTTTGTGGGCATATTTTTTAACTTTTCATCCAAAACTGTTGACATTAAACTCATTAAGTCACATGCCGACATCTTTCCCACTTCATCAGGTTTTTGAGCATTTTCTGGTGAGATTTCATTTAATTTGCGTTTTGGAGTTTGTTTACCCGCATCTCCTGTAAGTACTGGAACCATTTGTTGATTCATATTCATATTCGTTTTTTTTTTTTTTTTTTAGATTTGTAAATTGCTTTTTGCAAACGGTAACGGCGACGATAGCAATTGTAAATTACAGATTATTCTTTTTAGGATTTTCCTAATGTTGCAAAACTGGCCAATTTGTGTTTTGGGATTCCAGCCACGTCAGCATCTTCAGAACAAGCTTTTTCTTTTGCTGGGAATTGCGTTAATGAAAAAAGAAGTGGACTCCATCCTGCAACAATAAAAAAACAGCTATTCGTGCATGATAACATGAAAAACGTGGAACCATTTTTATCAAAATAATGAAAATCCTACAAACTTAATTTAAATGGCTTATGCTAGTGTAGCAATGAGTTACTTTTTCTTTTTTTTTAAATATATAAATCAATAAGTTTGTTATAATTTTTATTAAAAATAAAAATTATGTTTTTTCGACCTTTAATTGTGCAATGAAAATGAAAATTATTCAAGTTCGAGGCCATATACTCTATATTATTTCATTAGGATATTGTCCTAACAAATAATCTATAGAGTTTTTGTTTTCAAATTTATTATTTGACCCTTTCAGGAATGTGTTGATAGATCTATTTCGGGAATTTTCTAGGTTCCCATCATCAGAACACGTTTTGAAAGCGGTAACAATCCCATGTCAAACATCAAGCATTCATATGAACTAGTTTACTCACTACATGAGAACTAATATACATATGATTTTGAAGTTAAAGATTATAACCATTGATCAAAAAATAAATTGAAAACTTGTTTGTGTGTATGTCTACCTTTGGTAAATATTCAATACACGTTTTTGTTTTTTTCCTCCTTTTTATGTTTTGTTAAGTTTGTAAACAAAACAGGGGAAGTAAACTAGGCGGTACTTTGCCTTTTTTTACCGCTTTCAAAACGTGTTCTGATGATGGGAACCTAGAAAATTCCCGAAATAGATCTATCAACACATTCCTGAAAGGGTCAAATAATAAATTTGAAAACAAAAACTCTATAGATTATTTGTTAGGACAATATCCTAATGAAATAATATAGAGTATATGGCCTCGAACTTGAATAATTTTCATTTTCATTGCACAATTAAAGGTCGAAAAAACATAATTTTTATTTTTAATAAAAATTATAACAAACTTGTGAAAAAAGGCAAAGTACCGCCTAGTTTACTTCCCCTGTTTTGTTTACAAACTTAACAAAACATAAAAAGGAGGAAAAAAACAAAAACGTGTATTGAATATTTACCAAAGGTAGACATACACACAAACAAGTTTTCAATTTATTTTTTGATCAATGGTTATAATCTTTAACTTCAAAATCATATGTATATTAGTTCTCATGTAGTGAGTAAACTAGTTCATATGAATGCTTGATGTTTGACATGGGATTGTTACCGCTTTCAAAACGTGTTCTGATGATGGGAACCTAGAAAATTCCCGAAATAGATCTATCAACACATTCCTGAAAGGGTCAAATAATAAATTTGAAAGCAAAAACTCTATAGATTATTTGTTAGGACAATATCCTAATGAAATAATATAGAGTATATGGCCTCGAACTTGAATAATTTTCATTTTCATTGCACAATTAAAGGTCGAAAAAACATAATTTTTATTTTTAATAAAAATTATAACAAACTTGTGAAAAAAGGCAAAGTACCGCCTAGTTTACTTCCCCTGTTTTGTTTACAAACTTAACAAAACATAAAAAGGAGGAAAAAAACAAAAACGTGTATTGAATATTTACCAAAGGTAGACATACACACAAACAAGTTTTCAATTTATTTTTTGATCAATGGTTATAATCTTTAACTTCAAAATCATATGTATATTAGTTCTCATGTAGTGAGTAAACTAGTTCATATGAATGCTTGATGTTTGACATGGGATTGTTACCGCTTTCAAAACGTGTTCTGATGATGGGAACCTAGAAAATTCCCGAAATAGATCTATCAACACATTCCTGAAAGGGTCAAATAATAAATTTGAAAACAAAAACTCTATAGATTATTTGTTAGGACAATATCCTAATGAAATAATATAGAGTATATGGCCTCGAACTTGAATAATTTTCATTTTCATTGCACAATTAAAGGTCGAAAAAACATAATTTTTATTTTTAATAAAAATTATAACAAACTTGTGAAAAAAGGCAAAGTACCGCCTAGTTTACTTCCCCTGTTTTGTTTACAAACTTAACAAAACATAAAAAGGAGGAAAAAAAACAAAAACGTGTATTGAATATTTACCAAAGGTAGACATACACACAAACAAGTTTTCAATTTATTATTTTTTGATCAATGGTTATAATCTTTAACTTCAAAATCATATGTATATTAGTTCTCATGTAGTGAGTAAACTAGTTCATATGAATGCTTGATGTTTGACATGGGATTGTTACCGCTTTCAAAACGTGTTCTGATGATGGGAACCTAGAAAATTCCCGAAATAGATCTATCAACACATTCCTGAAAGGGTCAAATAATAAATTTGAAAACAAAAACTCTATAGATTATTTGTTAGGACAATATCCTAATGAAATAATATAGAGTATATGGCCTCGAACTTGAATAATTTTCATTTTCATTATATAAATCAATTTTATTTTTTTTTTAAATATTTCTAAAAACAGTCGGCTACAAGCCGGCTTTAAGCCGCCGCCGAGTTATTTTTGCATAGCCGCCGCCGCCGAAAATTTTAGATCGGCTTCGCCCTCTGGTGGTGGTTTTCTGGTGCCGATTTTTTTCCGGCAATAAAAAAAATACTCAAAAAATAAAAAAAAACAAAAATTAAAAAGATACATAAAAATTACTAAAAAAAAAATCACAAAAATTATAAAAAACAAATTTTTTTTAAAAAAAAATTACTGAAATTTAAATTAAAAAAAAAATTTACTCAAAAATTAAAAAAATCACTCAACTTTAAAAAAAGTTTTACTCAAATTAAAAAAAAAAGGCAAAAGTGCAGTTTATGGGGCGTGACGAAAAAAAAAAAAAATATATGACCCCCTCCGGAAGAAAAAAAAAAAAATTTTTTGTTCTGGAGTTAAGGGGGCCGGGGCCCCCTTTGGCCCCCAGGAAATTTTCTCCCGATTCCAAAAATAGTATTATTTTTTGGATAAGTGAACCAGGGCGGCAACCAGAGCCATTTTAACCCCCCAAAAGGGGGTAAAAAAAAATGCAAATGTTAATGAAAAAAAATATGACCCCCTCCGGAATAAAAAAAGGAAATTTGTTTGTTCTGGAGTTAAGGGGGACGGGGCCCTCTTTGGCCCCCAGGCCCTAAAATGAAAAAAAAATCACTTTAATCATTACACATTTTTGCAAATATTAATTTAACTGCAACAATATTGAAAATCCTTGCTTTATAAAGTTTTTCTGCGTGGCAGCCGCTCTTAGGGGTTTTCTCCTCCATAGGACGCGGCAGGTGGCTTCGCTGAATAAAGTTTCCCTGCGCGCGTCACACTAGGGAAGATAATGAGACGCGCGATTTTTTCAAAAAATTTTCATTTTTTTTTTTAAATAATTAAAAAGTGATCGAGCGATTTTTTCAAAAAAAATTTTATTTCTTTGAATAAATTGAGTAAAAATAATATCATTTTTGAAATCGGGAGAAAATTTCGTTTGATTTGAGTACCCATACTTGCATATTCGTTCGAGTATCACTTTTTAGGGTCTGGGGGCCAAAGAGGGCCCCGCCCCCCCTTAACTACAGAACAAAAAAATTTTCTTTTTTTATTCCGGAGGGGGTCATATTTTTTTTCATTAACATTTGCATTTTTTTTTTTATCCCCTTTTGGGGGTTTAAAATGGCTCTGGTTGCCGCCCTGGTTCACTTATCCAAAAAATAATACTATTTTTGGAATCGGGAGAAAATTTCCTTTGATTTAAATACCCATACTTGTATATTCGGTGGTGTATCAGTTTTTAGGGCCTGGGGACCAAAGGGGGCCCCGGCCCCCTTAACTCCAGAACAAAAAATTTTTTTTTTTTTATTCCGGAGGGGTCCATGTACTTTTTTTTTTTAATTTCGTTACGCCCCATAAAGTGCACTTTAGCCAAAAAAAATAACTTAATTAAAAAAAAAACAAAAATTAAAAAAATTACTCAAAAATTAAAAATATACAAAAATTAATAAAAAAATCACAAAAATCAAAAAAATTTTTTTTTTTTTAAAAAAATCACTGAAATTTAAATAAAAAAAAATTACTCAACTTAAAAAAAAAATCTCTAATTAAAAAAAATACTCAAAAAACAAAATTAAAAAAAAAACAAAAATTAAAAAACCAAAAATTTAAAAAAAAACAATTTTACAAACAAAAAAAAATGAAAACAAATTTTTAAAAAAAATATCAAAATTAAAAAATTTAAAAATATAATTTTTTTTTTTTTTTCTTTCCAGAATATCTGCCGCAGTAGATTTGGAAAACCAAATTGTTACGGTTGGCCAATTTTGATTGCGGATTGGCCAAAAGAAAAATGAGCTGACGATACAACATTACAAAAATTCATCATAGATTCGAGACAGTTGTCGCCCAGACGCTGCGTGGCCGCCGTCAAAATTTTGCTTGGTAGTTTAACCGCTACCACAATAAATAAAAGGTAAGTATTATACTATTAATTTTCAATTGTATACCCATCAGACAGAGCCTCAAAAGTATTCCAATTTAATTAAATTATTCAAACTTAATTAAATTGTTTAGTGTTTATAAAATGTTCTATAAATGAAAGGCTAGTCTAAAAAAAAAATCAAAAAAAACAATACTTTTCTTTAAAATCTTCTGATAAAAAAAAACAACAATAAAATAAAACAAAATCCCTAAATTCACCACACAGACCTTTAACTGAATGCAATCATTAATTGCAAGTTATTTTCAATATTTTTGTTTTAAATTTCGAATGAACCATACGTTCACCGATAAACGAGTGCACTTGCGTGCTAGCAACACAATTTCACATCCATAGTAAAAAAAATTACAACGGTCGTACATTCACGGAACTACAGACTCATAACAATCGAATATTAGTATAATATTCATTGATGATTCTGTAATAAATGAATAGTACAACCAATAAATCTTAGACCATGGTAGAAGAATTATGGTTGCCTTATATTTTCGTCTATACATAAAGTATAGAAAAAAATATATATCATTTTTCAAAAAAAATTACAATTCGTATTTTATTTTATTTAATTGCCAATTTTTTTAAAATTATAATAATAATTTTGACCATTAAATATCAATATCACTTTAAACTTAAATGAAATAGAGTATGAACTCTATCATAACTAAACCATACCTTGTAACGGCAGAAGTCGGGACCCTCGTTTCTGCCAACACCCTTGCATAATAATATCTTACAATTATTGGAAAAGAAATTAAATAAATTACTTTGGAATGAATCTTGCACTTAATATGTTATTTGGCCTAATAATTTTCAAACGACCCTCGTTGCAGCTAGAGGGTATATAAAGCGCAGCATCACACAAATCGGGATCAGTTGTCTGCAGCCGTGGTCGTGAACACAAGGTAAACTTATTAATAACACTGTCTTCTTTTAGCTCTCAAGGACTTAGCCTGAAAAGGAAGCGTGCCGTCATAGGTCACTTCCATCCTTAGATATCCTGCCGTATCCTGCGAAGGTCCTTTGACATCCTGAGAGTATCCTGCCGTATCCTTCAAAGGTCCTGCGTCATCCTTGCGACATCCTGCGAAGGTCCTTTGACATCCTGAGAGTATCCTGCCGTATCCTTCAAAGGTCCTGCGTCATCCTTGCGACATCCTGCGAATGTCCTTTGACATCCTGGGAGTATCCTGCCGTATCCTTCAAAGGTCCTGCGACATCCTGCGAAGGTCCTTTTGACATCCTTGGAGTATCCTGCCGTATTTTGCGAAGGTCCTGCGTCATCCTTGCGACATCCTGTGAAGGTCTTTCCACCTCCTTCGAGTACACTGCGAAGGCCCTGTTGACATCGGAGTGTGTGCCGTTCGTAGGTCGCCTCCCCTCAAGTGTGTGCCGTTCGTTGGTCGCCTGGGGGTACTACCAAGGATAACATCGGAGTGTGTGCCGTTCGTAGGTCGCCTCCCCTCAAGTGTGTGCCGTTCGTTGGTCGCCTGGGGGTACTCCCAAGGATAACATCGGAGTGTGTGCCGTTCGTAGGTCGCCTCCCCTCAAGTGTGTGCCGTTCGTTGGTCGCCTGGGGGTATTCCCGAAGAAGCCGTCGGAGTGTGTGCCGTTCGTAGGTCGCCTCCCATCAAGTGTGTGCCGTTCGTTGGTCGCCTGAGGGTACCGCTAAGGACAACATCGGAGTGTGTGCCGTTCGTAGGTCGCCTCCCCTCAAGTGTGTGCCGTTCGTTGGTCGCCTGGGGGTATTCCCGAAGAAGCCGCCGGAGTGTGTGCCGTTCGTAGGTCGCCTCCCCTCACGTGTGTGCCGTGCGTTGGTCACCTGAGGGTATTTCCTGTAGAAAACTTCAGGGCCAGGGTCCCTCCCAAATAACCATTCTTTCCCTTTCCTTTGTATTTTAGCTTAAGTGATCTGGTAATTAGATTAAGAGAATAAAGTACGCTTTATAACGTTTAAACCACGATTTTTTTACTCTTTGTCACTGACAAAAATAAATATCTGTGACGATCCCTACCCCCGCGAGCTTACCCCGGCTAACGGAGGAAATCTCGTCGTTACAACCTGTGTGGTGTAATGTTGATTAAAAAAAAAGTAAACACCAATACCTAAAAGAAACTATTCTAGACAAATCCTCTAGCCAAACTTTTTTTGAAAATGCCAAACTAATGAAACAAATTTTAAAACTTTCTATTCCAGATTTAAATGAAATGACCAAGGCATTTATGGAGCATCGAAACATGTTGAGAGAATGTTGAATACTTCAAGATGACAAACATTCCACGGTGAATAACAAACACTTCACACAGTTAGTCGTTTGTTAGCAGCATACAATTTTAAAATGAAATGGACAGAAATCTCTATTGGTGCCTGACCATGGACATTATTTTTCTCTTTATGGATGTTTTACGGGAAGTATTTTTATATTACATTTAAGAGAATATGGTACTTTGTGAAAATTTTGTTTTCTAATTTATCTTTTTAGGTTTTAAATATCACAGCATTGGACTAAGGTTTCTATAAAACTAAAAATATCACAGATGTACTTAAAGCAAGGACAACACAAGTTAATAAATAATCTGAATAATAATTTAAAAAAAACGGGACAACACTAACAGGCAACATAAAGAAATTTGTATAAATTATTGCACTGGATTGGTAAGTATTGCACTATCCCTTAAAACTACTATCACAGATTATTGTTTGATATCTTTGGCATGAAAATTGCCAAGACTTTTTCCTTGAAGTGTTTCCACTTCATACATATTATTACCTATTGCTTTAAGTATTCTGCATTTTTTAAATTTTGGTGCAAATTTTGCGTTAAAATTCTTCTTAAAATCACTTTGAACATAGTTTCTAAGAAACACTTCTTGTCCTACTGTGAATTTAATATCCCTACTTCTCTTATTATATTGTTTTTCATTTTTCTCATATGCTTTATGTAAGTTCTCTTTTATGGCTTCTCTAATAATTTGTATATTGTCCTTTCTTTCCAGGATTTCAAATTCATTTTCGCTCAAAGATTTTAATTTCTTCGCCAGAGCATAATCTGTACCACTATTAAACATTTGTTGGCCAAAAAGTGCCATATAAGGACTGGTTCCTATCGACTCATGTATGGCAGAACGCTGAGCACTCGATCTCATCTATATGGACATCCCAGTCTCTATGATCACCTTCTAAATATGCTCTGATGCCTGCTAAAACGGTTTGATTTACCCTTTCTGAAGCATTTGATTGGGGTGCGTACACTGCTGTTTTGATGTGGTTTATTTTAAAACTTTTTACCATTTGCTGAAATTCTTGCGAGACGAATTGTTTTCCATTATCTGAATGGATTATCTCTGTCGTCCCAAACGTATTGAAAATATAACGCACTAAATAATCGATCACACCTTTTGACGTTGCCTCTTTCATTGGCTTTAAAAAGACAAATTTGGAAAAATGATCCAAGACTACAAAGACATAAGCGTTGCCACATTTTGAACGGGGATATTTACCTAAGAAGTCTATGTAAAGCTTTTGAAATGGCCGGTAAGTAATTACTTCATCTCCTATTTTTGGTCTCATTTCATAATTAGGTGGTTTTGACTCTTTACAGATGCAGCAATTTCTTACATAATTTTTTACATGTATAACCATTTTTGGCCAATAATAAAATTGCCTAAGTCGATGTAAGGTTTTGTTCATACCGCCATGAGAAGCTGTTTCAGAATCATGGGCTTTTGATATTAAAGTGGAAATTAAGTTTTCGGGGACCCATAACTTCCATTCTAAGCCACTGTCATCTCTGGAAAATGACGTCTTTTTAAAAACCTACTTTTAAATCAGGTAATCTAATTTTATTTTCCTCAACAGTACGTATTATCTCCTGATATTCCGGAGATTCAAACTCAGTCGTTTCAAAATCAAACAAACTAATTTCCTCAGCGTTAAAATCCTCTACGGATCTAGAAAGCATATCGGCCACTATGTTCTCTGAGCCTTTGCGGTGCTCAATTTTGAAATTGAATGTTTGGAGCTGCAATGACCATCGAGCTAAACGACCACTTAAATCTTTTAAATTCATTAGCCACTTTAAGCTGGCGTGATCGGTTACAATCGTGAATTCCATTAGCTCGATATATGGTCTAAAACGTTTCACTGCAAGTACAGCAGCCAAGCATTCTTTTTCAGTCACAGTATAATTTAGCTGTGCACCATTCAACTTTTGTGAGAAAAAGGCAATTGGTCGATCGTTTTTCTCATCATCCTTTTGAAAAAGGACGGCACCAATTCCTACTTGTGAGGCATCACATTGAATAAAAAATGCCCGTTTAAAGTCGGGATGAACTAATACCGGGGCCGTTGTTAAGGCTCGTTTTAATTCAATAAATGCTTTATTAGCTTCATCTGACATTATAAATTTTGATCCCTTTTTGAGAGTATAGCTCAAAGGTGCTGCTATTACGGCAAAATCTTTTATAAAGCAGCGGTACCAGCCCGCTGTACCTAAAAAGCTCCTAATCTGCCTTGGGGTTTTCGGTATCGGAATCTTTTCTATGGCCTCAATATTACTAGGGTCTGTCCTAAGTTGACCACCGCCTATTACAAAACCTAAATATTTTAATTCTTTAAAACAAAAAACGCTCTTTTTCATTCCTATAGTTAGGTTAGCCTTTGACAAACAACTTGCCACCTCACGCACAAGAGACAAATGCGTATCGAAATCTTTTGAAATCACCAGCAAATCATCGAGATATATAAAAACGTTGTTTTTAAGTTTTTGCGGGATAACCTTATCCATTAATCGGCAAAGTCTTTGAGCCGCATTACATAAGCCGAATGGCATTACCTTATATTGGTAATGTGGCCTTCCTGGTATGGTAAAAGCTGTGAGCTCGCGACATTTTGGCTCCAGGTCAATCTGTCAAAAGGCGTATTTGAGATCCACGCTGCTTATGTAAATTGTCTCATCAATTCTGCTAAGAATGCCCTCGATGTTTTGAATTGGATAAGCATCTTTAATAGTTAAATCATTTAACTTTCTGGCGTCTAAGCACAGGCGATTTTTGCCTGGTTTCATCACAAGAGTGACCCTACTGTTCCAGGGGCTTTCACTTTCCTCGATTACTCCTAATTTCAACATATTGTCAACTTCCTCATAAAGCAGTTCCTGAACTTTTGGCGAAACAGGATAATGCCTTTCTTTATACGGAACAGAATCAGGGACTAATTGAACATTGTGTTTTTCAAGGTGAGTTTTACCTAAGCCATCTGTTTCAAACGTTTTAAATAACCTTTTTACTTTTTCCAGCTCTTGTTCTTGTTGTTTTGTTAATACGTGTGGCTCTGGGTTTTGATTTTGTGAAGGCTTTAAACTCTGAATTAATTTTGTCACGTCGATTTCATCAACATTTAAAACATCTGGTGCTAAATTGAAAATTCTCCAAAAATCAATACCCAGATACACGCTTTGCTCTAAAGATGGGCATAAATAAAACTTAATTTTATGCTCCACATCACGGTATTTTACAGGGAGTGTTATTTTGCCACAAATTCGGTGAGCACTACCTGATGCTGTTTTTACATTTGACCTGTATCTATTTGCTATAACACCTAAATCTTCCAAAAGTTTATCGCAATCTCTACCAAGTACACTAACTGATGCGCCGGTGTCTAATAAACCTTTGATTGGTTTATCTTTTAAAAAGATGTCAGCAAACACTCTTGGGTCACCATTTGACATAGCCTCTGCAGCTGCTATTGCTTCTACCGATGCTATGACCATATCCCTAATAGCTTTTCGATTATTATACCGATTTCTGGCTTTTCTAACTTTGCCTGTGATATAATCTGGCATTTCAGAATCAAAATCTGAAAAAATACGGTTTCTTACTTTTATATAGTTTTGTAAACGTTCTTCGTACGATTTATAATGTCTAGATCTAATATTGGGTGACGTATCTGAATTATTTGGTTTTATATTGCTATTAACATTTTCATTTTCTTTAAGGTTTGAAGAAGTTTCTACTCTTCGGGTTCCGCGGGCGTCTGGGTAGAGCGTGACTCGCCCGCTTTCGCCATGCTCCTTTTGCGGTTTTCCTGCTTATTACAGTTTGGGCATTTGGGAGTCACAGTACGCTCTAACCCACATTTAAAACAAAATATATTTTGTACCTCCGATTCGCAATCCATATATGTATGTCCAACACGTTTGCAGTTCCAGCATTTAAGTTCTCTCTTCTCATTCTGTTTAAATGCTTCAACCGCAAAAGAACTTTGATGCTCATCGTAAAATCCAGTTTGTTCATCATCCTCGTAGATTTCATTTACTCTGGGACGCTGTGAAAAACGCATTGAAGTGGTAGAAGGTGTTGTGAATCTAACATCACGCTTTGGGAATCGCTTCTCAATCTCTTTGCATTCATCTCTCAGTTGTTCGATGTTATAAATGGCCATGGGATAAACTAATCTGGCTATATTATCTCTAACGTTCCGTTTTAATACCTTAATCATTTCGTATTCTGGGATTGGAACACGAAGTTTAGAACGAAGTACTAACATTGAGTGGAAATAGCTGTCTAATGATTCGTTTGCCTGTTGACGTTTTTCGACTATTTCTTGCATAATTTCAAAATCACTTCGATTTGATTGAAATTGTTTCAGCAAACTAAAACGCAGAGCGGGCCAATCTGTTATACCATTATGTGTTTTTAAGTACAACCAAAACCATTCTTTGGCATGGCCTTTTAAAAGTCTATGGAAGTCACGAAGAACTTCCTCCCAAGGTATAGCATATTGTGCCTGCAAAAGTTCTACACGGAAAACAAAATCTTCAATAGAAATGGTACCAGAGCCTTCATAGAAAATATCCCATTTATCGATTCTAATTTTACCCTCTACTGGTCTAACATTAAAATGTTTCTCATAAGTGGAAAATAATGGTGCATTGGATAAAATGTTTGAAAATCGCTGGCCTTCATCAGGACCTCTGTTTCGGTGAGTATTTGAAGTTGGTCTATCTGGTAAATTATCTGAATTAAATTGTTTTTCAGAATTTTCAAAACTACGTTGTCTTGGCTGATTCGACATTTCAACTCTTTGCATTGGTTCCTTTCCTGAATCGTACCCTCTTTCCCTACCGGACAAACTACTATCATTGGAAAGAGAATCAAAAGGATTTGCAGTAGTGTTTTGGTTGTTCTTCAAAGGTTGTATCACTTCATTTATCTGACTCATCATTTCCTTAAACCCTTCTTTCATCATTCTAGACATTTCTGCCTTTAATGATCTTCTAATTTCATTTTCGATTGTTGATTCTAAATTCATGGCCCCCTGTTCGCTAACATTTTCCTCTTCAAAAACGTTTATGAGATTTACAGCCGCATTTGGTCCAGGTGTTTTCGGTATAGCACCTGATCCTGTACCAGAATTGGTATCTCTATTATTTAAATTTGATGGCATTTGCCTTCTAATAGAATGTGATAAATCTCTAACAGTGGGGTCTTGAAATATACCTGTACCCTGATGTGTATGTTGTACAGGCCCAGTGTATATTTGACGGTTTTGATCAAATTGCAAAGATCTTCTACCTTTGCTATTTGCACTTGTTTTACTATTATTTGACCCTTCCATGATTTAAAATTCTTAAAAATTCGGATATGGCAAAAATTTTATAAAATTGTAACGATTGACGCAAATTTAGATACATAAACAATTTTCATAAACATATAGGTGTGTTAACGAGTACATGCAGTGACGAATTCATACCAGTACAGGTTCTTAACCTATACTAAAGCTAGTTTCCTAAATATATATCACAGTTCTAATTTATTGCACTAAAAACCCTTTCTTCTAAACCTATATTGCAAAATTCCCATATATCACAGTGCTACAGATGCTAACTTCTGGCATAAGGACACTGCTTTTAAATAAAATAAAATGAAGCAACTATGGTCTCATCATATTGCCATAGGCCTTCATTTTACGAACTATTGACTCTAAATTTTCATGTAGTATTACAAACTAAAACTAAGTCCGTTTTACACAATAAAAACATTTAACAAAACCCATTGAATATCACACAATCTCGTCATTTTGTGGTTCTCACAGTGTTCATGCAATTGATCTGTTATGTATAACGAGCAAGCCACTAGACTGTGGGAACCATAAAACAAGTCAATTAATGGATCAAAATCATAACCTTTTCTAATTTGGGCGCCATATTGTCACCAAACCCTGGACAGAACGTACCGGAAGAAGCCATCCTTGTCCGACTAGCTCACGGACGACAGGGGGGGGGGGTATGACCCGCTACTTCCGGTCGAGGGCCGAACAATAAAATTTATACAAAAAACTACATAAAACTAAACTAAAAAAAAACAACTCAAAATCAACAACAAAAACAAAATTAACCGCAAAATATTACTTAAAAATTTCCATTACTTTATGTCCCTAAACAAAAAAACTATATTTTCTAACAAAACGGACTAAAAAAAAATTACAATAAATTGAACTACAATACAAAAACGAGGACAAAAGATATAAGATGTCCCCCCTAGCTTGCCCACCCTTCCATGGTAATCTACCCTTAACATTTAAACGATTACCCCACTAACACTGCACTAGTCACTTTTAACACATACTTACGTTAACACACCATTTTAAACTTTAGCCGCACATTTTCCTAACTATTCATCCAAATGAAAACATATATGTAATTTGAATTTTTTTTTTTCTGTTTAATAAAAAAAAATTAATCTAAAATTTTTATTTTGATAAAAAAAACTTATTTTCTAACAAAAATTGGACGAAGTAAGTATATATAATAGACTTAATTTCTCAAAAAAAACTTATTAAAACAATTAACAAAAAAAAAAAAAAAAAATACTCCCAAAAATACACCTAATCAGTATCCAACCCAATTAGGGGTTCCACAATAAAAAAAACTAATACCTAACTTGAGAGAGCTCTCTAAAGCAGTTTCACGGGTCACACAAAAAAAAATACCCACACTAAATTTAATCACGACACTTCCAATGTAGTTCTGGGCTCACATTAACTTCACTCACTAAATTTATTAACACTAAAACTAAACTATATTAAACGTTTATCCTATTTTTTTTTTCTTTTATATTTAAATTATTTAATTTATTATTTTAACTTGTGGGGTTTAATAACATTTTCATTTTCTTTAAGGTTTGAAGAAGTTTCTACTCTTCGGGTTCCGCGGGCGTCTGGGTAGAGCGTGACTCGCCCGCTTTCGCCATGCTCCTTTTGCGGTTTTCCTGCTTATTACAGTTTGGGCATTTGGGAAGTACGCTCTAACCCACATTTAAAACAAAATATATTTTGTACCTCCGATTCGCAATCCATATATGTATGTCCAACACGTTTGCAGTTCCAGCATTTAAGTTCTCTCTTCTCATTCTGTTTAAATGCTTCAACCGCAAAAGAACTTTGATGCTCATCGTAAAATCCAGTTTGTTCATCATCCTCGTAGATTTCATTTACTCTGGGACGCTGTGAAAAACGCATTGAAGTGGTAGAAGGTGTTGTGAATCTAACATCACGCTTTGGGAATCGCTTCTCAATCTCTTTGCATTCATCTCTCAGTTGTTCGATGTTATAAATGGCCATGGGATAAACTAATCTGGCTATATTATCTCTAACGTTCCGTTTTAATACCTTAATCATTTCGTATTCTGGGATTGGAACACGAAGTTTAGAACGAAGTACTAACATTGAGTGGAAATAGCTGTCTAATGATTCGTTTGCCTGTTGACGTTTTTCGACTATTTCTTGCATAATTTCAAAATCACTTCGATTTGATTGAAATTGTTTCAGCAAACTAAAACGCAGAGCGGGCCAATCTGTTATACCATTATGTGTTTTTAAGTACAACCAAAACCATTCTTTGGCATGGCCTTTTAAAAGTCTATGGAAGTCACGAAGAACTTCCTCCCAAGGTATAGCATATTGTGCCTGCAAAAGTTCTACACGGAAAACAAAATCTTCAATAGAAATGGTACCAGAGCCTTCATAGAAAATATCCCATTTATCGATTCTAATTTTACCCTCTACTGGTCTAACATTAAAATGTTTCTCATAAGTGGAAAATAATGGTGCATTGGATAAAATGTTTGAAAATCGCTGGCCTTCATCAGGACCTCTGTTTCGGTGAGTATTTGAA
Organism: Delia radicum; assembly: GCA_021234595.1. Classification (NCBI taxonomy): domain Eukaryota; kingdom Metazoa; phylum Arthropoda; class Insecta; order Diptera; family Anthomyiidae; genus Delia; species Delia radicum. The sequence goes on along the minus strand of CM037856.1, from coordinate 11,537,700 downwards.
GTTGGTCTATCTGGTAAATTATCTGAATTAAATTGTTTTTCAGAATTTTCAAAACTACGTTGTCTTGGCTGATTCGACATTTCAACTCTTTGCATTGGTTCCTTTCCTGAATCGTATCCTCTTTCCCTACCGGACAAACTACTATCATTGGAAAGAGAATCAAAAGGATTTGCAGTAGTGTTTTGGTTGTTCTTCAAAGGTTGTATCACTTCATTTATCTGACTCATCATTTCCTTAAACCCTTCTTTCATCATTCTAGACATTTCTGCCTTTAATGATCTTCTAATTTCATTTTCGATTGTTGATTCTAAATTCATGGCCCCCTGTTCGCTAACATTTTCCTCTTCAAAAACGTTTATGAGATTTACAGCCGCATTTGGTCCAGGTGTTTTCGGTATAGCACCTGATCCTGTACCAGAATTGGTATCTCTATTATTTAAATTTGATGGCATTTGCCTTCTAATAGAATGTGATAAATCTCTAACAGTGGGGTCTTGAAATATACCTGTACCCTGATGTGTATGTTGTACAGGCCCAGTGTATATTTGACGGTTTTGATCAAATTGCAAAGATCTTCTACCTTTGCTATTTGCACTTGTTTTACTATTATTTGACCCTTCCATGATTTAAAATTCTTAAAAATTCGGATATGGCAAAAATTTTATAAAATTGTAACGATTGACGCAAATTTAGATACAAAAACAATTTTCATAAACATATAGGTGTGTTAACGAGTACATGCAGTGACGAATTCATACCAGTACAGGTTCTTAACCTATACTAAAGCTAGTTTCCTAAATATATATCACAGTTCTAATTTATTGCACTAAAAACCCTTTCTTCTAAACCTATATTGCAAAATTCCCATATATCACAGTGCTACAGATGCTAACTTCTGGCATAAGGACACTGCTTTTAAATAAAATAAAATGAAGCAACTATGGTCTCATCATATTGCCATAGGCCTTCATTTTACGAACTATTGACTCTAAATTTTCATGTAGTATTACAAACTAAAACTAAGTCCGTTTTACACAATAAAAACATTTATCAAAACCCATTGAATATCACACAATCTCGTCATTTTGTGGTTCTCACAGTGTTCATGCAATTGATCTGTTATGTATAACGAGCAAGCCACTAGACTGTGGGAACCATAAAACAAGTCAATTAATGGATCAAAATCATAACCTTTCTAATTTGGGCGCCATATTGTCACCAAACCCTGGACAGAACGTACCGGAAGAAGCCATCCTTGTCCGACTAGCTCACGGACGACAGGGGGGGGTATGACCCGCTACTTCCGGTCGAGGGCCGAACAATAAAATTTATACAAAAAACTACATAAAACTAAACAAAAAAAAAACAACTCAAAATCAACAACAAAAACAAAATTAACCGCAAAATATTACTTAAAAATTTCCATTACTTTATGTCCCTAAACAAAAAAACTATATTTTCTAACAAAACGGACTAAAAAAAATTACAATAAATTGAACTACAATACAAAAACGAGGACAAAAGATATAAGATGTCCCCCCTAGCTTGCCCACCCTTCCATGGTAATCTACACTTAACATTTAAACGATTACCCCACTAACACTGCACTAGTCACTTTTAACACATACTTACGTTAACACACCATTTTAAACTTTAGCCGCACATTTTCCTAACTATTCATCCAAATGAAAACATATATGTAATTTGAATTTTTTTTTTCTGTTTAATAAAAAAAAATTAATCTAAAATTTTTATTTTGATAAAAAAAACTTATTTTCTAACAAAAATTGGACGAAGTAAGTATATATAATAGACTTAATTTCTCAAAAAAAACTTATTAAAACAATTAACAAAAAAAAAAAAAAAAATACTCCCAAAAATACACCTAATCAGTATCCAACCCAATTAGGGGTTCCACAATAAAAAAAACTAATACCTAACTTGAGAGAGCTCTCTAAAGCAGTTTCACGGGTCACACAAAAAAAAATACCCACACTAAATTTAATCACGACACTTCCAATGTAGTTCTGGGCTCACATTAACTTCACTCACTAAATTTATTAACACTAAAACTAAACTATATTAAACGTTTATCCTATTTTTTTTTTCTTTTATATTTAAATTATTTAATTTATTATTTTAACTTGTGGGGTTTAATAACATTTTCATTTTCTTTAAGGTTTGAAGAAGTTTCTACTCTTCGGGTTCCGCGGGCGTCTGGGTAGAGCGTGACTCGCCCGCTTTCGCCATGCTCCTTTTGCGGTTTTCCTGCTTATTACAGTTTGGGCATTTGGGAGTCACAGTACGCTCTAACCCACATTTAAAACAAAATATATTTTGTACCTCCGATTCGCAATCCATATATGTATGTCCAACACGTTTGGAGTTCCAGCATTTAAGTTCTCTCTTCTCATTCTGTTTAAATGCTTCAACCGCAAAAGAACTTTGATGCTCATCGTAAAATCCAGTTTGTTCATCATCCTCGTAGATTTCATTTACTCTGGGACGCTGTGAAAAACGCATTGAAGTGGTAGAAGGTGTTGTGAATCTAACATCACGCTTTGGGAATCGCTTCTCAATCTCTTTGCATTCATCTCTCAGTTGTTCGATGTTATAAATGGCCATGGGATAAACTAATCTGGCTATATTATCTCTAACGTTCCGTTTTAATACCTTAATCATTTCGTATTCTGGGATTGGAACACGAAGTTTAGAACGAAGTACTAACATTGAGTGGAAATAGCTGTCTAATGATTCGTTTGCCTGTTGACGTTTTTCGACTATTTCTTGCATAATTTCAAAATCACTTCGATTTGATTGAAATTGTTTCAGCAAACTAAAACGCAGAGCGGGCCAATCTGTTATACCATTATGTGTTTTTAAGTACAACCAAAACCATTCTTTGGCATGGCCTTTTAAAAGTCTATGGAAGTCACGAAGAACTTCCTCCCAAGGTATAGCATATTGTGCCTGCAAAAGTTCTACACGGAAAACAAAATCTTCAATAGAAATGGTACCAGAGCCTTCATAGAAAATATCCCATTTATCGATTCTAATTTTACCCTCTACTGGTCTAACATTAAAATGTTTCTCATAAGTGGAAAATAATGGTGCATTGGATAAAATGTTTGAAAATCGCTGGCCTTCATCAGGACCTCTGTTTCGGTGAGTATTTGAAGTTGGTCTATCTGGTAAATTATCTGAATTAAATTGTTTTTCAGAATTTTCAAAACTACGTTGTCTTGGCTGATTCGACATTTCAACTCTTTGCATTGGTTCCTTTCCTGAATCGTATCCTCTTTCCCTACCGGACAAACTACTATCATTGGAAAGAGAATCAAAAGGATTTGCAGTAGTGTTTTGGTTGTTCTTCAAAGGTTGTATCACTTCATTTATCTGACTCATCATTTCCTTAAACCCTTCTTTCATCATTCTAGACATTTCTGCCTTTAATGATCTTCTAATTTCATTTTCGATTGTTGATTCTAAATTCATGGCCCCCTGTTCGCTAACATTTTCCTCTTCAAAAACGTTTATGAGATTTACAGCCGCATTTGGTCCAGGTGTTTTCGGTATAGCACCTGATCCTGTACCAGAATTGGTATCTCTATTATTTAAATTTGATGGCATTTGCCTTCTAATAGAATGTGATAAATCTCTAACAGTGGGGTCTTGAAATATACCTGTACCCTGATGTGTATGTTGTACAGGCCCAGTGTATATTTGACGGTTTTGATCAAATTGCAAAGATCTTCTACCTTTGCTATTTGCACTTGTTTTACTATTATTTGACCCTTCCATGATTTAAAATTCTTAAAAATTCGGATATGGCAAAAATTTTATAAAATTGTAACGATTGACGCAAATTTAGATACATAAACAATTTTCATAAACATATAGGTGTGTTAACGAGTACATGCAGTGACGAATTCATACCAGTACAGGTTCTTAACCTATACTAAAGCTAGTTTCCTAAATATATATCACAGTTCTAATTTATTGCACTAAAAACCCTTTCTTCTAAACCTATATTGCAAAATTCCCATATATCACAGTGCTACAGATGCTAACTTCTGGCATAAGGACACTGCTTTTAAATAAAATAAAATGAAGCAACTATGGTCTCATCATATTGCCATAGGCCTTCATTTTACGAACTATTGACTCTAAATTTTCATGTAGTATTACAAACTAAAACTAAGTCCGTTTTACACAATAAAAACATTTAACAAAACCCATTGAATATCACACAATCTCGTCATTTTGTGGTTCTCACAGTGTTCATGCAATTGATCTGTTATGTATAACGAGCAAGCCACTAGACTGTGGGAACCATAAAACAAGTCAATTAATGGATCAAAATCATAACCTTTTCTAATTTGGGCGCCATATTGTCACCAAACCCTGGACAGAACGTACCGGAAGAAGCCATCCTTGTCCGACTAGCTCACGGACGACAGGGGGGGGGGGGTATGACCCGCTACTTCCGGTCGAGGGCCGAACAATAAAATTTATACAAAAAACTACATAAAACTAAACTAAAAAAAAACAACTCAAAATCAACAACAAAAACAAAATTAACCGCAAAATATTACTTAAAAATTTCCATTACTTTATGTCCCTAAACAAAAAAACTATATTTTCTAACAAAACGGACTAAAAAAAAAATTACAATAAATTGAACTACAATACAAAAACGAGGACAAAAGATATAAGATGTCCCCCCTAGCTTGCCCACCCTTCCATGGTAATCTACCCTTAACATTTAAACGATTACCCCACTAACACTGCACTAGTCACTTTTAACACATACTTACGTTAACACACCATTTTAAACTTTAGCCGCACATTTTCCTAACTATTCATCCAAATGAAAACATATATGTAATTTGAATTTTTTTTTTCTGTTTAATAAAAAAAAATTAATCTAAAATTTTTATTTTGATAAAAAAAACTTATTTTCTAACAAAAATTGGACGAAGTATATATAATAGACTTAATTTCTCAAAAAAAACTTATTAAAACAATTAACAAAAAAAAAAAAAAAAATACTCCCAAAAATACACCTAATCAGTATCCAACCCAATTAGGGGTTCCACAATAAAAAAAACTAATACCTAACTTGAGAGAGCTCTCTAAAGCAGTTTCACGGGTCACACAAAAAAAAAATACCCACACTAAATTTAATCACGACACTTCCAATGTAGTTCTGGGCTCACATTAACTTCACTCACTAAATTTATTAACACTAAAACTAAACTATATTAAACGTTTATCCTATTTTTTTTTTCTTTTATATTTAAATTATTTAATTTATTATTTTAACTTGTGGGGTTTAATAACATTTTCATTTTCTTTAAGGTTTGAAGAAGTTTCTACTCTTCGGGTTCCGCGGGCGTCTGGGTAGAGCGTGACTCGCCCGCTTTCGCCATGCTCCTTTTGCGGTTTTCCTGCTTATTACAGTTTGGGCATTTGGGAGTCACAGTACGCTCTAACCCACATTTAAAACAAAATATATTTTGTACCTCCGATTCGCAATCCATATATGTATGTCCAACACGTTTGCAGTTCCAGCATTTAAGTTCTCTCTTCTCATTCTGTTTAAATGCTTCAACCGCAAAAGAACTTTGATGCTCATCGTAAAATCCAGTTTGTTCATCATCCTCGTAGATTTCATTTACTCTGGGACGCTGTGAAAAACGCATTGAAGTGGTAGAAGGTGTTGTGAATCTAACATCACGCTTTGGGAATCGCTTCTCAATCTCTTTGCATTCATCTCTCAGTTGTTCGATGTTATAAATGGCCATGGGATAAACTAATCTGGCTATATTATCTCTAACGTTCCGTTTTAATACCTTAATCATTTCGTATTCTGGGATTGGAACACGAAGTTTAGAACGAAGTACTAACATTGAGTGGAAATAGCTGTCTAATGATTCGTTTGCCTGTTGACGTTTTTCGACTATTTCTTGCATAATTTCAAAATCACTTCGATTTGATTGAAATTGTTTCAGCAAACTAAAACGCAGAGCGGGCCAATCTGTTATACCATTATGTGTTTTTAAGTACAACCAAAACCATTCTTTGGCATGGCCTTTTAAAAGTCTATGGAAGTCACGAAGAACTTCCTCCCAAGGTATAGCATATTGTGCCTGCAAAAGTTCTACACGGAAAACAAAATCTTCAATAGAAATGGTACCAGAGCCTTCATAGAAAATATCCCATTTATCGATTCTAATTTTACCCTCTACTGGTCTAACATTAAAATGTTTCTCATAAGTGGAAAATAATGGTGCATTGGATAAAATGTTTGAAAATCGCTGGCCTTCATCAGGACCTCTGTTTCGGTGAGTATTTGAAGTTGGTCTATCTGGTAAATTATCTGAATTAAATTGTTTTTCAGAATTTTCAAAACTACGTTGTCTTGGCTGATTCGACATTTCAACTCTTTGCATTGGTTCCTTTCCTGAATCGTACCCTCTTTCCCTACCGGACAAACTACTATCATTGGAAAGAGAATCAAAAGGATTTGCAGTAGTGTTTTGGTTGTTCTTCAAAGGTTGTATCACTTCATTTATCTGACTCATCATTTCCTTAAACCCTTCTTTCATCATTCTAGACATTTCTGCCTTTAATGATCTTCTAATTTCATTTTCGATTGTTGATTCTAAATTCATGGCCCCCTGTTCGCTAACATTTTCCTCTTCAAAAACGTTTATGAGATTTACAGCCGCATTTGGTCCAGGTGTTTTCGGTATAGCACCTGATCCTGTACCAGAATTGGTATCTCTATTATTTAAATTTGATGGCATTTGCCTTCTAATAGAATGTGATAAATCTCTAACAGTGGGGTCTTGAAATATACCTGTACCCTGATGTGTATGTTGTACAGGCCCAGTGTATATTTGACGGTTTTGATCAAATTGCAAAGATCTTCTACCTTTGCTATTTGCACTTGTTTTACTATTATTTGACCCTTCCATGATTTAAAATTCTTAAAAATTCGGATATGGCAAAAATTTTATAAAATTGTAACGATTGACGCAAATTTAGATACATAAACAATTTTCATAAACATATAGGTGTGTTAACGAGTACATGCAGTGACGAATTCATACCAGTACAGGTTCTTAACCTATACTAAAGCTAGTTTCCTAAATATATATCACAGTTCTAATTTATTGCACTAAAAACCCTTTCTTCTAAACCTATATTGCAAAATTCCCATATATCACAGTGCTACAGATGCTAACTTCTGGCATAAGGACACTGCTTTTAAATAAAATAAAATGAAGCAACTATGGTCTCATCATATTGCCATAGGCCTTCATTTTACGAACTATTGACTCTAAATTTTCATGTAGTATTACAAACTAAAACTAAGTCCGTTTTACACAATAAAAACATTTAACAAAACCCATTGAATATCACACAATCTCGTCATTTTGTGGTTCTCACAGTGTTCATGCAATTGATCTGTTATGTATAACGAGCAAGCCACTAGACTGTGGGAACCGTAAAACAAGTCAATTAATGGATCAAAATCATAACCTTTTCTAATTTGGGCGCCATATTGTCACCAAACCCTGGACAGAACGTACCGGAAGAAGCCATCCTTGTCCGACTAGCTCACGGACGACAGGGGGGGGTATGACCCGCTACTTCCGGTCGAGGGCCGAACAATAAAATTTATACAAAAAACTACATAAAACTAAACTAAAAAAAACAACTCAAAATCAACAACAAAAACAAAATTAACCGCAAAATATTACTTAAAAATTTCCATTACTTTATGTCCCTAAACAAAAAACTATATTTTCTAACAAAACGGACTAAAAAAAAAAAATTACAATAAATTGAACTACAATACAAAAACGAGGACAAAAGATATAAGATGTCCCCCCTAGCTTGCCCACCCTTCCATGGTAATCTACACTTAACATTTAAACGATTACCCCACTAACACTGCACTAGTCACTTTTAACACATACTTACGTTAACACACCATTTTAAACTTTTGCCGCACAATTTCCTAACTATTCATCCAAATGAAAACATATATGTATGTAATTTGAATTTTTTTTTTCTGTTTAATAAAAAAAAATTAATCTAAAATTTTTTATTTTGATAAAAAAAACTTATTTTCTAACAAAAATTGGACGAAGTAAGTATATATAATAGACTTAATTTCTCAAAAAAAACTTATTAAAACAATTAACAAAAAAAAAAAAAAAAAAAAATACTCCCAAAAATACACCTAATCAGTATCCAACCCAATTAGGGGTTCCACAATAAAAAAAACTAATACCTAACTTGAGAGAGCTCTCTAAAGCAGTTTCACGGGTCACACAAAAAAAAAATACCCACACTAAATTTAATCACGACACTTCCAATGTAGTTCTGGGCTCACATTAACTTCACTCACTAAATTTATTAACACTAAAACTAAACTATATTAAACGTTTATCCTATTTTTTTTTTTCTTTTATATTTAAATTATTTAATTTATTATTTTAACTTGTGGGGTTTAATAACATTTTCATTTTCTTTAAGGTTTGAAGAAGTTTCTACTCTTCGGGTTCCGCGGGCGTCTGGGTAGAGCGTGACTCGCCCGCTTTCGCCATGCTCCTTTTGCGGTTTTCCTGCTTATTACAGTTTGGGCATTTGGGAGTCACAGTACGCTCTAACCCACATTTAAAACAAAATATATTTTGTACCTCCGATTCGCAATCCATATATGTATGTCCAACACGTTTGCAGTTCCAGCATTTAAGTTCTCTCTTCTCATTCTGTTTAAATGCTTCAACCGCAAAAGAATTTGGGAATCGCTTCTCAATCTCTTTGCATTCATCTCTCAGTTGTTCGATGTTATAAATGGCCATGGGATAAACTAATCTGGCTATATTATCTCTAACGTTCCGTTTTAATACCTTAATCTTTTCGTATTCTGGGATTGGAACACGAAGTTTAGAACGAAGTACTAACATTGAGTGGAAATAGCTGTCTAATGATTCGTTTGCCTGTTGACGTTTTTCGACTATTTCTTGCATAATTTCAAAATCACTTCGATTTGATTGAAATTGTTTCAGCAAACTAAAACGCAGAGCGGGCCAATCTGTTATACCATTATGTGTTTTTAAGTACAACCAAAACCATTCTTTGGCATGGCCTTTTAAAAGTCTATGGAAGTCACGAAGAACTTCCTCCCAAGGTATAGCATATTGTGCCTGCAAAAGTTCTACACGGAAAACAAAATCTTCAATAGAAATGGTACCAGAGCCTTCATAGAAAATATCCCATTTATCGATTCTAATTTTACCCTCTACTGGTCTAACATTAAAATGTTTCTCATAAGTGGAAAATAATGGTGCATTGGATAAACTGTTTGAAAATCGCTGGCCTTCATCAGGACCTCTGTTTCGGTGAGTATTTGAAGTTGGTCTATCTGGTAAATTATCTGAATTAAATTGTTTTTCAGAATTTTCAAAACTACGTTGTCTTGGCTGATTCGACATTTCAACTCTTTGCATTGGTTCCTTTCCTGAATCGTACCCTCTTTCCCTACCGGACAAACTACTATCATTGGAAAGAGAATCAAAAGGATTTGCAGTAGTGTTTTGGTTGTTCTTCAAAGGTTGTATCACTTCATTTATCTGACTCATCATTTCCTTAAACCCTTCTTTCATCATTCTAGACATTTCTGCCTTTAATGATCTTCTAATTTCATTTTCGATTGTTGATTCTAAATTCATGGCCCCCTGTTCGCTAACATTTTCCTCTTCAAAAACGTTTATGAGATTTACAGCCGCATTTGGTCCAGGTGTTTTCGGTATAGCACCTGATCCTGTACCAGAATTGGTATCTCTATTATTTAAATTTGATGGCATTTGCCTTCTAATAGAATGTGATAAATCTCTAACAGTGGGGTCTTGAAATATACCTGTACCCTGATGTGTATGTTGTACAGGCCCAGTGTATATTTGACGGTTTTGATCAAATTGCAAAGATCTTCTACCTTTGCTATTTGCACTTGTTTTACTATTATTTGACCCTTCCATGATTTAAAATTCTTAAAAATTCGGATATGGCAAAAATTTTATAAAATTGTAACGATTGACGCAAATTTAGATACATAAACAATTTTCATAAACATATAGGTGTGTTAACGAGTACATGCAGTGACGAATTCATACCAGTACAGGTTCTTAACCTATACTAAAGCTAGTTTCCTAAATATATATCACAGTTCTAATTTATTGCACTAAAAACCCTTTCTTCTAAACCTATATTGCAAAATTCCCATATATCACAGTGCTACAGATGCTAACTTCTGGCATAAGGACACTGCTTTTAAATAAAATAAAATGAAGCAACTATGGTCTCATCATATTGCCATAGGCCTTCATTTTACGAACTATTGACTCTAAATTTTCATGTAGTATTACAAACTAAAACTAAGTCCGTTTTACACAATAAAAACATTTAACAAAACCCATTGAATATCACACAATCTCGTCATTTTGTGGTTCTCACAGTGTTCATGCAATTGATCTGTTATGTATAACGAGCAAGCCACTAGACTGTGGGAACCATAAAACAAGTCAATTAATGGATCAAAATCATAACCTTTTCTAATTTGGACGCCATATTGTCACCAAACCCTGGACAGAACGTACCGGAAGAAGCCATCCTTGTCCGACTAGCTCACGGACGACAGGGGGGGGGGGGGGTATGACCCGCTACTTCCGGTCGAGGGGCCGAACAATAAAATTTATACAAAAAACTACATAAAACTAAACTAAAAAAAAACAACTCAAAATCAACAACAAAAACAAAATTAACCGCAAAATATTACTTAAAAATTTCCATTACTTTATGTCCCTAAACAAAAAAACTATATTTTCTAACAAAACGGACTAAAAAAAAAATTACAATAAATTGAACTACAATACAAAAACGAGGACAAAAGATATAAGATGTCCCCCTAGCTTGCCCACCCTTCCATGGTAATCTACACTTAACATTTAAACGATTACCCCACTAACACTGCGCTAGTCACTTTTAACACATACTTACGTTAACACACCATTTTAAACTTTAGCCGCACATTTTCCTAACTATTCATCCAAATGAAAACATATATGTAATTTGAATTTTTTTTTTCTGTTTAATAAAAAAAAATTAATCTAAAATTTTTATTTTGATAAAAAAAACTTATTTTCTAACAAAAATTGGACGAAGTAAGTATATATAATAGACTTAATTTCTCAAAAAAAACTTATTAAAACAATTAACAAAAAAAAAAAAAAAAAATACTCCCAAAAATACTCCCAAAAATACACCTAATCAGTATCCAACCCAATTAGGGGTTCCACAATAAAAAAAACTAATACCTAACTTGAGAGAGCTCTCTAAAGCAGTTTCACGGGTCACACAAAAAAAAAATACCCACACTAAATTTAATCACGACACTTCCAATGTAGTTCTGGGCTCACATTAACTTCACTCACTAAATTTATTAACACTAAAACTAAACTATATTAAACGTTTATCCTATTTTTTTTTTCTTTTATATTTAAATTATTTAATTTATTATTTTAACTTGTGGGGTTTAATACCACACAAAAAAAAAGTATTATTATTGAAATCTTACGTTTTTTTTTTTAAACAAAAAATTTTTTGTTAAGAAATTATTATTTTCTTTTTTTCCTTTTAATTTTCACTTTAATCACAAACTTATTGGACTCACCAACGTATTAAATTTTTTCCAAAAAGGCACCAAGGACAGCTTGAAAGCTTATATTTATTGTTGTAAGACGTTCAACAAAATGGCTTAAAAATTTTAAGATGGCTGCTTATTTCCAAACAAAAATTGCCGTGGACTACAACCCGCCGAACCAAAGGTCGCCTTGGCTTATCCTTATATCTTCTACAGACAGGGTTGTAGTCCTCCAAGTTTTCCGCAAAAAAAAATAAAAATCGTCCTTAAACGCTTGGTGAGTCTAATCAGAAAAAAATATAAATACAAAACCGAGCTTACATAAATTCCTACACTTATACAGCTAAACAAACTCACCCTTATATTTAAAAGTCTAACGCTTAGACACAAATTAAAAAATGGCTTTCACCGGCTTGGCGTTGATGTTCTCTGAATTTTCGTTGTCCGTCAACGAACAACAGCTAGTGCTTCTTCCAAATGTTCTCGCAGCAATGAAACTGCCGCTTAAACTCCACATTAGCCAAACCATTTTTAAATTCCCGTCTAAACTACAAATTATCTAACCCCGCCCCCTTAACTACTAATTTCTATTTTATAGCTATCCTATTCTACTGACACAATTAAACTTTCTCACCCAACTTACTCACTCTGCCGCCATATTAAAAAAAATGGCTCCTCCGCATACTATTTATAAAAGCACTTTTATTTTATTCAAAAAAAAAAAAAACAAATTTCATTTGTTGCAGCATCATAACAATTATTTTATTTTCTAAAACAATATTTTTCTTCCTATTTTCTGCTTTATTGTTTACTCCTCTTATTCCCCATCCGCATTCAGCAAAACAAACAGCTGTTCTTTTGCGCCGTTTCCACTACTTCAAATTATCAACTAATCTTAACCCCTTATGAGACCCATGCCGCTACAAAACAACATAAACCTAACAACACCGCTACATATAGTAAGGGAGTTGAATGGTATTCAACTTGCGGATGAAAAATTTTTCGAGAGTCGACCAGTCGATGTGTTAATCGGCGGCGACTATTACCCACAAGTCATGCGAAAAACGGCTGCCAAGGACTTTAGAACACTTCTGGCTCAATAATCCCATTTTGGGTGGATATTAACAGGACCGCTTGATGATGCACACTCACCCCAACCCATGGTATCACATTTCAGCACCGTTACACTTGATAAGTGTTTAACTAAGTTCTGGGAAATTGAAGAAATTGTAAGAAAACCCATGAAAACAACTGAAGATTTCTTTTGTGAGGAATATTATTCGGAGACTACTATCCGTTTACCCGATGGCCGTTATCAGGTCAATCTTTCATTCCGAACCCCCCAAATTGAACTAGGAAATTCGCGTCATATTGCGATGGCTCAATATCTCCGAAATGAAAGGAATTTGTTGAAGAAACTGTTGTAGGGTTAATTTTATAGTTATATATGGCAATGTCCTTAACAAGTATTTAAGTATATCCATTAACTATGACCGGTACTTGGTATTCAGTATTAAGTATTTGTAAGTTGACATTAAGTTACTTTTTAAGTTACACATGTAATATTAGATCATTCTAGATCGAGGCGTGATATAATAAAGAACATTTTTTAAATATAATATGGTGTCAGGTGTAATTCAATTTTATATTATATTTTCTACCGAACATGGCACCGACAGTGAAGGAGGTTGTAATACCTCGTGAAAAATTTGCTTTAGCATCAACAATGGCGGCTTTTAACACAAAAGCCGCAAACGTAGCAGTGGAATGGAAAAATTGGAGTAAACAATTCCACATTTTTTTGCTGGCTTCAGGTTTGGATGACCAGACGGATGAGAGAAAAGTGGCACTTTTGCTGCACCATATGGGGCCAAATGCCTTACACGTTTTTAATTCATTCAATGTTAATATTGATGCAGTAAAATACCAGGATTTGCTAAGACAATTTGAAAATCATTTTATTCCAAAAATGAATATTGCTATGGAGAGGCACGCGTTTTTTACGCGCCGCCAAGGAATAGAAGAATCAATCGTACAGTATGCTACTGTTTTAGAGAATCTAAGCAGCACATGTGAGTTTGGCATTATACGGACAAGTTTAATTAAAGACATCTTTACATGTGGTTTGTCTGAAAATTATATAAATGTAAAAGAACGGTTACTTAGTGAAGGTGACATCACATGGGAAAAAGCATTGGAAATTTCCAAGGGAATTGAAATGGCGAAAGAGAGTATTGCGAGTATGGAGAACGGGCAGCCAATTATAGGGGCTCTTGTAAAAAAAGGAAATTCATTTCAACGACAAAAACAGCAACAGTTCTCAAACGTTTGTAAAAAATGTGGTCAAAGACACAAGATTAAATGCCCTGCTGAAGGGGTGGTCTGCAATGCTTGTGGTAAATATAATCATTATGCCAAAATGTGTTTTTCAAAGAAATTAGAAAAAAATAAAAATTATGTAAAAAATGTGGTTGTGGAAGATGAAGAAGAAGAAGAGGAAGAAACTCTCTTTGTGGGTACCGTTACTAAAACTGAAAGCAACAACAACAAAATCTGGAATATAATCGTGGAAGTTAACGAACAAAAAGTGCTCTGCCAAGTGGATACGGGTGCTCAAGCTAACTTGATGTCAAAGAAGACTATGGAGACTCTTGGTATAACTCAAATAAATAAGGTATCAACTAATATACTAACATTTAGTGGTGAGAAATTATTAGTAATTGGAAAAATTTTTATAACAATATTTTATGAAAATGTAGTTTATAATACTAATTTTTATATACTAAACATGAATTGTAATAACATTATTGGATTAGAATTAGCTTCCAAAATGAATTTAATTAAAAAAGTCAGCACAATTAAGTGTGAGACTGTATTGCAAAATTATTCAGAATTGTTTCATGGTTTAGGGAAACTTCGGGACAAATGTCATTTGAGACTTAAAGAAAATAGTCAGCCGGTGATTGATCCACCACGTCGTGTACCTTTTAGTTTACACGAACCTTTGAAAAATGAAATTGAAAGAATGATTAAAATGAACGTCATTACGGAGGTAAAAGAGCCTACCGATTGGGTTAATTCCATAGTTCTGGTAAAAAAGTCAAATGGTAGTTTGAGATTATGTTTAGATCCACGAAATCTTAACAAGGTAATTGTGAGACCTAGGTTTGATTTTCCGACGATTGATGAATGCAAATCTAAAATGACTGGTTCTAAGGTTTTTAGTTTACTGGATGCTAATTCTGGGTTTTGGATGATTCAGCTGGATGATGAGTCATCTAGGCTATGCACATTTAACACTCCATTTGGAAGGTTCCGTTTTTTACGTCTGCCATTTGGAATATGCTCAGCTCCTGAGATATTTCACGCTGAAATGGTGAGGCTGTTTGGTGATATATCCGGCTTGGTGATATACATGGATGATTTTTTAATCCATGCACCAAATGTAGATAAACATAATGAGATTTTGAATCAGGTGTTGGAAAGGGGTAAACAAGTAGGTTTGAAATTTAATAAATCAAAGTCGGAAATATTGAAAACTGAGATTAAATTTATTGGTCATATTTTTTCGGAAAGTGGTGTGAGACTAGATGGGAAAAGGGTTGAGTCAATTTTAGCGATGCCAGTACCAAAAAATAAGCAGGAACTTCAGCGCTTTTTAGGAATGATAACCTATTTGGGGTCATTTATTAACAATTTATCATCCAAAAATAAACATTTGAGGGATTTGTTGAAGGTCGATACAATTTGGAGTTGGAATAGAGAACAGCAAATCGAGTTTGAGAATCTAAAAAATGAAATAACAAAGGCACCAATTTTGACTTACTACGATACTAGGAAACCTTTAACGTTATCAGTTGATGCGTCAAAGTTTGCAGTGGGAGCTGTGATCATGCACGGTAGAAATCCTATAGCATATGCCTCTGCATCTTTGACTGATTGTCAAATAAATTACGCACAAATAGAGAAGGAACTATTCGCTATACTTTTTGGGTGTACACGTTTTCATCAGTACATTTACGGTAGAAATGTAACAGTTGAGACAGATCACAAACCTTTAGTTCCATTATTTAATAAGCCGTTGTATAATATCCCAACACGCCTTCAGAGATTTATGTTAAGATTATTATCATATAATTTAACAGTTGTTTATAAACCAGGCAAGGATTTGTTTATTGCCGATACTTTGTCTAGAGCACCCCTAAAAGACGAAGTTTTTTCAGACTTGGATAAGGATATTGATTTGCAGTGTAATTTATTAATAAGTCAAGTTGCATTGCCACCTAATGAAATAGAGAATATTAGAAAAGAGGTTGAAAAAGATTCGGTTTTTAGGAAACTAGTTAATTATATAAGGGATGGCTGGCCGTATGATAAAAAGAATGTTGATATTGACGTACAACAATTTTATTCGATGAAGGAGGAAATAGCTGAGATAAATGGTCTGCTTTGTAAGAACAAAAGAATTTTAGTTCCAAGGTCTTTACGTTCGAAAATGTTGAAATATGTTCATGAGGGTCATATGGGCATTCAAGGATGTCAAAATTTGGCTAGAGGCTCAATTTATTGGCCTAATATTAATAATGACATTTATAATATGATATCGAGCTGCGATATTTGTCTAAAGTATAGGAATGCTAATCCTAAAGAGGAATTAAAAGGTCATGAAGTTTTTGATATACCTTGGTACAAAGTAGGATGTGATCTGTTTGAATTTGAGAGGAAAATGTATTTGATTGTCGTCGATTACTTTTCAAAATATTTTGAGGTTGAACATTTAGGTTCTGGGTACTCTTCTACACAAGTTATAGGAAAATTTAAATCCATTTTTGCCAGACATGGTATACCTACAATCTTAGTTTCGGATAATGGTCCACCTTTTAATTCTAACGATTTTAGAAATTTTTGTAGTGATTGGGGTATAGAGAATAATACATCTAGTCCATATTTGGCTAGATCAAATGGTCTTGCTGAAAGAACTGTTCAAACAGTTAAAAATATTTTACACAAATGCAAGGATTCAGGTACGGATCCATATATAGCATTTTTACAATATCGTACGACACCTAGAAATGATATGCCAAGTCCGTCAGAAATACTTATGAGTAGGAAGTTACGGACAAAGTTACCTGTATCATCGGATGATTTGAGACCGAGAATATTGAACACTGATAAACTTAGGAAAATGTTCGGACAACGACAATTGAATTCTTCGCGATATTATAACAGGAATGCTGTTAGACTTAAGCCAGTCGAAGTAGGTGAAAAAATTTACTTTAAGAGAAATCCGACATCAACATGGTCTGCTGGTAGGATATTTGGCAAATGTAGTGAACCAAGATCATTTTTAATAAGGGATGAAAATGGGGTAGTCTACAGGAGAAATAGACAACATATAATGAAACTGGCAGCTAAAAAACCAACTGATTTTGAAAATAAAACAAGGATGAAAAACAGGAATTTTGAAAATAATGTTTATTCTTATATTAGAGGTAGGCAGTATAATAAAAATTTAAATAATGAGAAAGACATTAATGATACCCAAAATCATCATGTAAATAATCAAAATGTACATAATCACAATGTAGATAATCAAGATGTAAATAGTCAAAATTTAAACAACCAAAATGTAAACAATTCAAATGTTAATGAAAATATTCCTAATAATGAAAATATTTGTAACAATGAAAATGTAATCAATGAATGTAATACAAATATTGAAAATGAAAGGTATACGTCAAAGTATGGTAGAAGAATTATACCGCCCGATAGATTAAATTTGTAAAATTTTAAGTATTATTAAATTTTTAATATTATATCTAATTTTATTATATAAAAAGGGGGATGTTGTAGGGTTAATTTTATAGTTATATATGGCAATGTCCTTAACAAGTATTTAAGTATATCCATTAACTATGACCGGTACTTGGTATTCAGTATTAAGTATTTGTAAGTTGACATTAAGTTACTTTTTAAGTTACACATGTAATATTAGATCATTCTAGATCGAGGCGTGATATAATAAAGAACATTTTTTAAATATAATAGAAACCCGAGCTAAAGGAAGAATACGATAACGTGCTACAAGAATATATTGACTTAGATCATATGAAACCCGTACCCTACAACCCTGAAATTTCTTCAAACTCTTATTACTACTTACCCCATCATGCTGTCGTAAAACTTGATCGAGTAACGACAAAAGTCCGTGTAGTTTATAATGCCTCCAGCAGAACATCAAATGGCAATAGTTTAAACGATGCGTTATACACCGGACCTATACTACAACAAGATTTAGTGGTAACTATTTTAAAATGGCGCTTTTTTGAAATCGTTTTTAATGCAGACATTACCAAAATGTACCGGCAGATATTGTTAAACCCTACCCACACACCCTATCAAAGAATACTGTTCCGGCGAAGCGTCAATGAACCCATTAAAGACTATGAACTGCATACGGTCACGTTTGGAGTCAATTGCGCACCCTACCTAGCAATTCGAACTCTTTTAGAACTAGCAAATGCTGTTCAAGATACCCACCCAATCGCATCTCAAATTTTACGAGAGCATATGTATGTTGACGATATTTTAGCCGGCGCTCATACCCTAGAGGCTGTTAAATTAGCTCAACAAGAGATAATCTCAGTGTTGGAATCACCAGGGTTTCCACTGAAAAAATGGATTTCAAACAATGCAGACATTTTAAATACCCTACCCAAAGAACACCTACTCGATGTCGATTTACTTACCTTCCCAGAATCGAATAATGCCAAAACCCTCGGCATTAGGTGGAATGCCAAAGAAGATGCATTCTTTTTTAATGTACCCATCATCGAAAGAAAATCTACATACACAAAGCGCAAGGTTTTGTCGGATATTGCGCGACTTTTTGATCCAGCTGGTTGGATCAAATTGCCGTGGACTACAACCCGCCGAACCAAAGGACGCCTTGGCTTATCCTTATATCTTCTACAGACAGGGTTGTAGTCCTCCAAGTTTTCCGCAAAAAAAAAATAAAAATCGTCCTTAAACGCTTGGTGAGTCTAATCAGAAAAAAATATAAATACAAAACCGAGCTTACATAAATTCCTACACTTATACAGCTAAACAAACTCACCCTTATATTTAAAAGTCTAACGCTTAGACACAAATTAAAAAATGGCTTTCACCGGCTTGGCGTTGATGTTCTCTGAATTTTCGTTGTCCGTCAACGAACAACAGCTAGTGCTTCTTCCAAATGTTCTCGCAGCAATGAAACTGCCGCTTAAACTCCACATTAGCCAAACCATTTTTAAATTCCCGTCTAAACTACAAATTATCTAACCCCGCCCCCTTAACTACTAATTTCTATTTTATAGCTATCCTATTCTACTGACACAATTAAACTTTCTCACCCAACTTACTCACTCTGCCGCCATATTAAAAAAAATGGCTCCTCCGCATACTATTTATAAAAGCACTTTTATTTTATTCAAAAAAAAAAAACAAATTTCATTTGTTGCAGCATCATAACAATTATTTTATTTTCTAAAACAATATTTTTCTTCCTATTTCTGCTTTATTGTTTACTCCTCTTATTCCCCATCCGCATTCAGCAAAACAAACAGCTGTTCTTTTGCGCCGTTTCCACTACTTCAAATTATCAACTAATCTTAACCCCTTATGAGACCCATGCCGCTACAAAACAACATAAACCTAACAACACCGCTACATATAGTAAGGGAGTTGAATGGTATTCAACTTGCGGATGAAAAATTTTTCGAGAGTCGACCAGTCGATGTGTTAATCGGCGGCGACTATTACCCACAAGTCATGCGAAAAACGGCTGCCAAGGACTTTAGAACACTTCTGGCTCAATAATCCCATTTTGGGTGGATATTAACAGGACCGCTTGATGATGCACACTCACCCCAACCCATGGTATCACATTTCAGCACCGTTAAACTTGATAAGTGTTTAACTAAGTTCTGGGAAATTGAAGAAATTGTAAGAAAACCCATGAAAACAACTGAAGATTTCTTTTGTGAGGAATATTATTCGGAGACTACTATCCGTTTACCCGATGGCCGTTATCAGGTCAATCTTCCATTCCGAACCCCCCAAATTGAACTAGGAAATTCGCGTCATATTGCGATGGCTCAATATCTCCGAAATGAAAGGAATTTGTTGAAGAAACCCGAGCTAAAGGAAGAATACGATAACGTGCTACAAGAATATATTGACTTAGATCATATGAAACCCGTACCCTACAACCCTGAAATTTCTTCAAACTCTCATTACTACTTACCCCATCATGCTGTCGTAAAACTTGATCGAGTAACGACAAAAGTCCGTGTAGTTTATAATGCCTCCAGCAGAACATCAAATGGCAATAGTTTAAACGATGCGTTATACACCGGACCTATACTACAACAAGATTTAGTGGTAACTATTTTAAAATGGCGCTTTTTTGAAATCGTTTTTAATGCAGACATTATCAAAATGTACCGGCAGATATTGTTAAACCCTACCCACACACCCTATCAAAGAATACTGTTCCGGCGAAGCGTCAATGAACCCATTAAAGACTATGAACTGCATACGGTCACGTTTGGAGTCAATTGCGCACCCTACCTAGCAATTCGAACTCTTTTAGAACTAGCAAATGCTGTTCAAGATACCCACCCAATCGCATCTCAAATTTTACGAGAGCATATGTATGTTGACGATATTTTAGCCGGCGCTCATACCCTAGAGGCTGTTAAATTAGCTCAACAAGAGATAATCTCAGTGTTGGAATCACCAGGGTTTCCACTGAAAAAATGGATTTCAAACAATGCAGACATTTTAAATACCCTACCCAAAGAACACCTACTCGATGTCGATTTGCCAAAGAAGATGCATTCTTTTTTAATGTACCCATCATCGAAAGAAAATCTACATACACAAAGCGCAAGGTTTTGTCGGATATTGCGCGACTTTTTGATCCAGCTGGTTGGTTAGCGCCAATTGTTATTGCGGCTAAAATTATCATGCAACAAATATGGCAGGATAACACAGCTTGGGATGAATGTCTTAAACCCTCAACATTAATTAAATGGCAAAAGTTTCTTCAATACTATGATAATATTGAACGAATTCGGATTCCAAGATGGATTCAATACACGCCTTCAGTAAAAATTGAGTTTCATGGCTTTTCAGATGCTTCTGAAAAAGCCTACTCTGCAGTACTCGACAGGCAACCCAATTAATGGCAGCTCTGCCTCCTGAACGTACCCAATTAACCCGACCCTTTTATAATGTTGGAATTGATTTCGCTGGACCGTTCGATATTAAAGTTTATTCCGGTCGCACGTGTAAAATAACTAAGGGTTACGTATGCGTTTTTGTCTGTTTTGCGACAAAAGCCA
Source organism: Delia radicum (assembly GCA_021234595.1). Taxonomy (NCBI): domain Eukaryota; kingdom Metazoa; phylum Arthropoda; class Insecta; order Diptera; family Anthomyiidae; genus Delia; species Delia radicum. The sequence goes on along the minus strand of CM037856.1, from coordinate 11,516,592 downwards.
TTCACTTAGAGCCAACATCAGACCTGTCTACCCAAGCCTTTTTGGCAGCATTCTCCCGTTTTTTTTCGAGGCGGGGATGCCCTGCCGCTATTTATTCCGACAATGGAACAAACTTCGTTGGAGCAAAACAAGTATTGAAAAAAGAGCGGCAGGAATTTATGAGATCCTTAAAGGAAGCTGTTGTAGCAGTGAACAGCTCCAGAGCTTGACGTGGCATTTTATTCCGCCAGGAGCTCCACATATGGGAGGATTGTGGGAAGCTGGAGTTAAGAGCTTCAAATCCCACCTCAAAAAGTTGAACACCCTCAAATATACGTTTGAGGAGATGGCTACCCTTTTAGCTCGAATTGAAGGATGTCTGAACTCGAGACCTCTTAGCCCGTCAAGCGAGAACCCTCAGGATGTTAACCCTTTAACCCCAGGTCATTTTTTGATTGGGTCACCCCTACTTACCCCTGCTGAACCAGACTTAAGTGATGGAAACATTACGCTGGCAAATCGATGGCAGAAGCTCAGAATGCAGCACCACTACTTCTGCAGAAGATGGAAAGGTGAGTATCTTAAGGAGCTGCACAAAAGATACAAGTGGAAAAATCCTAAACGTCAACTTGAAGTCGACGACATCGTCGTTATAAGACAGGACAATTTACCCCCGAATGAATGGTCACTTGGACGTGTGACCAAGGTTTACCCAGGTTCCGACGGTCGTACAAGAGTCGTAGACTTACGTACTCCTACAGGAACTTTAACTCGAGCTATAGCGAAAGTTGTAGTGCTTCCCACTAATTGAGTTAACCCTATTTATTGTCTTCTAACTAACACCCACTTGTATACTTACCCATAACCCTTAACTCTCACGCTTAACACTCACCCATAAAACATTAACTCTTACCCAAGTTTAATATGTAAATTTGATCACAGTAAATTGATTTCGTCAATATTAGTAACCCTCCTAAAGTAATTGTAATTTATTTTAATTCTAACGAAGTGATCTCTTTTTTACATATTCTACTTTTATTCACACACACTCACCCTTCATGCACTAATATCGTTCTTTAAATATTCCTACAGGAAAATGGCCCCAAATAACCCTCACAACCGTCAACGGTCTGGCCAAGCATACAAAAACCGTAACCAATCGAGGCGCAACAACAACTCTAACAACAGGCCGGGCACAACCCACGCGGTATTTCGGATGTGGTATTTGTCAGGCGGATCATCGTCTTACCAGCTGTAAAAAGTTTGATAGGATGAATCTGTCTGACAAATACCAAACTGCAGTGAAGCTGCACTATTGTATAAACTGCTTGGCCCGAAACCATTTGATAGGGAAGTGCACGAGCGTAATGCGATGCCAAACATGTGGCGGTAAACACCATACGATGCTGCATGGTCCTCAAAGGTTGATTAAGGATTTAGCAACTCGACGATCTTCAACACTACCACAACGAGAAAGAACTCCCCCAGTTCCAGCACCACGACGCTCTCAGGCCACTGCCACAATCGCCTTTCCATCCCAAATGACGAAGACACTCGTACCGACTGCAGTCGTAAAAATCACGTCTGACAAGGGGAACCAGCTGGCTAGGGCACTGCTCAACCCCAGCCTCACCACATCGAGAGATTGTGGTCTACACCAATTCCAACTGGACGGCAAAGTGTTTGCTAAGGTGGTGGTTGAAGCTAACGTCTTACCCAACGCTCGATACGAGGTGTGCATGACCGTGGTGAACGAGCTTCCGAAACACCCTTATCCGAACCATATCGATTGTTCCATCAAGGATAAATTCTGTCGGATTTCCTTAGCGGACTCAGAATTTTATTCCAACAAGCCTGTGGCACTGGAAATCGGTGGTGATCTATACACCTCGATATTAAAATCGAATACAATCCATGTTGACGGAGGATCTTTAATAGCCCAGGATTCAGCCCTCGGCTGGTTGGTCATGGGATCTCTGTCCAACTAAACCCTTTTTTAAGAAATACACAAGTATTTATATTCGATTTCACCCTACACTTTTATTCAATTTCCTGTCGAACAAATAAAAATAATTGTTTTTTTTTCAAAGGTTCGTCGGGCCCGGGAGGATGTTCATTTTGATGAACAGTGAAGAAGGCCCAACTCTGGTAACAATAACACCCTCTAGCGTATAATTTAATGTTACTGCAGCCAACATTAAAATATCAACATTAGCCGTCGGCTTTTGGTTTTGAAACTTACTTGTTCGTGAACTTGCAACAATATAACATCAACAGTTTTCGTTCGATAGTGTCAAAAAAGATTTTGCTCTACAAAAAACATTCAAAAAACAAAACCTAACATCCAGTGCTTAAGAAAGTTAGTTACTTTTTTTCTAAATTGTGTAAACCGAAAAGTTAAACCTTATTTCTATTAAAACGTAAATTGAAATTTAAAACTTATATCTAAAGGTTAAAACTATATTAAAACTTAATTATAAATTAAAGTTGAAACTTAAAAACTAACGCCTAAAGTGAAATACTTAAAGTTAAAGAAATTGTTAATTCTATAAAATTTAAAACCCTAAAACCTAAAAGTGTAAAAATACTTACAACTTAAATTTTTTCTAAAATTCTAAACTATAACCCTAGTCTAAAAAATTAACCTCAAAACCTCTAATTAAAGTTGAAATAAAACCCACATATATTTTATAACGTTAAACGAAAACCCGCCATCTTTTATTAATATATTAAGAAAGCTTGGTATATAAGAGTCTTTCTAATACCTCTTAACCCGTAATTTCTTCAGTGTGAATGATTTCGGGTATGACGAAGAATTGAGTTCAATTGTTGGACCATATCATAAATCAAAAACTCTTAAACCAAACATATTAATCTTTTATATTGTAGTGTGAAACGGTAGGATAAAAGTTTATTCTATAAAAATGTTGTTACCGGAGCTAATTAACGCCACTGGTAATAGTTTTAAAGTTTGGCAGCTTTATATGCCAAACTATATTTTGTAATACTGGCAAATTTAATGCCAAATAAAAAGCCGAGTTTTAAGGCTGAATAAATAATGATCCTTTATTTGAATTTTCGCCGTCTTATAAATAAAAATAACGGGATCCTTAAACTAAAATTTATTGTTGTAAAACTACATTAGGGTGGCATATAATGACTAGGGTTAAAAATATAATATAAAATATAAATAACTATAAATAAATATAAAGTGAAAAATATTAAATACACTACACCCTAACCCTAACGAAAAATTTTACAATTTTGAAAAATTAAGTAAAATTTTGTTTTTCTTTTATTTTTTTATTATGCAATTTTTTTCATTTGATTGTTTTTTTATTTATTAATTTTTTTTAATTTATTAATTTTTTCTCATTTAATTTATTGATTTTTGTTTTTTTTTTTTTTTTTTTTGTTTTATTTTTTCTTTGTTCTTTTTTTTTATTACAATATAAATTACTACAAATTTTAATACTTGTTCAAATTATTATTATGATATTCTTTAACTGTATTTTTGAAATCTAAAACAGAGTTTACCCCTTTTGTCTCAATTATTTTATACGGACCATGATATGGTGGTTGGTTCTTCTTTCTATTAAAATTTCGAACGAGAACTAGATCACCTTTTTTCAAATTCAGGGGATTATCATTTAAACATTTTTCTACTCTTTTCTTTTTAGAGTTTTCCAAATATTCTTTCGCTTTGTTTAGTGAGAATTGCAATCGCGCTTTTAATTCTTGTGCATAATTATCAGTGTTATAAACAGGATTGTAATCAAGAATATTGTCATTAGGAAAGCTTGGCAATTTTCCAAATAACAGTTCGTATGGCGTGTAGGTTGTATCTATATGAGGTGTTGTGTTATACGCAAAACAAAAGTATGGAGTCCATTGGTCCCATTCATCGTTTTTGCAAAAATTTAAAAGAAATTCGTTTAAAACTCTATGGTTTCTCTCTATAGAGCCGAGCGTTTCGTAGTGATAGGGTGTGCTAAAAACTTGTTTAATTTTCAATAAATTACATATCTCAGGCATTAAAGTGTTCAAAAACTCAGTACCCTTATCTGATTTGAGTATTTTAAAGTGACCGTATACTAAAATTAAATTATTAACTATAGCCTTTGCAACCGTTTTGGCATCCTTTGACTCAATAGGGCAAGCTACAATATACTGCATATTCAGTATGTACCTGAATTCGTTTGAATAACTAAGTGGTGTCTACTGAAACGACCTCAAAACTATTTCCTGGTGTGTCTGTTAAAGTTAAGCTTTCCTTTGTGTGTTTTGTTTGTTTGTTGATTCTACATTCTTCGCATTTTGATACATGTGCCTTAATCATTTTACCCATATTCTTCCAAATATATCTTTGTTTAAGTTTCAGAGTGGTTTTTCTTATGCCCAAGTGGCCTCCTGTAGTTGAATCGTGATACTCAGTAATTAATTTATATTACAAATTTCTATCAGTTATGCGGGTTGGCGCTTTATATATTAAAATTTTCAAATTTTCACCTTCTTTTCTGTGTATTTTGTTAAACATTTTCTTAAATTCTTCAATATTTATTGTTTTAAAAATGGTGTCATTGGCATTTAAAGCAAGTTCCTGTATATCACGGGATAGCGTTATTGGTAAAAGTTTCTCCAAAGACAACTGTGTGTTCATTGGATTATCGTTGCACCTAATTACTATCTCTATATCAGTAACCATTATATGAGGTTCTTTGAAATTGGTACCTATTTCAAATCTAAGCCTCATCATATCCTTAACATCTCAAATCGATGTGCACTCCCATGAGAAAAGTTCATGACGCTTTTCACCAGAAATGCTGATTTCATCTTTGCCAACTTGTTGTTCTAATTTACTTTTCATGCCACGGGTTATGGCTAATATATTTCGCTTGTCGTGCTCTGTTTCAGTGGGAATCATAGATTTTAACTTGTCGGTATGTATAACTAACCTTGACAATGCATCGGCATTCGTATTCATTTTGCCCTTTTTGTATGATATTTCGAAATCATAATCACATAAATCGAGCCTAATCCGAGTCATTTTAGACGATGGATTTTTGTGTGTAAATAACGAAACTAATGGTCTATGGTCTGTGACCACATAAAATTTTCTACCGTAAAGGTATGGACGGAAAAAATTTATCGCCAAGTGTATGGCTAAAAGTTCTTTTTCAATAACGGATTTATTTAAATCATGTTTTGATAATGTTTTACTGGCATATGATATGGGTAAATCTGAGCCAATCTCTCCTTGTGAGAGGATTGCTCCTAATGCGAAGTTTGACGCGTCTGTAGTTAAAACAAATGGTTTTGAAAAATCTGGGTATTGTAAAATTGGTGGGTTTAATAATTTAGCTTTAAGTTTATCGAATGATTTTTGGCAGTTTTCACTCCATACAAAGGGTTTATCCTTTTTTAATAATTGGTTCAAATATCTTGCTAATTGTGCAAAATCTTTTACAAAACGTCTGTAATAGTTGCAGAACGCAGTGAATCTTCTGACATCATCAGCATTTTTTGGTATTGGATAATCTCTACTTACACTGTTCTTGTTTGGATCGGTACGTATTCCTTTATCGGTTATAAGGTGGCCTAAATAAACTACTTCAGTTTTTAAAAAGCAACATTTGCTTGTATTCAGTTTTAAGTTATATTGTTTTAAACGTTCAAATACTTTTATTAAGTTATCATTATGATGTTGTATACTACATCCAAATACGATTATATCGTCTACATACAAAAACGCTACAGCGCTTAAACCGCTTAAAGCTATTGTTAGAATGCGCTGAAAACTGTTTGACGATATTTTGAGGCCAAAAGGTAGACGTGTGAATTGAAAGTGACCATTTCTTGTTGAAAACGATGTTAATGGCCTAGAATCTTCATCTAAATTGATTTGATGAAACGAGCTATTCATATCTAAAGTGGAAAAATATTTTGCCCTGCCCAATCTATCTAAAATGTCTTCTATTCTTGTCAATGGGAATTTATCATTTACTATTTTCTGGTTTAATTTACGAAAATCTACCACTAGACGCCACTTTTTGTTGTCGTCTGTTGATTTTTTAGGAACTACCAATAGTGGTGAGTTATACGGGCTTACTGACTGTTCAATGATCCCATCTTTTAACATTTTGTCCACCTGTTCATCAATCTCCTTCATCTGTGTTTCTGGTAACCTATATGGTTTAATGTACACCGGTGTCGAATCTGTTGTGTTTATACGTTGTGTATAAAAATTGTTTACAGTGAGCTTCTCACCTTCAATATGAAAAATTTCATTATAATCAGAGATTATATTCCATAAAGATTGTTTCGCCATATGTTCTACTGATTCAATATTTAGTGCTTCTAAAACACTTTTTATTCTATTATTGTCTACTGGAGCATTATTTTCATTATAATTGTATATTTGGTAATCATCTAAATCTCTTTTCTCTAACTCCATGGGGTTTATGATAACATCGTTATCAGTTGTATTTAAAACTTTTATATGCTGAGTGCCTACTGCTGGAATAATGCTATTTGCAACAAAAACGCCTAGATTTATTTCCTTATTCAAAATTATGCTCTCTTTGTTAGTATGTATATTTATGGGTATAATTGACTCTGAACGCGCTGGAATACAAATGTTAGCCTTGTAGACGCATTTGGGTGTTATTGGTAATATGAGTTCCTCACCTAATATGTTAAAACTTATTGTATATGTTTCAAAATCAATTTTTGATTTATATTTCTCTAAAATATCTCGACCAATGATTCCATCAGTATGAATTGGTAAATCATTAGGGACTATATGAAACTCATGTTCTATATGTCGATTCTCAAAGTGTAAATTTAAATATGCTGTGCCAAAGCTTTCAACTGTCTCCAAAGTAAAACCACTTAACGTAGAAATGTTTGTTCTATCTATTGTACTAATTTCCCCTTGTTTGCAGATGGAAATATCCGCTCCCGTATCTATTAAAAAACTCAGATTTCCTTTTACACCCCTGCAAGTAATTGTAATTTGGTTATCCTTACTAGTGAAAAATGTGTAAATTTTAGGCTTAGGATAACAATTTTTGTTATCCTGCCCCACTAGTTTCCCTGTATTTCTCTACCTGTATCCCTATTTGTGTTAAAAGCTGCATTATTTCTGTTGCGGGTAAAATTGTCTCTATCTTCCCTATATCCACTATTTCGTTGGCTGTTACTATTATTGTAGCCATTGCTACTATTATTTCTATTTCCACTGTTAAAACGGTTATTGTATTGGGTATTATTGTAACGAGCATTTCCATTGCTGTGCATACTGTTGTCTCTATGATAATTTTGGTTGTATTGTGGGTTGTAGCCTCGATTATTATTATAATTCCGATAGTTGCGATTATTATACTGGTTGTTGTCACGGCTATTGTTTCTTGTGACCGCATTGCCAACTCGAAAAATACTATTGGTAACTCTGCTTCTATCAGCAGTTATGCATTTTTCTACCGCTTCATTTAATGTTTTAGTGTTACTTGCTATTAAAAGGTCCTGGAATTCTTGGTTAACTAATTTCATAAAAACGTTAAGAGACATGCTGTCGCTCATTTTGTATATGGCATCTTTTTCCCTTTGTGTAGTGTTTTCTAGAGACCGTATTTCAAATGTACTTAGCTGGTCTGAAAGTAAAGCTATTTTTCCCTAAATGAAGTTATGTCAGAATTGCCCTGACGTAAAGTACCAAATTTTGTCAAAACTTGTTGCAAAGTATTAGGATTCGGATAAGCTGTAATCAACGAATCTTTTAAATCAGAAAAAGTTATTGGCCTGTTAGCACGCCCTATAATGCTTCTAACCTGTGACGTTAATTTAAAATTAAACACGTATTTAATAAATATTTCTCTATCCTCAGTTCTTAAAAGATCGTGTAATAATTCCGTTTGGACCAAAAAATCCTCTAAAGCTTCATACGATCCTTTAAAAATCTGTAGATTTTTGCCTACTACTGATATGTCAAAATGTGCCATGTTGCTTTCCACAATAATTTCTGTATCTTCAATTTCCTCTTCAATATTTTCTTCAATTTTTCCCTCAATATCCTTTATATTCAACTTTTGTACCAATAATAAAGCGTTATCATACAATCCTTGAAATTCAACAACTAATGATTTGCACTTTTCACCTAAAGTTTCAGAATATTTTTCAACTTCCTTTTTTAATAATGATAATCTATCTAACTTTTCAACTTTATGCCGGGAAGTGTAAACTCTGTTTTTATGTTTCTTTACATTTGCATAAAATTTTTGTAATTCGCTGATATAAAACCTGGTAACACCCTTGATAATTACTATTCTTTGATCAGTTAGTATGGCAATGCCTTAACAATATATAAACTTGGCAGCACTTTTTCTTTTATTATTCAATTACTCCTATTACTTTCATTCGTAATATAAAGTGTCAAACTCATTACAAGAAAAAATTTAAATTAAAGTGAAAATTTTTGTTTTTTAAAATAAATTCATAATTTTAATTTAAAAATTGTGATTATAAACTTAAAAATGTTTAGAGTTTCTTGTTTTTACGGATTTCATCCATTTGGGCCTCCAACTTATCAATTTCGCCCCAAATCGTTGATGCAGTCTGCCAGGATGGTGGTGGGTCTGCTTTAACAATGTTTTTTAACAAAGCTAAACGACGACGCAGCTTAACTAACTTCCCGCCTCTTCGATGTCTCGGAAAGTTAACTTTAGGAATCCTGGTAAGTTCGTCCTCCTTTTTCTTCGCTATTCTTTGCCTGTATGCCTCTATCGTTATCGGCTGTGGCCCTTGCTTTACTTGTGCTGTGCTGGGGATGTGGTCAGTGGGATTTTTTTTTGTCAAATTCTCCTTTATTGTGTTTGGCAGGATCGCCATGTAATGTGAAACGGTAGGATAAAAGTTTATTCTATAAAAATGTTGTTACCGGCGCTAATTAACGCCACTGGTAATAGTTTTAAAGTTTGACAGCTTTATATGCCGAACTATATTTTGTAATACTGGCAAATTTAATGCCAAATAAAAAGCCGAGTTTTAAGGCTGAATAAATAATGATCCTTTATTTGAATTTTCGCCGTCTTATAAATAAAAATAACGGGATCCTTAAAATAAAATTTATTGTTGTAAAAATGATACAATTTCCAATAGATAAATCTAATTTCCAATTATTCCAAAATCCTTAAAACTACATTAGGGTGGCATATAATGACTAGGGTTAAAAATATAATATAAAATATAAATAACTATAAATAAATATAAAGTGAAAAATATTAAATACTCTACAATATATTCAAGATGAATCTGCATCAAACGCACACTATGTAAATTATATATGTATATTAGAGCGACTCACCTAAAAAAGTGTTTGATGTACCCTCCTAAAAATGAACCTTGAACTTTTTTAAGATGACATTTAAAATATTTCGGCTCCAGCTTTGACCTGTCGTGAGCTGGACCATTTTGAAAATTGGTCTATTTTTGGATATTTTGTTAATTTGAGAATCTGCTTCCTTACCAACATATACAATATGGTTATCATAAGAAAGGTTTTTTAAGGCGCGTCCAACTGTATATACAATTTGTCCAAGGACGATCGTCCATGTCCTTTTTTAAGGATATTCTGTAAAAAACAATGGTTTTTGAATTTTTTGTTCGGGGTTGTTGTAATAAAAATGCCAAATTAACATATTTTAATCTTTAGTCGATTTAATTATATACGGGTCTTAGCTTTTTTTGAAATTCGTGCTAGTTCGCGTTTTGACAAAAATCTAATGGGGTGGTAACTCTTCGTTTTAAATAGGGCAATATGGGTATCAAATTTTTTCTTTTGCCAAGTACATCATCTTTGTATGTAAATAATTTAGATTTCTGCAAATTAGATGCATTTTACACGGTGCTCTGGAATATATGTAAATGCAATTTTGTGGTAACTCTAATATGATAGCGGATTTAGTTTCTAGATCATGTATGGATGAAAATAGGACTAAAGAAAGAAACAAAAAATGATCCACGACTTTTTGGCGGCATATTTTTTTCGCAAATTAAAAAAAGAATATGCCGCCAAAAAGTCGTGGATCATTTTTTTTTTAGTGCTGTATTTGAAAACGGATGTTTTGCTTTTGGTTGACGTTTTTGAGAAGTTTAGAAAAGTGTGTAAAGACATATATAAATTAGACCCTTGCCATTATTATACGGCTCCGGGACTTTCGTGGAAGCTATGCTTAAAATGACCAAAATAAATTTAGAGTTATTGACAGATATAAATATGATCTTATTTATTCAAAAAGAAATACGTGGAGGAATTGTACAATGTTCCCAAAGGCATTCTGAAGTATATGACTGATTTTAATCCAAACTTACCATCTAAATATCTTATGTATTTGGATGCGAACAATTTATATGGTTGGGCAATGTCGCAAGCATTACCAGAGGGTGAATTTGAAAGGGTAAATGATGTGAACAATTTTGACGTTAATTTGATGTTTTCCAATCCTAACATTGGATATATTCTAGAGGTTGATTTAATTTACCCTTTTCATATTCATGAAAAACACACATCCCGATGAAAATAAATTTAAATAACAAATATGCATTTGCTTGTGCAAATTTAAATGTAACTGAAACTAATAGAAAAGATATGATTTTCTATTGTTGATTTACTTGAATAAACGTCACTACATTGCTAGGTCTGTCAAAAAAACAGAGTAGTATTTGGAAGATGACAAAGCCAATTGTGACAATATGTTGTTTTTGTTTTTTCTTTGATATTTTAAATTTTGAATCTCGCTCCTAGACGAGGACAAGAAATTCTCATTGAGTTTGTGATTTAACATAACAAATATCTCCAGAAATTCTAATAACAAAGTCCCCTGAAGATTTCCTTGGGCAGGAATGAAATCCGGATAGGGACACGCCTACATCAGATTGCTTTTCACAATTTGTTAAATAAGTTTTGGGACTTTAGCACATTTAATTACTATAATTGCAATTAATGTTTATCCCGATGAAAATAAATTTAAATAACAAATATGCAGGTGCTTGTGCAAATTTAAATGTAACTGACACTAATAGAAAACATATGATTTTCTATTGTTGATTTACTTGAATAAACGTCACTACATTGCTAGGTCTGTCAAAAAAACAGAGTAGTATTTGGAAGATGACAAAGCCAATTGTGACAATATGTTGTTGTTGTTTTTGTTTTTTTCTTTGATATTTTAAATTTTGAATCTCGCTCCTAGACGAGGACAAGAAATTCTCATTGAGTTTGTGATTTAACATAACAAATATCTCTAGAAATTCTAATAACAAAGTCCCCTGAAGATTTCCTTGGGCAGGAATGAAATCCGGATAGGGACACGCCTACATCAGATTGCTTTTCATAATTCGTTAAATAAGTTTTGGGACTTTAGCACATTTAATTACTATAAATGCAATTAATGTTTATCCCGATGAAAATAAATTTAAATAACAATGATTTTCCATTTTGTTGTGAAAATAAAAAAACACCACATGCAAAACAGAAAAAATTAGTAACGGATTTAAATGACAAAGATCACTATGTCATTCATTATAAAAATTTAATGCAATGCTTAAAACATGGATTAAAACTCAAGAAAATACATCGAGTACTAAAATTTAGACAATCGCCATGGCTAAAAAAATATATTTTATTAAATAATAAACATAGAAAAGAGGCTAAAACTACATTTGAAAAAATTTTTTTTAAATTATTGAATAATGCTGTCTGTTTGGGAAGAATTAGTTTATTAATTATATTTAAATTTTGATTTTAATCGATTAATGAATTTAATATTTCTTATCTGAACTTTAACGTAATTTGAATTCTGTAATATGTACATCACTGAAGTTTAGTACAATTATGCTTTTTTGTGCAACTGTGTTGCTCTCATTGAAATATATGCTGAATTTAGTAGAAATATAAAACTAGGCCTAAGAAATTTAATATTAAATAAAATGAATTATTGTTATGCCAGCAGCAGCATTGAATAGTTGAAACCCATCGTGTTTTTTTTATTTGTTTTAATTTCGTAGAAACTCCTACGAAACATTTTGGCGCCCGAGCAGCGACTGCACTTATACAAGTGTTGTTGAAATTTTGTTTTAATATAAAAAAAAAAAAATATTAAAAATTCCGTGGTTATTACATAAAAACAAAATAAGTCTTGAATATTGCTAAAAAAAAATTATTGGCTGTTTTTTTTATAATTTAACCAATACTCAGGGGATGCCCCCTACTCATGCAGTGCATTGTATTGATCAGGAAAATAAGGTATGGGAAGGAGGAAAGAGGGAGCAGTGTTTGTGGATATTTGATTTAAATTTTTCTAAATTGTAAGTAACAGGGTTGGTTGTTGTGGCTGCAAAGGAAATTATACACTGGAAAAGAAATTCTATACTCAATCGCTGGAGAAGAAACCTAAAATTGGAAACTGTGGTGAATGAAAACAAGTTGTTGGTTTGTGTTCAGTTTTAGAATTAATTGCCTTTATTTACAAAATGCCCTACTTATAAATAACTTATGAGACGTTCTAGACGACCTTTCTAAGAGAGACTTTCTAAAGCCTTCTCAATATCTTATGATTAAATCAACAATGCAATTTGTCATACTCAGAGTTAAACTCCTCCCTTTTCCAAAGAGTTTACTCTCGTGTTGTAATTTACATGTGTCATAACTCGTGTGCGGTCCAACCCATTTCTAATTACTCAACTCATATTTGTTTTCTACACAAAATATAGACTGTCGCTATACTTCAATGAAAACAATGAAACAAATATGTTGGTTACACAAAGAGCTATTTGACCGTGGTCAATAATGATATCGACTTCTATGAAATTGAATACAGTACAACAAAATACATTGTATGCATATACAGTAATAATTAATATTATGCATACACTACACCCTCACCCTTAAAAGAAAATCGTACAATTGCCCTTTTATATTAATCGTATGATTTTATGTTTAAGTGTCAAGTGTATCCTTAAGTGTATTTATATTTTTCCTTTGTTTTGTTATATGATACTTCTTACAATACAAACAATAATAAAAAAAAAATTTAGTTTTAAATACCTTTCTTCTTTTTTTTTTGTTTATTAAATTACCCATTCATTAGTAGTAAATATTTTTTTGTTTGTTTATGCTTTATACGTTTATTTATATTTACATTTTCTTTCTGGTTTTTAATTTCTTACAACTACTTGTACATTCTCATTTTTCATATATTTTTTTAACAAATTTTTATGAACGGTTTTTCTTTTAGTATTTATTTCAATTGTCACATTTAAATTCTCAATATTAATTACTTTGTATGGACCCTGGTAGGGTGATTCATTTTTCTTTCTGTTTCCAACTTTCACAAGAACTAAATCTCCCACGTTCAATTCCTTACTATTTGATTTGTTCAATGAATCTAAACTTCTTTTCTCTTTCACTTTTACTAACAATCTCCTAGCATTATCTAATGAATATTTCAATCTAATTTTCAATTCGTTCGCATAATTATCCATATCGTAAACCCTATCGCAATTCATCACCTGTTCACCTGGTAAACATGGTATTTTCCCGAAAACCAATTCAAATGGTGAATAGTTCGTATCAACATGTGGCGTTATGTTGTAAGCAAATGAATAATAAGGTATCCATTCAGACCAATTATATTCGTTAACAAAAGATAGAAAATACTCATTCAAAACCCTATGATTTCGTTCAACAGTCCCTAAAGTTTCATGATGGTATGGAGTGGAAAATATTTGTTCGATTTGTAAAAGTTTACATATTTCCTATATCAATTCATTGACAAATTCAGTACCCCTATCAGATTTTAAAATCCTAAATAGTCCATATTTCAATATTATATTTTCAACTAAAGCTTTTGATATTGACTTAGCCTCTTTTGTTTCCATAGGTGCTGCTACAATGTATTTCGTCAATTCGCACTGCATTGTTAATATATATTGATTATTCTCCGATGGTCCAACTGTATCGATGACTACAGTGTTAAAATTTTGTGTTGGTGTATCCGTAGTACACAACGGTTCTTTTGTGTGTCTTGTCTGTTTATTTCTTTGGCACAGATCACACGTAGAGACATACTTTTTTATCATTTTATACATATTTTTCCATATGTATTTTTGTTTTAATTTGAGCAACATTCTCCTTACACCGGAATGCCCTCCGCATGGTGTATTATGATACAATTTGATTAATTCAGCTTTCTTTTCATCATCTGTTATTCTCTGAGGATTCGTGTATAGCAAGATTTTGATTTCTTCTTTGCTTTCGTTTATTAACTTTTTCATTTCTGCATGACTTTATTTATTTATTTATTTATTTATTTATTTATTTATTTATTTATTTATTTTTATTTATTTATTTAGCATACCATTGCCACAAGAACTAGTCTTATTAACAGCAAATGGAATAATAAGGTTACAATAATGTTTCGGACAGATAAAAAATTAAAGTTGGAATTTACACATCGATATAAAAACAAAAAGGCACAAAAAAAAAAAAAAAAAAAAAAAAAAAATCAAATTTTATCAAAAAACAATATTAAAATATTTGAAACTTAGTCAACCATAATGCTCAAAAATATAACGCTTAAAATGACTTGCATTGCTTGTTGTTTGAATCCTGTGAGGCAAGTGGTTCCAAAGATCTATACTGCTTATAAAAAAATGTTTTTTGGAAAGTTCACTCTGATGACGAATTGTAATAATTTTGTTTCCCCTCCTCGATATAAAAAATTAAGTCGTTTGTATAAGTAATCAGGTTGTTTTGTATAAATTACTTTATGTAGAAATATAAGAGAACGGACATTTTAATAAGTTATCAAACGATAAGTTATATATCTGTTTTGAGTAACGTGAAATCCTGGCAAAGCGTTGAAGTCCAAATATATATCTGGCAATATTATTGTATGTTACATTTAGTTTTCGTTTGCTTAATGAATCGCAATTTGCGAAAAGTTCGCAACCATACATTAATGTGGGCAACAAATATGTTTTAGCCAGTAGCATACGTATTTTAAAAGGTGTATACGATTGTGTCATCCACAAATTTCGTAACATAGAAAACGTTTTTCCACATATCATATTAATATGATCAGACCAATCAAGACGTTTGTTAAATATAACTCCTAAATTTTTCGCTGTTTCAGATATTTCAATTCTTGAGTTCCCAATTTGAATCGCGGGTAATAAACTGGGAAAAAGTTTAGAATTTCCAATTACTATGGCCTTAGATTTTTTAGCGTTTAGATAAAGACCGTTATAAGACGCCCATTGAGATATTCTTGACAGATCTTGGTTTAAATTTTGTATGCAGCTTAATACATTAATTGGATCACAACTAATGTAAACCTGAACGTCATCCGCATACATTTGGACCTCACAGTGTTTGATTTGAGATGGTAAATCATTTGAGTATATAGCATACAATAGGGGACCAAGAATTGAACCCTGTGGTACACCTCTCGTCACTGTAAAACTATTTGACATTTTGGCACCATGATAAACAGATTGAGATCTTTCATATAAATATGAAGATATTAATTGAACAGCTGCCGGAGAGAAATTACACATATATTTTAATTTAAGGCAAAGAATATTATGTTCCACGGTGTCAAAAGCCTTTGAGTGGTCAAGTAAAACTAAAAACGATATTTTCCTATTATCCATTTCACCTCTAATCTTTTCAGAGACATCAATTAAGGTGGTAAGGCAACTGTGCTTTGGTCTAAACCCAGATTGTCTTTCTGTGAGTAAAGAATTGTCGTTTAGGTATTTACTCATCTGTGAGTGAACTAAACGCTCAAAAACTTTTGACAAATAAGGCAAAATTGCAATTGGGCGATAGTCTTTATCAGATTTTGGTATGGGTATTATTTTGGCATGTTTCCAGAAAGTGGGATAGTTAGAAGTTGTAACTATCGTATTTAGTATACAAGTTATGTGTGGTAAGATAAACGGGAGAATTAGCTTAATGAATTTAGGATGAATTCCATCATGTCCAACTGAATGGGATTTTATATTCAAGAAGGATTCTAAAACATCTTCTTGGGTAAAGAGTGTGAATTTAAAATTAACATTGTTGTTGGTGTTCGTGTTGTTAGCATTGGCAAAAAGATTGGAGTAATAATTAACATTTGCCTCTGGCATTGATATGTTAACGAAATCGAGGTTTAATTGATTTACATCAATTGTGTTATCCTCATTTTTGGCATTGTTACCTACTATTCCCATATTCTTAATTTCTCGCCATTTCTTTTTTGTGCAAACAGCAGATTCAAATTTTTCTTTATAAAAGTTTGATTTTGCAATTCTGATTTTAGAATTTACTTTTCCTTAATGCCTTAAACATTTCATGAAGTTCCGTAGTTTTGAACCTCTTCCATCGAGTATAAGCGTAATTTCTTTGGCTAATAAACGATTTAATTTCATTCGAAAACCAAGGTTGTGCACGACGTATTCGTTTAGTTTTAATTACAATGAATCTATTATATAGATATTCCATATTATTTTGCAGAAAAACGACCTGTTCATCAACGTTAGGCATAAAAAAAATTTCGTTCCAAGGAATTGTGGAAAGTTCAGTTTCAAGCGCCGGATAATCAATATTTTTAAAATCACGATATGATATTGTTTTTTGATTGCATTTTTCAGTTTGAAAATCATATATTAAAAATAAAAGATCGTGTTTAGAGAATAAAGATGCTGAAAGCTGATCATATAACAATAATTTTGACACATTATTGAGAAAACAAAGATCTAAAAGTGAATTTGAAGTTTTCGTAAAATGGGTAGGCATCGAATAATTAACCAGATATAACCCAATTGATTTTAGATTTTCCATTAACCCTTTATCAACTAGTATGTCATTGTTGAAATCACCAACTATAATCACATCCGAGTAACCCATAGTCATCGATGTTAATTTAGTTAACCAGTCATCCAGACTTATTTCTTTGAATATTTCGTCACTCTTTTCTAGTGCGAAAACGCCATACCCCAATCTGCTTAAGATAGAACGTAGTTTCTCTGACATATTATCTAAATAATTGCGATTTTCACTACATCTAACGGCCGTTTCTTTTTCAGCACGATTGTTTTCAATTTTTAGCTTTTCTGTCGACTTTTCTAATATAAATTTTAGTTTTTGCGCGCGCTTTATTTCATTCATGGATGTACATTCCCACATCTTGAGTTGATCAGGCCCAACAGGAGTTGTACTATCCTCTACAGTTTTTCTTTTTCTTTCCTCAATTTTAGCTTCATTTTGTATCATTTTGTTTTTAGTACTTCTCGTTATCACCAGCGATTTCTTTATTTTGTCATCAATTTGTTTTGGTATCATTTCTCTCAATATCTCAGAATCTAATTGTATTCTGGAAACAGCGTCGGCATTAGTATTGTTAATACCCTTTTTGTATACTATGTGGAAATCATAATCAGACAGTTCTAAGCGGAGTCTCGTTAATTTTGAGCTTGGATTTTTGTGTGAAAATAATGCAACTAACGGACGGTGGTCTGTCACAACTACAAATTTTCTGCCATATAGATACGGTCTAAAGAATTGTATTCCCCAGTGGATACCAAGTAATTCTTTTTCTATTACTGGTTTATTCTTTTCGTTAAGTGAACGACTTGCATACGATATTGGTTTATCTTCCCCAATTTCTCCTTGTGATAATACAGCGCCTAAAGCAAAATCTGATGCGTCTGTTGTTAGCACAAAAGGTTTTTCGAAGTCTGGATACTGTAAAACTGGTGGAGAAATTAATTTCCGTTTTAATGTATCGAATGTTATTTGGCAATGTTCTGACCATTCAAATTTTACCCCTTTCTTTAGTAAGCGATTTAAACAATTTGCTATGTCTGCAAAATTCGGTATAAACCTTCTATAATAATTACAAAATGCTACAAACCTTCTTACGTCATCTGCATTTGTTGGTGTCGGATAATCAGTTATTGCTGCGAATTTTTCAGGATCTGGTTTTATTCCGTCAGAAGTTATCAAATGACCAAGATATATGACTTCTGGTTTCAAAAAACAACATTTATTGGTATTTAGTTTCAGATTATATTTTTTCAATCGATCAAATACTTTTACCAAATTTGAATTATGATGTTTGAGACTACATCCGAAAACAATTATATCGTCAACGTATAGAAAAGCTTCGGATTCTAACCCGGATAAAGCAATAGTCATCATTCGCTGAAAACTATTAGATGAAATTTTTAATCCAAAAGGAAGTCTAGTATATTGATAATGACCATTAGGTGTAGAAAAAGCTGTATATGGTCTAGATTGGTGATCAAGTTCTATTTGGTGAAATGAGCTTGTCATGTCCAATGTAGAAAAATACTTTGCTCTACCTAATTTATCCAAAATATCATCCAATCGTGTCAAAGGAAATTTATCATTAACAATCTTGTCATTTAACTTTCTGAAATCAACTACCAATCTCCACTTCCTAAGTTCAGTTTGTCCCTTTTTTGGAACTAATAACAGTGGTGCGTTGTATGGGCTAATGGATGGTTCTATTATGTTGGTTTCTAATAAATTCTGCACTTGTGAATTTATTTCCTCTGTATGTGCTTGTGGTAAGCGGTAACTTTTTATATACACGGGATTGTTGTCATGCAGATTTATTGTTTGTCTATAAAAATTGTTAGTAGTCAATTCTTCATCATCCAAATGGAATACTGATAGATATTTCTGCAATATTTTTATAATCCCTTCTTTATCACTTATCTCCAAATCATCTAATTTCAGAGTTCTTAGAAGTTTTTGTAGTCTTTCTTTTGTATTTTTGTAATTTTCCTGATTAATGTTAATTGAGCAAATTTCGTAGTTACTTAATGGAACAGTATTGATTTTTAAATTTGTCACTGTCATAGGTCTATCAGTAACATTCAATATTTTTATATGTTGATTGCCTTCTTTAGGTATAATTGTATTCGCCACTTTAGGTATAATTGTATTGCACATAACCCTTAGTGATTTCTCGATTTAATATTACGCTATCTTCTTCTAATTTGATATCAACTGGAACAATAATTTCACTTCTTTTAGGTATTCTTATCCGGTTAATATTAAAAGCAGTATCATATATGGGAAGTATAATTAATTGGTCATCAATTTTAAATGATAATATATATTTATCGTAATCTATGTTGCATTTATTTTTGGAGAAAAAATCTCTACCAAGAATTCCGTCTGTACTTATTGGGAAATCATCGTTTACTAGTTGTATTCTATGCTCGATTTTATTTTCATCAAACTTTATTTTTATTTCTGTGGAACCCAAGGACTTTATTATTTTATCCGAGATTCCCGTTAAATTGCAGTAATCATCTGGATCCTCATTATAATTATAGACTAAACTTTCCTTACAAAGAGAAACGTCAGTCCCGGTATCTATTAAAAATGTTAGAGGATAGTCGGTATCTAAAACATTTAATTTGACATAATTTTTGAGGTTCGATGATATACTGTAAATTTTCCTTTCATTATTTATTCGAGATAATCCGAAGAATCCTGTTGTATGGTCTCCGGTGTTTGCGAGTTTCCCTGATCTTCGACGTGATTTATGTTTCGGTTCCTATTATTTCGATTTTGATTTCCTCTATTGTTGTTTCTGTGGTTATCATTTCTGTTGCCTCTGTTATTATAGTTATTTCTGTTATTTGAATTAGAAATACTTACTCCCGATCGACATTTGTTAGCAAAGTGGTTGGGGTTTCCACACTTATTGCATTTTTTTCCCTCGCACTGGTTTGACATAGCACTTTGTCTCGATGTTGCATTTTGGTACATTACTTGTCTTTGCTTTGTCCTAGATGAGGTTCTTTCCACAATCTCCAATGCTTCAGCGAATGTCGAAACACGACTAGCATCTATGGTCGCAACAATCTGAGGATCGGCTAATCCATTCAAAAACCAATTGTAAGCTATTTGATCTAATAATGGAAGTTCTACTTGCTTCCCCTTCCTCAGCTATCCGTAACTCGTTGATTTCGGCCACTAAACTTTCAATCTTGTTTGCGAAACCTGTCAATTCATTCTGAGCTATACCTGTCAATTCATTTAAAATACTATTCGCGTTTCTTACTGACCTATAAGACTTTTTCAAACTCTGTATTAACCCCTCTACTGTTGGAACGGTATCCTGTTTGATCCTGTTCTGGACCCTCAGGTCTAATCTGGAATTAAAAATGAAACTAAAAAATGAAGCTTGTTTCGCAGTTGGGATAGTCTTATTGACTATATCCAAATTTGTTATAAAATTGTGCAAATCGTCTTTCTTGCCCGTGAATAGTGTTACTAATTTGACAATTGCAGTGAGTTCCCCAATTTCCATATTCGACATATTTACTAGTGATGTTGCCCTTGAACTACTCCGACTTCTAGCCGTATGTGAAGTTAATACTTCTATTGTCTATAATTTTAATTTCTCAAACTCTGATTTTTTCTCAACAGAAACTTTTCTCTCCTCAACAAATTTATTAAATGCTTCAGTTAATTCTGTTACCTCTGACTGTTTTTCCCTTATTGTATCTTCCGAATATGGACGATTCGGAGATTTTTTTGCGTTGGAAATAATCGACTTCAATGAATTTAATATGGAATCCATACAAACAATTTTATTAATTATATGTTTTTTTTTTTTGTTACTATTCTCTTAATTTATTCAAATATTCCTTAACGGAACTTACTTTATTGACTATTTCTAAATCCTCTACTTTTTCTATTACGTAATTTTTTATTTTGTCAACTTGTTCTAATATTGTATTAGTTTAACAATTTTTTATATATACGAATAATAATAATACGCTTAATCTCAATATTATTGTTACAATTGCTGCACATATTGTTGCTCTCAACATGGCTTTATGTAAATTTTGAGTAGTTTATTTATATTCTAGCCAGGACTAAAAAAAATTTTTTTTTTATATACATATATTCGAATATTTATTTTAGTATGTATCTTATTTTATACATTTTTTAGTATTTCTTTTTCATTAATCTTTCTTTAATGTTTTAATTTTATGTTTTCATTCAATAATCTTCTGTTCCAGAACACCTCGCTTGGACACATCCTTCTCGTATGCCAATTGATCTGTTGTTATCGTCAGCAGTTTCTTGGTTCTTGGTAAAGCGCCTCCTCTGTTTTTATTCGTGTTCGGTAATGGAAAAATTACTATTTTAGGCTCCTCTTCCTTCTTTTTTCTTGGATGCCTCGGTTTTGGTCCACCTGTTGGGTCCTTGAGCAGCTCAGCGCAACGTTTTTCGGCCTCTTCTACCTGCTTCCGGTATTTCTCCATGCAATTATAAATTTTTCCTTTATTATTTTCCTTTCAATAGATCCAACAGTGCCTAAGCAGAGTAAGTGGTATCTATTGTCACCAAATAATAATTTTTTTGAATTAAAGCAAAAGTTAAGCAAGTATTGCTTTGTACTTTTTTTTTTTTGCTTTTATATTCCAAAAATTTATTTTGATTTAGGCAGGATCGCCATGTGGTGAATGAAAACAAGTTGTTGGTTTGTGTTCAGTTTTAGAATTAATTGCCTTTATTTACAAAATGCCCTACTTATAAATAACTTATGAGACGTTCTAGACGACCTTTCTAAGAGAGACTTTCTAAAGCCTTCTCAATATCTTATGATTAAATCAACAATGCATTTTGTCATACTCAAACTTAAACTCCTCCCTTTTCCAAAGAGTTTACTCTCGTGTTGTAATTTACATGTGTCATAACTCGTGTGCGGTCCAACCCATTTCTAATTACTCAACTCATATTTGTTTTCTACACAAAATGTTTTCTACACAAAGTCAATAATGATATCGACTTCTATGAAATTGAATACAGTACAACAAAATACATTGTATGCATATACAGTAATAATTAATATTATGCATACACTACAAAACAAAAACTAGTATTGTGTATCTCTGTTGGAATGTCCAAGATCAAGGGAAGATTTGCTATTGAATGTGTGAATCAGGTAATAAAGAATAAAAACTTTAATTGAAAGTGCATGACGGTTAAATTACTGGAGATTTGGCATACTTATTCGAAACAAAATAAATTTGGTAAAATCTAACATAAATTAAATTTCAAAATTCTAAATTTAAATGCACTTAAAATTATATTTTTTAAATAATTTACATGCATGGTAAAGGCATTAAAAAAAAAACTCGAGTAGCTAAAAACAGTTACATTTTTTTTTATTTAAATTTATTTTCATCGGGATAAACATTAATTGCATTTATAGTAATTAAATGTGCTAAAGTCCCAAAACTTATTTAACAAATTGTGAAACAATCTGATGTAGGCGTGTCCCTATCCGGATTTCATTCCTGCCTAAGGAAATCTTCAGGGGACTTTGTTATTCGAATTTCTAGAGATATTTGTTATGTTAAATCACAAACTCAATGAGAATTTCTTGTCCTCGTCTAGGAGCGAGATTCAAAATTTAAAATATCAAAGGAAAAACAACAACAAAATATTGTCACAATTGGCTTTGTCATCTTCCAAATACTACTCTGTTTTTTTGACAGACCTAGCAATGTAATGACGCTTATTCAAGTAAATCAACAATAGAAAATCATGTTTTCTATTAGTGTCAGTTACATTTAAATTTGCACAAGCACCTGCATATTTGTTATTTAAATTTTTTGTTGAACAAAAATCTGATATATTTTAAACATTACGGTGTTTATTTGTTTCTTCACAAACAAGTAAATACGTGAAAGGGGAAGATATTTTAAACCACATATTTGCAAAACCTTTCCCCACTTTTACCTTGTATTATATATCCCCTCTTTGTCATCTTACAAATTTGTGTGCGGCCTATAAAGTTGTGGTAAATATTTACTACTCAGAGTAATATTTACTCCTTAGAGTCTCGTGGAGAAAACTGAAGGAGAATATTGGTTGAAGATAATTTTAGTACTTGTCAGTTGTAACTAGTATTAAATACATTGAGCTAGATTTGATCTTTTGTTGTGGTAGTTGCTCTTAAATCGTTATCGTCGTTGAATTGTACTCTTGCATTCGCTCTCTTAATTGGTTGTTGTATATTTTGAGTTAGATGTTAAGGGCAATTATTAGTTGTCGATTTATCATAATTATTGGAAAGTAAGAGCAACATTTAAGGTACTGAAAAATATTGTTGTAAAAATCTTCAATTGAATAAAAACAAATAGAAGCAGAAAAGAAAAGAAATAAACTGAAAAGTCAATTTGTAAGTAAAGTAAAAGCAGATAATACTACTTACACTCATAGAAAAATAATACTTAAAACATTAAATTAAAGTTGTTTATAAATTTGGTGGTTAAATAATTTAAATAAATTTTTGAAATAATGGGCGAGGATTCGGAGAAAAACGAATCGCTAAGCGTTTTAAAACGCCAAAGAGGGTCAGCTAAGGGTAATATAACTCGTATTAAAAAATTTTTATTGGAACCTTCGGCAGCCAATTTAGACCACCATGATCTACAATGTCGGCTTGAAATATTGACGTCCTATATGGATCAATTAATGTCATTTCAGAGCCAAATAGAAATGATTGATTTTGAAGATAATAAGAGAGCAGAATTAGAGGAACTGTGCATAAGTGCAAAATCTAAATTACTTTCGTTGATAGGAAGACATAAGCGTAAAGAAAGTACGATTATGGATTCTACTCTTGGTATAACACTTCCACCACCTACACGTTTACCCAATCTCAAGTTGCCTTCATTTAAAGGGAAATATTGTAATTATAAAAATTTTATATCGTCGTTTAATAATTTAGTGCATGATGACCCCACATTATCACCTATAGAAAAAGTTAATCATTTATTGAGTTGCTTAACTGGTGATGCATATATGACCGTGCAAGCTTTTGAAGTAAGCGATGAAAATTATCCAAAAGCATTAGCTCGTTTAGCGGAACGTTATGATAAAAAATCATTAATTTTCTTTGATACAATCGAAAATCTTTTTGAAATTCCAAAAATGTCGATTCCTGATGCATCCGCGCTACGGAATGCTGTGGACACAGTTTCGGCAATGTTCGAATCATTGGAATCTTTAGGAGCACATAAGGAAATTGCAAATGCGTTAATTATACATTTAGTACTCTCAAAAGTAGATTTTGAAACGAGGGCAAAATGGAATGAACAACTCGATTATTCTGTATTGCCTGGTTGGCATGATTGTGCTAATGTTTTAATTCGTAGATGTCAATCGTTAGAGGTTAATGATGAAAAGAGGAATAGAAATGATAGAACTACAAATAAAAGGGATAAAAAGAGAAATAGCAGATTAGTATTTTCTTGTTCGCAAACAAGTAATGAAAAAGTTTGTTTATATTACAAGGCACCTAATCATAGTATACAGGATTGTGGTAGTTTTGCATCAGTGTCAGTTGCTGATCGATTTGATTTTTTCTAAGAAGAATTCTTGCTGTCTTAACTGTCTGAGAGTGGGCCATGGTGTAGCAAAATGCAAGGCAGCTCGCTGTAAAATACGTAAACGACCACATCATCAACTATTACATAGATATACAGCTTTGAACCAAGTTAGTGGTAATGAAAATAGTTTGTCAGTTTTACCAAGTACATCCCAAGCTGCTAATCAATTTACGGCTATGCATGTTTACACCAACTTAACCACTGTTCTTTTGGCCACTGCGGTGGTTAGAGTTGTTGATCGTTTTGGAAATATTCATAATATTAGAACTTTGTTAGATTCTGGTTCGCAATTAAATTTGGTTTCCTAGGAATGTTCACGTAGGCTTGGCTTAAAGTTTAGGCCAAATAATATTGATTTCAATGGTGTTCGCTCAATCAGTGTAAGATCGAATTACAAGGTAACGATCACAGTTAGGTCAAGAGTTAATGAGTATAAATTCCAGGAAGAATTTTCTGTTGTCGATTCAATATGTTCTTACCAACCAGAAAATAATCTAGTTGAAATTGAAGATAAAATTCCCAATAACTTGCAACTAGCCGATCCAAATTTTAACAAAAGTCAAAAAGTCGACATGCTTCTTGGAGCCGATATATTCTTTGAAATATTGTCTGTAGGTCAGATAAGGCTTGGAGAATTAATGCCAAAGCTACACAAAACGTTACTGGGTTGGATAGTTGCCGGCAAATCACGTGCAGCAATTAAAGATAAATAATAACGAAATTTGTAACATAGTAGAAAACACTGATAGTGTTAATATGGATGCTTTGGACATATTTGTTAACAAATTTTGGGATATAGAGGAGGTACCCAATCAATTGTGTAAATTTAGTGAAGAACATTTGAAATGTGAAGCTCATTTTAAGAAAAACACACGAATTTTAGAATCTGGTAGATTTGAGGTAAGACTTCCATTTAAGGGAAACCCTTCAGATTTAGGGGTTTCATTTGCAGTAGCCAAACGTAGATTTCTATCATTGGAACGAAGACTAATAAAAACACCAGATATTAAAGAGTTGTACTTAAATTTTATGAAAGAATATATTTCAATGGGGCATATGTCTGAAGTCGAAAACGTTGCTCCTGGTCCACACTATTTTATACCACACCAATGTGTGCTAAGACCACAAAGCTTGACAACTAAATTGAGAGTTGTTTTCGACGCCTCGTGTCGCACAAGCTCTCAACTTTCATTAAATGAGATCTGAAAAGGCTTCCTTGAGTTTTAGATGATATTTAGGGGAGAAGAGAAAATAGTGGACTGTATATGGTGTGTAGATTGCCAAATGGAGTTTGCGCAATATAAGCCACCTAAATATTGAGTGGTTGTGTTAAAGCCTTTGAAGCAATATTTTATAATTTCTCCGTGCGTGGAGTAATTATAAAAGTATATATATGTAATGAGAAGTTAGAAATAAAAAGATAGAATTGTTGTTAGAGTTCAATGTATAAAGTAGAGTTCTTTATTTGTGCTCACCGTTAGCCAGTTACAGGAAAAGTGATTTATTTTTGTTCGGCTTATGTATAAAGAAAACTATATTCTAACTATTTTTACAGAATAGATAAAACGTAAGGAAAACATAATAATTCACTATAAGATATGTTATCCGTTACGTTATTTCATTACGTTAATTTACATAAAATTAAGTAAATAATTCACTATTTACAAATACGTTTTTAAATTCAAAATTCAAATTATAGTTGTACAAATATATAAATTTGTTGTGTTTAAATTCATATGACTTATTGTTTGTCTAAAATAAATCAATTTTAGACATGCCGCCCCCCCTTGCACTTGTGCAACTTTTGAGCACGATTGGACGCAAAGCACTTGAGCAAGGGAGCGAATAGCTTCTGATATTATTTGCTGATCTGGAACATTTTGATCGTTGGCAGGATTACGGTGGCTATTTTGTTGGCTATCAATTTGCCTGTTGTTGTTACGTTGATGGTTGTTGTGTCGTTGGTTGTTGTTGTTACGTTGACGGCTGTTGTTACGTTGACGTTTGTTGTTACGTTCCCTGTTGATTTTAATTCGTAAGTCATCATATCTGGCTCGACTTGGATGAAGAAGTGTATGGTGGTAACTGTTACATTTTCGGCACGTGTACATTGACTGACACGCTCTCAGGTCATGGCTCCTGGCTAAACAATTATCACAATATCGGTAGCGTCGGACCACTCGATTTCGTTCCTTTATGCTCATTCTCAAAAACCGCTGACAAAACCTTAAGGCATGGAACTTTTTGCACACCATGCATTGGTGGATTTCAGGATCCCGATTACGACGATTGTAACTTCTAAAGTGTGAAAGAAATAAAATAAAAACAAAAAAAGAGAAAAAAGTCGAGAAATTGAGTTAGTGATATGTATACGAATAAATGAGGTGATGATTTTAAATGCTGATGGTTTGGGATTGGAAATAGATAAATTTTAATTCAGATTTGAGTCATTTTCGTTACAAAATGGGAGGTAACAGAGCTTTACTATTATGCGTTTAACGATGCCAGTAGCAATTCGTGCGTCTGCTAGTCTTACATTATTATCTGAACCTGTATGTGGATCTTCTATCCGACCTAGACACCATTCGGAAGGGGGTAAATCGTCGTTCATTACGACAACAAGATCACCAGATCGCAAATTAGGGGTGGAACTTTTCCACTTATATCTTTTGTGTAAAGATTTGAGATAGTCTTCCTTCCATCTTATGGAGAATTGATGGTGAAGCACTTTGAGTTTCTCCCATTTTTGGACGAGAGATAAATTATCGGGCCTTGGCTCAGGAAAGGCCATAAGAGGTGCTCCAGTTAGAAAGTGGCCAGGGGTTAACGCAGTTAAGTCGGAAGGGTCTTCCGACATTGCTGAGATGGGTCGAGAGTTTAAAACTCCCTCGATTCGAGCAAGAACAGTCGAGAACTCCTCAAAATTAAACCTATGTGCATCGGCTATACGTTTTAGGTGAAATTTGAAACTTTTTACTGCAGCTTCCCATAGACCACCCATGTGAGGTGCGTATGGTGGTATGAAGCTCCATTCAAATCCGTGGGTAACATATTTTTGTGAAACGTCAGCCGAAGCTGATTTTATGAAAGACGAAAATTCTCTGCTCAATTCTCTGCTGGCGCCAAGGAAGTTGCGTCCATTGTCTGATACTATCCTGTGAGGGAGCCCCCGCCTCCCAACGAATCGAGAAAATGCAGCACGGAAGGCTACATTGGATAAGTCAGAACAAACTTCAAGATGGATGGCTTTGTTACTGAAGCAGACGAAGACGCTAACATAACCTTTTGTGTAAGGAGCATTCCGTAATGAGGAGGTTTTGAGTTCGAACGGGCCGGCAAAATCTATGCTGGTGGTTTGAAATGGCGCAGAAAGAGTACATCTATCTGGAGGTAATGGAGCCATTATTTGGGAACACGGTTTCTGTTTGAATATTATACAGTTCTTACAGTGACGAATAATTTTCTTTACTCGGGGCTTTAAACGAGAGATGTAGAACTCAGTTTGAACCATTCTACACATCTGATTGCATTCTGCGTGTACTAAAAGCGTGTGCAAATTGGTTAAGTAAAGTTGGCAGAGTCGGGAGTTGCCAGGTAGGATTACAGGGTAGCGTTCGTTATAAGGAAGAGACGATACTGACAAACGACCATTTACACGCAAGATTTGATTAGAATCTACAAATGGATTTAATGTTTTCAAAGAGCTTTTATCAGAAATCGGTTGAGAATTTGAAAGCGCAGCGTATTCAACACCGTAATGTGCTTTCTGAGCCAGCGTAATGAGACGATTTTTCACAAACTTAACTTCCTCTTGAGAAAGATCTAGCGTAGTGCAGCCAGTGTGTGGTCTGATCTTTGAGAGACTTCTATTAAAGAAGCGGAACACGGAACTTAACACTCTTAAATCCTTGTGATATGAAGAAAATTTATTTAAAATGTCATTTTCTTGAGTAGTTACGTGAAATGCTTGTACAGTTTCCGCTGATTCTTGGGTTGTTGGTGGCTTTAATGGGTTTCTTTTCGGCCATTCCGTTGAAGGATTAGTAAGCCATGACGGGCCATGCCACCATAGCGCATTGATCGTAAGATCTGTTGGTCTACAACCTCGAGTACCTAGATCGGCTGGATTATCGTGAGTTGGGACATGTCGCCATGTTGCATTGGGTAGCAATTGCTAAATTTGAGCTATGCGATTAGCAACATAGGTTTCCCAAGTCCTTGGTGGCTTAGACAACCACCCTAATACAATCGAAGAGTCGGTCCATAATATGACCTCAGAATCATTCAAATTAAGAGAAGAAATTACGTGATTCACCAAATTGGCCAGTAATACGGCTCCATTGAGTTCGAGTCTGGGCAAACAAACTGTTTTCAATGGGGCTACTTTGCTTTTGGCTACGAGTAAGTTAGAAAATGCAACATGTGCAGAAGTTTGGCATCTTATATAGACTGCCGCGCAATATGCCCCCTTTGAGGCATCTGAAAAGCCATGAATTTGAATTGAATCTGATGGATTATACTGAATCCACCTTGGAATAACGATTTTCTCCACTTGAGAAAGATCGCTGAGTAAATTGTTCCATTTGAGAAGAGTTTCAGTACTAACATTTTAATCCCAATCGATCCGTTCCAACCAGAGTTGCTGCATAAGCATTTTAGCTCGGATAACGACTGGGGTTATCCAACCTGCGGGGTCAAAAAGTCTTGCTACTGCTGATGGAATTATAAGTTTAGTGACGTTTGAGTTCTGAGTAATTGGGAAAAAGGAGTAGCTAAACGAATCAGTGAGTGCATTCCACTTTATCCCTAAAGTTTTTGCAGCGCTTGACTCATGAAAGCGTAGAAAATTAGAGTCATAAAGATCATCTGCATGTAGATGAAAAAGTAACTGCGTGTCGTTAGCTGTCATCTTTTTTAGGGGAAAACCAGCTGAATTTAGTGCTGAAATGAGCTCTGATTGAGACGCTAGCGCATCTTCCACAGTATGACCTCCGGATAGTATATCGTCCACGTAGGTTTCTTTGTGCAAAATTGAGCTTGCTCTGGGAAATTGCGTTTCAGAATCTTTAGCAAGTTGAAGTAGCGTTCGAATTGCTAGAAATGGAGCACAATTGACTCCAAAAGTCACTGTTTTTAATTGAAAATCTTTGAAATGTTCATATTCATTTTAAAAGGTCTATCCTCGGGATGCACAAGGATCTGGCGATACATTTTTTGAATGTCGCCACTGAAAACAAAGCGGTATTTCCTCCAATTGAGAATTACGGTCATAAGATCTTGCTGAAGAGTGGGACCTGTGTAAAGCGCATCATTTAAAGAAAATCCTGATTTCGTTTTTCGGGAAGCGTTGAAAACAACCCTAACTTTTGATGTCTTATTTTCGGGTCGGACTACGGCGTGATGTGGCAAGTAAAATGAAAAATACTTGGCATCGTTGCTAATTTCACGAAACGATGTTTCTTCCATATGACCAAGTGATCAATTTTCTCTTAAAACTGCATTGTACTGCGTTTGGAGTTCTGGATCTTTAGAGAGAGATTGTTTCATTCGAGAATATTGACCCAGTGCTAAGATTCGAGATGAGCTAAGGAATACAGAATTGGGAAATTCCTTTTTGAACGGAAGTCTTACAATATATCTGCCATCTATATTTCGAGTAGTAGTTTGGTTGTAAAAATCTTCGCAACATTGGTCATCGCTTGAAATTGGGATAGTTAAAGTCAATTCTTCCTGCTCCCAAAATTTTCTTAGAATATCGTTAAGATCTGATGTGTTTGAAGGTACTACTGTTGTGGTAAAGGAGTGAACCGTTTGGGTATCTATGGGACCACTAAGGTCCCATCCAAATATCGTGTTGTACGCAGATGCCATACCACAAATATTTTTCTTTGAAACTTTAATATATAAATGTCGCTCACAGTCATTTCCGAGTATGAGGTCAACTTGAGCACGCTGATTAAATTTCGGATCTGATAAATCCAGACTTTCCAATTCAGCAGAATGTTGAACTTTAAATGAACTAACGGGGATATATTTATTGACATTTGATAGCACGATAGCACTAACGCAGAATTTCAAATTGGACCTTTCAGAAAATATGGTTAAGTCACATTCTTTGGTAGCAGATCCAGGTTTTTCCCAAATGCCAACAATCTCATAATTGGATCTGCGGGTGGGAATTCGAAGTGCCAATTAATCGGTCACAAAATTCCTTTGCGAACCTGGGTCTATAAGAGCTCGAGCTGTATAGAGCTCACCCATGTGCTCAATTTGAACAATGGCTGTGCGAAGTAATATATAATTGTTATTACTGACGGAGATGTTTGCTTGGACATGGGAATTAAGCGCTTGCTTTGAAGTAGATGGAAGAACTGGAATGTTTTTCCTATCTTCTAGTGAAATGTTTCTTGAGTTATTCGAATTATATTTTGGGTTGTGAGAAAAATTTACAGAATTTTGGGCATGCTTAGGTTTTACTGAGTGTAGCAAAGTGTGATGATCCATTTTGCAGATAAAACAACTGTGTTTGCTGGGACAATTTGCCTTCAAATGATTTGGTGAAAGGCAATTGTTGCAAATTTTATTAGCCTGAGCAAAATCTATTCTTTGTTGAACAATAAATTTCTTAAATTTGGGACATTTTCTAAATTGTGATCACCATTATACAATTTACAAATAATACTGGGTTCACTCTGAGAAGTATGTGACTCAAATCTACGATAAGATGTTCTTGGAAGACTCATTCGTTGCTTTATGACTTTCATATTTGAGATTCTGTCGACAGCTTCGGAAAACGCTTAACAATTGCCCCAGCATCTTTGGTGGTTTTTCTCCGTAAATGGTACAATTTCACTACAGGGGGACAATTCGTTCCGTTAATATACACGGCCGTGAACATGTCACGAAATGATGGCCATTTTTCATAACTGCCCTCGAATACTTCTGTGTCGCATGGAGGAAGTTGGATGTTGTTGCTACAATTTTTAACCGAAACGCTTTGATTAGGTAGGCTCATTCGATTATTAATACTCTGAGAAGAAGTATTGACTCCAGAAATTTCGAGCAGGTCAATAAGGTGAGATCTACATTCACAGAAAGATTCGCATTATAATTGGCTTTAGCGCTTTCTTTGAACTCCTTTGTATTCTCGGGTAACTGCGAGAGCATAAGGCTTTCATATGAACCTTCCAGTTTTTCCCATCTCTTTTCGAGGTCTCTTAATTTGGTTTCGAACAGTGAATCTGTCTGGTTGCTAATTTCCATATTGCTAAAATTTGCACAAAATGTTAGTAAGAGGTCGCAATCGAAAACAAATGTTTCGCGTAGTAAGGATTGGGTATTATTACCCGATTTATTACTGGTTTTCTCCTCGGTATTGGGCATGATTGAAAATTCGAGAAAATGTGTTCAATTAAGCCG
This sequence comes from Delia radicum, assembly GCA_021234595.1. Lineage (NCBI taxonomy): Eukaryota > Metazoa > Arthropoda > Insecta > Diptera > Anthomyiidae > Delia > Delia radicum. The sequence goes on along the minus strand of CM037856.1, from coordinate 11,484,696 downwards.
ATATGCGAGTAAAATTTGAGTTTTATTTGAAAAGATTATTCAAATATAGGAATGAAACTATTTTTATGTTTCTAATTGTTTGTTTACTAGGGACAATATTACACTTGGGACAGTATAATAATAGATTGTTATTCTGTTAAAAATGAGACAAGGAGTTCATTCGCAAAAATGTGAGTATGAATTTAAATATTGTTTTGAAATTATTGTTCAAATGAGATAAATGTTCATTTAAGACAATATGGAAAGTAGTAGTTTTCTTTCAAATGATCGTTTAATTGAGACTGTTTGTTGAATTAAGACGACGGGTGTAAACTTATTTTTCTTTCAATTGAGACGATATAAGAATGAAATCCTGATCGAAATCTTACTGATTGTTCAAATGAGACATTACGTTCAGTTGAGACAATATGAGAATGAAATTGTCATTCTATTTTCAAATTCTCGTTTAATTGAGACCCAATGTTCAATTAAGACGATGATAGTTAAAATATCCCCTGTTCAATTGAGACTATATGTTCAATTGAGACCATTGAGGCAGTTAAGTTTCAATCCGGCTTTAATTTTTTGTTTAAATGGCCAATAAGTCCAGTTTAAACAAATCGAGAACCCTAATTCCATTTAAGAAAATTTAATTTATAAACAAAATTAAACTAAGACAAATCTTTTCATTGGAAGTTAGTGCCAAACATGCTTTCGCAATGGGTTAAAAAAATGGTTTATAAAATTTTTACACAAATATTAATATAATAATATCACCACTATCGCCAAAATAACACAAAATTGACGAGAAAAAAAATTCCGTTTACCGTAATAATTTTAAGTAATTATTTTGTACCAATGTTGTGTGCAGTTTTGCCATGCATTAGAAAAACTATTGAAACTATTTTTTTTTTGATAGAAAAACAGTTTTTACAAAAAAATTTAAAATATTAACAAATTTTAGGTAAGTATGCACGTACACTAAATTCTTTCCGCCAGGAATATGAATATTGGAATAAATGTCCTTTTCGTTCAAATTAGTTTATTTTATCTTCCCTTCTTGCAATAGGAATATTTTGTAGAAAGTTTTATATGACCTTTAATTTTTCCACAATAAATAAAAATTTATTAAATATGTTTTTTTTTTTAACATAAAAAACTGCATAAATTTATAAGAAAAACTGTTTATTTAATGTGAACACTGCGAAACTGTTGAGCATTCTAAAAAAATGGGGAAAACAGTTAAAAACTGGTTATATGGCAACTCTAGTAGTGTGTGAACACAAATATAAATGTTTTTCTCCAATTAATTAACTAATTTTTCATATACATTTGAAATTGTTCGACGATTTTTAAAAATAATTTCTCTTTCTCACAGGAATCTATGTGGCAATAAATTATGTCCACTTATGTGTGGATCTGTATGATACAAATCACAGCGTTTAGACTAACCAAACAAATATTCCGTACAAATTATTATTAAGATAATGATTCTTTTGCATTTTTTTTTTTTTCTTTTGAGAGAAAAAAAATAAATAATAATTTTGAACTTTAACAAAAAACTATATATTTCGTGATTTCGTTACTATTGAGATTTTTTTCAATTAAATCGGTGTGATAGCTGTATAGACAAACAAAAGTTTTCCAAATTTTAATCAACTAATAAAATGTGTAATTTTGGCACGATAAAAATAAAATTTTTTTTGAAGAATTTTTGTATAAATTTCACAGTGAAAAAAATAATAATTGTGTATGGGCAAACAAATTTTTCAACTTTTTTTTTTTTTTATTTTATTTATTTAATAGATATAATAAAAATATATATTAAAATTTTGATGTTATAATATTGTTATTATCTATAATTGACATAACTTAATAGTTGAGAGCCAGATTGGCATTTAAAGCTGATTTAAATTGTATCCTTAAATTTAACATTATTTTTAAAATTATGTATGTAAGTATAAATTTCATAATTTTTTTATATTTTTCTTTTTTTTCTTTAAAAATTTCATTTACATATGTAGGTTTTAATTTTAAATTTATTTATAAAATTAATTTAACTCATTTATAATAAACATTGGGTTCATATGTTTTTAACAATTTTATTTATGTAGTAACGTTTAATTTTAAAGTTATTTGTAAAATTCATTTAACTAATTTCTTTTAAACCAAATTGTGATTATTTAACAAACTAGTACATAATATTATTTTATTTCACAAATCCACTAAACAAATTCATCAATTATTAATTTTCTATATTTTAAGCAAATTTCTAAATATTTATATAACATATTATAATAATCAATACCATTTAATATATTTATAACCTCATTTGTAGTTAGCGTGATTTTTCCAAAGTATTTTAGCCTGAATTCATTATAAATTGGATAGACTCCAACGAAATGAAAAGTATTTTTTGATGCATATAGGTTGCATAGTGTGCATAGTCCCACCGATAAATTTCTGAAACACCTAGCATTGAGATCTAATAATCCACCTCTAGCTTTTATTAACAAACTTGTAGCTCTAGACGTATAATTTGAATCTGAGATGGGTTTCATACAATAATCTAACTGCGAGTATAGATCGTGAAATTGTGAGCTTTTAGCATCAGCAACTAAGTCTTTTATTTCCTTTTTTTTTAAAGATTCTAAAATTGATGTTGAGTATAAGCATAAAGGATTTAGCGTATTTTCGGGGACAAAATTAATGTTTTCACAAAGATTTGACTATTCTTCAGCCCAATAAGTCTTTTCAGCAATAATCTTTTCAGCAACAATACGAGGTAATCTATTATTCGGTAAGCGCAGAGCTCTGTTAACGTAGTCAAAGTGAAGCTTTAAAGTTTCCAGGTATAAGGAGCTTAGACCAGTTTCTAAGTATAGCATGTAGTTGGGAGTGTTTTTAGGTAATAGCAGCATTTTTTTGATAAAAAATCGAAAAAGTTTTTCAACATCATCGTATTTCACAAAACCCCAGATATGTGCACCATAAAACATGATTGATCTTGATGCCGCATTAAAAATTTTCAGTTTGTTTTTGTTTGATATTTTGGGATGGTTGATATACTTAGACCATGTCGAAGCAATTGCCATTTTGGAAGAAGTCAATTTATTTGTAGTGTGGTTTTTAAAGGATAAATTGTAGTTGATATCCATACCAAGGTATCTGTAGCTATTTACAATCTGTATGTCATCTGTTCCATAATTCCATCTAAGGCTTTTAGATATTCTAGTGCCAGAACGAAAAACTAAAATGTTGGATTTATCAAGATTTACACCATTGATTACAGTAATTATAAAGAGCATCAATCATATTTTGTAGTATTGATGGTGAATCAGATAGAATGACAATGTCGTCTGCGTAGAGAAGAATTTTAAGTGGAACATCTAAGACAGTTACACCACCAGGTAGAACATCAACTAAGTCATTCAGGTATAAGGAAAACAAAATTGGACTTAAAATGCAACCTTGTTTTACACCACGATCTACGCAGAAAGGTTCAGAATAAGCGTTACCATATCGGATTTGGCTAGTATTATTTTCATAATAAAGTTGTAATATGCGAATGAATTTTGATGATAAGCCCATCGACGAAAGTTTGTAAAAGAGAGAATTCCTTGGTATCATATCAAAGGCACATGAGAAATCAACAAAAAATGCATAGGTACTATTTCCAATTAATTTGTTCAAATGAATAATATTCACAAGATTAAACACGTTGTCAACAGTTGAGTACTGCTTCCTGAAACCTGCCTCGTATTCATTTAATATATTGTTGTTATCAATCCAGTCTGTTAGGCGGTTAAGGAGTACGTTATTAAAAATTTTACAAAAAGTATCAATTAATGATAGTCCACGATAATTTGTTGGACAATTAGGATCACCTTTCTTTAAAAGCGGTAGCAAAATAGATTTTTTAAAACTTGTTGATATATTTTCTTTAATGATAGAATCTCTCTTACAAAACATATTGGTGCATTTTTATAGAATTCATAGCTGATACCATCAGGACCAGGCGCCTTATTTTGTTTTAAAGATCTTAGTACCGAAACGAGTTCACACAGTTCTATTGGCGAGTCAAGAAAAGCATCGCTGTGACACGGCAAACACCATTGAAGTATAGTTGATTGTTCTATATTTTGTAATAATGAACTAAAGTGTATGCGAAAGACTTCAACATTTAGATCACCTCTAATAGTATGATTACGAGTTTTTAAGTCGTTCGATAATGACCACCACTCTTTACTGGATCTAACAGAGTTAAGTTTATTTAAATTTTCGTTGTATAATTCTAGCTTTCTGATGCGACAATAATTCAAATACCTGCTTTTTTTCTGATAAATATTTAGCTTTGTTTGCATTTGTGTGCTTTTTTCTATATTTATTAAGGAAATTCAACATACTTTTGCGAAACGAGCACATTTCCAGTTAAACCGTTTTTGTTTCGGTTCAAAGAAAAATTTATTTTTTTGGTACTATTTGCTTCTTGTATTTTGTTTTTAACCGACATAACCATGTCATCAACTGTATTGTTCTGGGCAGGGTACGTAATACTAGCGAGAAGACTAAGGTTATTGGAATATTTGACAGCAAATTTATTTGTCCAACGAAAGCTTTGCGGACCCGACTCATCTATATTTGTTTTATTTGATACTGGGAAAATTAAGTTTAGAATCAGCGGCATATGATCTGAGTAGGGTTTGCAATCAATGTTAAAATCATCTACAAATTTTAGTAAGCTGTGAGAACAAATGCAGTAATCTATAACGGAGCTGCCACCACCACCACAATAGCTTAATTCACCATTTTTATCACCAGTATTTCTACCATTAAGCACCATTCCACCAAACTTTCCACGATCTCTATCAGCTTTTTGCCTTTCAAGTTTATTTTACTGTCTTTTGAGCATCTTATTTCATTAATGTGTGGTAGGTCGTGTAGTAAATTAGGGTCTAACACTTGATCATCACCAATACGTGCGTTTAAGTCGCCAACGATACAGAAGTTTATAGGGGACAGTTCAGTTAAACAATTTTCAAAATCTTCAAAATCGGCGTTCCAATTTGTACAATTAAGATACCGGGGTATGAAATAAAAAATGGTTTCATCCAGCTTTGCTGTTAGAAAAACATTATTTGAGTTTACCAAAAATTTTAAACTATAGGTTTTTTGCACTTCCTTTTTAAAACCATATAAACAGCCACCACTCGCACGACCAGCGTCATGTGATTTCTTTGCATCGATCCCGTATAGAGAGTAGTTTTTAAAATATGTTGTATAAAGTTTTCGTTTTTCTGCTATTACATGCGTTTCAAAGAGAAAGAAAATATCAAATTTGTTTAAATATGTTACAAAATTTCCAAAATTAAGTGTGCTGGCAAGATTGGCTACATTGAACGATACTACACAACATTTGTTGTGTTGCTATTTTGGAGGTATATTAATTGTATTGACTGGTGTCTCACCAATATTATAACGGAAAATGACATCAACAACATAACAGGCTTCAGACAGTAGCATTTTTAAAAATTCGGCATCATCATTAGAGTACGCTACGACTTTTTCAGAAGACCAGGTATATTTTTTATCATTTATAAAGATACGAAATTCACCCAACCTAACCTTGATGTTTTTGTTTAGTTTAGAAACACTTTTGCTTATTTGCTTTAAATTGTAACGAACATGTTGCTCATCTTTAGTATAGTCTTTTTGCATAAAAATCTCTTTATCTTTCACATTACCCTTGGCATTTAAAACGTTGGATGCTTGCATACAAGATCCAAGTGTAAACAGAAATGATTTTTGAGCCGGCAGTTTACGAGTACTAACCACAAAAACATCTACGTTTAGTACATTTTTACATAAATTTACAAATTCAGTTTTGACCTCATGAATTTTTTGACTATTTAAGCCGCTGACAACAACATTAGCAGACCTAGTCCTACGATCTATGAATTCAAGACGAGATGAGAGTTTGTTAATGTCTTGTCTTAGTTTGGTATTTTCTTCTCTTAATTCTTCAATTTCAGTTTTTATTGACATAAGATCCTCCTTTTTGGCAACATCTTTTAATTTTGAATCTAACTAGTTACAAAGTTTATCCCACGAAAATACATCTGGTGAAGCTGCACGGTTATCCATTATATGACTAGTTAATTGTTTTTTATTATTATTACTTGTTAAATGTTCAGGTGATGATTGGTTTCGTGGCCGCTTATAGTTCATTAGATTATTTACTTTTAGTGTTGTTTGATGATATTTGCTATCAGTGTTTGGAGATAATATATATGCTACTATTGTTGTTCTTTTTTGAACACTTTTAACTATTTTAGTTTTATTATAGTAGTAGTTTTTTAAATACTGGGACTGTATTATTTTTTTTTTTTTAAATAATTAAAGCATAGTTTTAGGCATTCATCAATAAGTATAATAATACTGGCATGCTGGTGTTAAATGAAACAGCTGTTATTTACACATAAAGGCGCAAGTTACAACAATAAATATAGACGAATGTTGTATCCAATTACAATTGAAAGCAAAAATAAAAACATCAATTATGTTGAATACTGACTTTGTTGTTACTGCACTCCAACAGGCTGGTATCCAAAACTGACCAGTGATTAATTTTTTACTGATTTTAAAAATTTAACTTTAATAATTAGTAAATTAACTCGAAAATAAACAAAATTTTTGCACAGCTATAATACTTTTACGTTTTGACAGTTCAGAAGTAGGGTTACCAATCCAAATTTTTCAACTTTATGAAAAATAAAAATTTTCAATTATATTCCACAGCATTACAAATATCAATTATTGTAAAAAATTTTCTTGCTCTCAAAATTAATAAAATGTTGATTTTTTTCCTTTTAAATGGGTTAAGTAATATTGTAAATTGTATGAACAATTATTAAAAAAATACTTAAGGTTAATATTTAATTTTATTTTAAACGGGGTATCGAACGCGAGGTTTGATTGAACTTTTTAATATATTTTTTAAATGCGTTTTCTGTTTGTAGGTTTTTTTTTTTTTTTTTTACGAAAAAATTTACCGACTGTTGTAAAACTAAACGTTTGACACTTTAAGATGATTGTGTTTTGGCTAAAGTTTAAAGGTATATTTGTTGAATCAAACTCGAAGTATGAACAAACACTTTTTAATTTTAATTGTTTTGAGCGTTTGAGCGGCTTACGTTTGAACGTTTGATGTTAAAAGCTTTTGCAATGTTTGAACAAACACGTTAGCACGAATATGTTGCTTATGAAAGTTTTTTTTTTTTTTTTTGTTGGTTTACCGGCATAGAATTTTTATAATGTTTGATCTAACATTTTATTAATTAACATGTTTGAAGACGTAATATTTGTTGGTTGCTTGTTTTTATTTTTTCTTAATCACGATCTTGTTTTACAACTAACAAACTTTTTGTTTTAAGCAAAAAAATCAAACTTTGAGGAAAATTAAACTGAAATTTGTTGTAAATGATTTTTGCTGGAAAAAATTCTTTTTCTTTTCTAATACAAAATATTTTGTGAACACTTTACCAGCATTAACGTTTCTTTTCATATATTTTTCCGTGTTAAAAATTTATTCTCTTTTGTTTTGAAATTCTTGATGTTTCATCAAACTAAATTTTTTTTTTGTAAAGTTGAAAACGTCACTAAATTAGAATTTATTGAATTTCACCACTTTTTTTACTCGTATGTGTGTGTAATTTTATTCTCTTTTTTTACGTTGTTTTTGCGAATATCGAAATTTGACCAAAGCAAAAATAATAGATTTTGTAGAAAAAAAAATATAACGGCAATTATTTTTGCATAAAATGGAATTACCAAAAAAAAATTTGCAAATTTGTAAGAATTGTAGTTTTAAAGAAAAAAAAAATTAACGGGAAATAAATTTTGGCATATAATTTTGTATAAATTTTTCACGAATTTCACGTTATGTACGTTTTTCGTATTTTTTATGTACAATTATGTTTTTTTTTTTGTAATTTTTCTACGATTTTGCTTGAAATTTTATGATTTTTCGTGCAATTTTTTAGTGTATTTTGCTTTTTTTTACGCACTTTTCTTTTCAATGCAATTTTTCTGTTTTACCACGACACTTTTCACGTTTAGATTTTTTTTTATTATAAATTTTTCTTGATTAACGCGCTTTTATGATTTTGACATATTTATACTCGCCCGGTATAAACTAAATACATATAATTATGATAATTTGACTTTACCTCATAATGGTATGGTGAGACTGCAACTTCCAGTGATGTCAATTCTTGGGTTCTTCTTTCAGGTTCGAAGTGACCATGAAAAGGCTTCCTTGATCTTTAGATGATATTTAGGGGAGAAGAGAAAATAGTGGACTGTATATGGTGTGTAGATTGCCAAATGGAGTTTGCGCAATATAAACCACCTAAATATTGAGTGGTTGTGTTAAGGCCTTTGCCGCAATATTTTATAATTTCTCCGTGCGTGGAGTAATTATAAAAGTATATGTATGTAATGAGAAGTTAGAAATAAAAAGATAGAATTGTTGTTAGAGTTCAATGTATAAAGTAGAGTTCTTTATTTGTGCTCACCGTTTGCCAGTTACAGGAAAAGTGATTTATTTTTGTTCGGCTTATGCATAAAGAAAACTATATTCTAACTATTTTTACAGAATAGATAAAACATAAGGAAAACATAATAATTCACAATAAGATATGTTAGCCGTTACGTTATTTAATTACGTTAATTTACATAAAATTACGTAAATAATTCATTATTTACAAATACGTTTTTAAATTCAAAATTCAAATTAAAGTTGTACAAATATATAAATTTGTTGTGTTTAAATTCATATGACTTATTTTTTGTCTTAAATAAATCGATTTTAGACAAGATCTTAATGGTATGTCCCACAATTCAGCCAGAGTTATATTGCACTTTACTAATATTTCGTTGCTATAAATATGCCATGACTGCCGATATTTCTAAAATGTATCGCCAGATAATGATGAATCAAAATGATAGAAAATTTCAATTAATATTGTGGCGAGCAAATGAAAATATGACAATTAAAATGTATAGCCTCAATACTGTTACCTACGGAACCGGCCCAGCGCCGTTTCTCGCAATTCGTTGTTTAAAAGAACTAAGCGACCGAAATAAGAAAAAATACCCACTTGGTTCAAGCGTTATTGAAAATCATTTTTATGTTGACGATTTATTAACAGGTGCAAACACCATAGAAGAGCTTGAGTTAATAAAAACTGAAGTTGTTGGAATATTAAAAAGTGGATGTTTAGAATGGGCAAAGTGGTATTGCAATGACGATAGTTTAACCGTAAATCAAAATTTAGAAAAGCAACTCTTAATTGGTGAAATGGATTCCACGAAAACTCTGGGCATGACCTGGTTTCCCCATGAAGACTTGTTTCAATTCAAAATTGATTTTCATTTTAAAAATCTAAAGGCTACCAAAAGAAATATTCTTTCGTTGTCTGCTCGACTGTTCGATCCTCTGGGTATCCTTAGTCCTATTATTCTACAGGCAAAAATAATCCCTCAAGAACTATGGCGATAAAAGCTCGACTGTGACGAGTCGGTCCCAATGTCGTTAACGCAAATTGATAAAATAAAAGCACCCCGATATGTAAACACTTTGCTTCATAATAAGGTACAAATACATGGCTTCGCAGAAGCCTCAGAAAATGCGTATGGTTGTTGCATATATATTCGGGCCATTATAAATTGTAAAGTTGTTGTAAGTTTGCTGACTGCCAAGTCAAAGGTTGCGCCGCTAAAAAAGAGAAACCTTCTACGCCTAGAGTTATGTGCGGCTCACTTGTTATCAATATTGTGGAAGGCGGTGGAATCAATATTGCTCCCATATGTTGAAAAAGTATTTTTATGGTCTGATTCCGAAATTGTTTTATACTGGCTCAAGAAAAATCCAGCAAGCTTAAGTACATTTGTGGGTAACAGAGTGGCAGATATACAAGAGTGGGCATCATCGGCCAGTTGGAAACATGTTCCCACAAAATCAAACCCCGCTGACATAGTTTCTCGTGGTTGTAATGTAAGTGAGATTTGTAAGGACCTACATTTTTACTGTTAAATGAAGATATGTGGCCATCCAATAATCATATAGAACCATCAGATGAACAGAAAAATTTAGAAGTTAGAAAATCCAATGCAACGGTATTGCTTATTAAACCCGAAGAAAATGTTATTATGGCTATAATTGAAAATTGTTCTTCATATATTAAGATTTTACGAATAGTTGCATATACATACCGTTTTGTACAACCAAAAGATAAGAAAAGTAAAGACGTAACGGTCTCGGCTGAGGAACTAAATGTCGCTTTTTTGAAAATAATCGAAACAATTCAAACCCACGAATTCAGCGATGAAATAAAATGTGTAAAAAATCAAATGGTTACAAAGTCGAGCATTCAAAAACTAAATCCTTTTTTGCACCAAGTCAATGTTGGTGATCGTACGTACACTCGAAGTGTTAAGAGTTGGAGGTAGGCTGCTAAACGCGCCTCAAGAGTATGACACAAAGTTTCCTATATTAGTACCAAGAGCTTCAAAATTCATCGAACTTTATGCGAAATATTTACATTTCTGTAACTGTCATGCTGGGAACAAAGTTTTATTGAGTTTGTTGAGACAAAAAATATGGGTCATAAATGGTCGTGAGTTAACTCGAAAAATAGTAAGGAATTGCATACATTGTTTTAGATATAAACCAAAGCTGTTGAGCCAGATAATGGGCAATTTACCCAGGGATAGGTTTCAATTTTCTAGACCATTTTTAGTGTCAGGTGTTGATTTTTGTGGCCCGATTTATACCTCTTATACAATTCGTGGTAGACCTCCATATAAGTCCTATGTTGCTATCTTTGTTTGTTTTTCGTCAAAGGCCGTGCACATAGAACCAGTTTCAGACCTGTCCACTAATGCTTTTATTTCTGTTTTTAAAAGGTTCATCGGGAGGAGAGGCCTGTCCGCTCGCATATATTGCGACAACGCCACGAATTTTGTGGGCGCGAACGCCAAGTTAAAAGATGTACGGGACGTGATGTTCAGCGAAGAGAACCAAAAGAAAATTCACAACTTCGTTGCGGAGAACGGAGTCAAGTTCGTGTTTATTCCCCCACGCGCTCCTCACTTCGGCGGGTTGTGGGAGGCGGCGGTCAAGTCGACCAAGAATTTGTTATATCGAACAGTGGCAAACGCCAGTTTAACTTTCGAGCAGTTCGCCACAATCCTCGTAGAAATCTAAGCTATATTAAATTCAAGGCCAATAGCACCAATGAGCGACAATCCAAACGATGGAGACGCTTTGACACCAGGGCATCTTTTAATAGGATCATCCATGAAAGCTCTGCCAGAGATATGCGAAACAAATCCTGGTACAAGCGAAAAACAATGGCAACAAATATGCGATTTGAAGGCACGGTTTTGGAATGTGTTCCAAAGAGATTGTGTGGTAGAGCTACAAGGTCGTATGAAATGGTCGAAACCATGTCGAAATGTAAAGATAGGCGCTATGGTACTTGTACACGAGGACAATGTTCCTCCTCAAAAATGGCTGTATGGAAGAGTTGTTGCTGGCAAAGATTCGGATATCAAAACCCGCAATGGGGTCATTCGTCGTGCCATTCATAAATTGGCTCTTCTTCCTGTTTAATTTTGAAGGCTTCCGCCCATTCAACGGGGCCGGAATGTTTGGGAAGAATTAGTTCATTAATTATATTTAAATTTTGATTTTAATCGATTAATGAATTTAATATTTATTATTTGAACTTTAACGTAATTTTAATTCTGTAATATGTACATCACTGAAGTTTAGTACAATTATGTTTTTTTTGTGCAACTGTGGTGCTCTCATTGAAATATATGCTGAATTTAATAGAAATATAAAACTAGGCCTTAGAAATTTAATATTAAATAAAATGAATTATTGTTCTGCCAGCAGCAGTATTGAATAGTTAAAACCCATCGTGTTTTTTAAGTTGTTTTAATTTCGTAGAAACTCCTACGAAACACTGTCTATGGGAAAACAATGGAAAACATTGACGAAAGAAAAATAGTAAAAATTGTAAGCCATTGGGAAAATGATGGTAAAAAATTGGGAGCCCGCGCTTTGATTGCAAAACCAAACTTCAATTCGGTTAGTGTATTTGAAGAAAATATGGTAGCGATTGAGTTAGAAAAAACCCATTCTTATTATAACAAAGCAATTTATTTGGGGTTTTCTATTTAGAAATTTCAAAATTTAAAATGTATGATTTTCATTATGAAGTTATGATACCGAAATATGGTGATAATATATTTCTAAACTATATGGACACGGATTCTTTTGTTTACACTATACACACGGAAGATTTTAATAAAGACATGATAAGTGATATTGATAATAACTACACAGAAAAAATTATGGGCCAAAAATATCTAATTAATCGATTGTTTGAATATCAATGGCAATTTAAACATTTTTTTTAATTGATTCAATTAAAAAATTTATTGAATTTTCTAATTGACAACATGTAAAAAATTTTTTTAAAAATTAAATCCGAAGTTTTAGAAAAGTTAGAGCCTCCATAATAGGCAGAACTTTAACAAAAAACCTATTAATCATCAATTTTGCTCCATTCTTGTCTTCTTAGTAATCAACCACGTGGGTAGGTCTTTTCCTAACAAGCATCATGACGTTACTAAACTTTGAAGACCAGTTATATTAGTTTTTTGTTTTTATATACATACATCGAGATTATTTTTATGTTATTTTCAATTTATAACGAGCTTTCAACCTCCGTATATTTACAAAAATAAAGCAAATCAAACATATTAGCTAGGTTGATACTAGTATTTCGATCTGGCTAAAGATCTCATCAGAACCCGAAGTTTTAGAAAAGCTAGAGCCTATATAATAGGCAGAACTTTAACAAAAAACCTATTAATAATCAATTTTGCTCCATTCTTGTCTTCTTAGTAATCAACCACGTGGTTAGGTCTTTTCCTAACAAGCATCATGACGTTACTAAACTTTGAAGACCAAAAATGTTCTGATGAGATCTTTAGCCAGATCGAAATACTAGTATCAACCTAGCTAATATGTTTGATTTGCTTTATTTTTGTAAATATGCGGAGGTTGAAAGCTCGTTATAAATTGAAAATAACATAAAAATAATCTCGATGTATATAAAAACAAAAAACTAATATAACTAATATAACTGGTCTTCAAAGTTTAGTAACGTCATGATGCTTGTTAGGAAAAGACCTACCCACGTGGTTGATTACTAAGAAGACAAGAATGGAGCAAAATTGATGATTAATAGGTTTTTTGTTAAAGTTCTGCCTATTATAAAGGCTCTAGCTTTTCTAAAACTTCGGGTTCTGATGAGATCTTTAGCCAGATCGAAATACTAGTATCAACCTAGCTAATATGTTTGATTTGCTTTATTTTTGTAAATATACGGAGGTTGAAAGCTCGTTATAAATTGAAAATTTTTTTTTTATTTTATTTAGATTAAATAATCAAACAAAGGTTTAATTATATCAATATATTATTTCATTTGTAAATAAAAAGAAAAAAATCGCAAATGATTAACTTTTAATAAGTTGAATAGTTTACCGATTTCAAATACACGCAAAATCGTAGTTATTTCACTAGAGTTTGTAACACTCTTTTTGTTGAGATATTCGTGTACGCACGAAAACTTAATTTAGTTTCGTGTTTTATCTGTGGTAATAAAAGTGCACATGTGGATTTAAATAAACCTTATCGAAAAAGGACAATTAAACTATTATTTTTGTAAATAATTAAATTTTCAATAAGTATAAGTCTCATTAAACTATCATTTTAAAGTTGTGTGTGATTTTTTTAAGAAAGCAATTCAATTACATTATTTGTTTTCTTATAATACATTTTTATATTAAAAAGCTTTAATTTTATTATAAATAAAATGTCAATTTAATTTACAAACCTACATTTCTTTTTTTATTTAATGGGAGGCATATAACAAAAATAAAAAAATCGAGTTTTCAATTAAAACTCCCATTGTTTTCTTCTCAAGTTTCAATTAAAGTTTTAATCAATTCAACTAAACTTTTTAATTGAGGTTGTAAAGAAAAACAATAATTCTTTTAATTGATATTATTATTATTTTAATTGAAAGAGTTTTAATAAACTGTCTGCACTTTTTTTTTTGTTAATACTATCATTTCAGTGGTAGGTGCAAAATCAATTAAAATATTAATTGATTCAATAAAAATTTTAATTGAAACCCGTTTTTAGTTTTTTCTGTGTATGACACATCAGATTACCCAATAAATAACCCGTTTAACATTCCACAAAAAAATAAAAAATTCTTGGTATGATGAAAGATGAAATCAATGGTGTTGTTATGAGGGAATTCGTTGGTTTAAGATCCAAAGTGTATTCTATATTATTAGATGATTGTAAAGAAATAAAAAAAGTTAAATGAGTAAAACGTAATGTTGTTGATAGACTAAAAATAATTAATTATAAAAATTGTTTATATATTGATAAAATTTATTGTGGAGATATGTATGTTTTTAGATCAAAATTACATGCATTATACACTACACATTAGGCCGGGTCGATTTGTATGGAGGCAAAAAAATCGTTCAACGTTCAAGGAAAATCGTATTCTAGGGATCAAAATAAGAAACTTTGCCGAAGGAACCATACCTCTAAAACGAATTCTGATGTCCCGAATTTTGACCCCATGGGTTGGTAAATTAAGATCAGTCAAATCAGTAGACACACCAAAACCAGTAACATCATGCTTAAGTATATGACTCATTGGGTTTTCGATAGTTGTTGATGTTGTTGTGGCTTCATCTTGCGGTGTACAGGATGGTGGATTCATTGTAATAGGATGATTAATGGATTTTTAAAATAGTACCAACTAGTTTACTTTCTTTGACAGTCGAAAACGTAATGAAGACAAAAGGTATATTATCTATTTATTTATACTATTTTTTAGTGCGTTATTCTGCCTTGCCGAATATAAAAAGTTCTTTAAAAAACCCACAAAAAGGGTTGTAAGAACAACGTTCATTTCTTAAGTAGGTGCCATAAAAAAACCACAGAAGTAAGTTTATGATATGCAGCTGTGCAATTTTACTACCTGCAATTGTGTCACAATGATACCTTTATTTTTTAAAAGGGTTACGGTGCATCACAGTGATACCTTAATTGTTAAAATGGTTGCAAAAAAAACGCTCATTTCTTAAGAAGGTGCCATAAAAAGTCCACAAAAAGGGTTGTAAAAACAACGTTCATTTCTTAAGTAGGTACCATAAAAAAAAAACACAGAAGTAAGTTTACGATATGCAGCTGTGCAATTTTACTACCTGGAAATGTTTCACAGTGATACCTTCATTTTTTAAAAGGGTTACGGTGCATCACAGTGATACCTTAATTGTTAAAATGGTCGCAAAAAAACGCGCATTTCTTAAAAAGGTTCCATAAAAAGTTTCCCAACAGTGTAGATAGACCAGGCTCGAATATGAGACCATCTTTTAATTTGAGGAAGGCCAATTGGAAAAAAAAAAAAGATTGTTCCAGATTATCTGAGAGCATCAGTGAAAACAGACCGATAAGCTCTAACATTAATAAAGAGGCGGCAAATTTACACAAGATTATTTTACAAAGCGCCAACGTGAGTATACCTAAACACAAAACAACAGGAAGAGGACAAACGGTCCCATGGTGGTGCAAAACATTGGAGCAGCTAAAAACTCAGAGGAATCATCTTTGAAATAAATTCAAGAGAAATATTTCGACCGAAAACGAATTGAATTACAGAAGGGCAAATGCATTGTATAAGAGGCAAATAACAATATCTAAAAGGGATTCAGTAAATCGTTTTACTTCTGAAATTGACCCATCTACATCGCCCGAGAAAATGTGGAGCAATATTAGGAGATTCTGTGGTTTAAAACTAAGAAACCCCATACATTGTATTAGGAATCCGAACGACACGCAGAGTAGAATTACCGATCCCAAACGTATAGCCGATACATTTTGCGATTATTGGTCTAGTGCGTCAAGTGACGAAAACTTTTCCGAAACATTTCAACAGTGCAAACGATCTGCCATATCTAGTACTGGGCACATAAGTCCGGCGGGAAACGCCTCTCTTATAGAAGAGAAAATAAACATGATCGAATTTTCCATAGCGATAAACAGATTGAAGGGCACAACTCCTGGTCTAGATCGCATATCATATCCAATGATTAAAAATCTATCAGAGAATGTGCGCAGAAGATTAGTTTCACTATACAACAGTATCCTAGATGGATACGTTCAACAAACGTACAAAACTAGTATGATTATTCCGATACTGAAGCCTAGTGGTGATAATGTAATGTGTTATAGCTTTAAGGGTGAAAGCTGGATCGGCATGTAATAAATTATAAGGCGGTTTTTGTTGGTTTTTTAAGAACTCCAAATTGAAGTCTGATTTATTTAGCAATTTACATGTTCTTATATACTATTCTTATAAGTCTAACTTATTGTCTAGTATTGAGTGATTTTATGAATCACTCAATTTATTTTTATTTTTATTCATTCTTATACTTTGTTCTCTTATCGTCAACATACGGTCATCAGATATCTGAGTGTAAAATGCAGTCATAGTGCTACTTGATGCCACATGGTGGTATGTATGTCATACACTCTACAGTATTTGAGACGGTATGTTGGGAAATCAATATAAGTGGTTGGTATGCTGTGTACGCTTAAGGAGTACACTACACCCTTACCCTTAAGAGAAAAATTATAAAAGTGAATTTTCTAATTTTTCTATATTTTTGGTTAACTTATGATTAATTTTATAATCTATATTAATGTATTACATATATATATTTGTTTTCAATAGATATAATAGAGTTTTCAATAGTATTTTCTTATATAAATTTGTTTTTATTAATGATAAGTTTTTGATTATTCATTAGTTCTTAATGCTATATAGGGTTTTAATTGATTATTATGTATTTCTTTTTCTTTTCCATTGTAATCTATTATTGTATTTACACCATTATTCCTAATTATTTTGTAAGGTCCTTTATATGGACTTTGATTCTTTTTCCTATTTCCTACTTTGACTAAAACTAAGTCTCCTATCTTTAAATTTAATTTATTGTTGTATCTATTTTCTAATATTCTTTTTTCTTTTGTTCTAATTGTTAATTCTTTAGCTCTGTCCAACGAATATTGTAATTTACGTTTTAGCTCTATGGCATAATCATCGTAATTATATATTTTTGTTTCTTTTGTGTCATATAATTCAGATGGCAAACATGGCAGTCTTCCATATACAAGTTCAAATGGCGTGTAGCCAGTGTCTATATGGGGTGCCGTGTTGTAGGCAAAAGTAAAATATGGAATCCATTTATCCCATTCGTAATCAGTTGCTGATGTTAGCAAGAATTCATTTAAGACTCTATGATTTCTTTCTAATGACCCAATTGTCTCATGGTGGTAAGGTGTCGAAAAGGTCTGTTTAATTTCAAGTAGTGAACATATATTACGCAAAAGTTCGTTTGCAAATTCTGTACCGTTGTCTGATTTCAGTACTTTGCATTTACCAAATTTTAGAATTAGGTGTTCAACTATTGTTTTTGCGGTTGTTAGTGCATCTTTCGTCGCCATGGGGTGTGCAATAACGAATTTTGTTAGTTCGCATTGTATGGTCAAAATATATCTGTATTCATTCGAAATTCGAAGAGGTCCTACTGTGTCAATTGATACTATTTCAAAACTGTTACTTGGAGTGTTTGTCAATGTAAGTGGTTCCTTAATGTGTTTAGTTTGCTTGTTCTTGTTGCATTTGTCACAATATTTTACAAATTGCTTTACCATCTTATTCATGTTTTTCCAGATGTAGCGTTGTTTTAGTTTTATAATTGTCTTTCTTATTCCCAAGTGCCCTGCATGCGTGGCATTGTGGAATTCGTCGATTAGTTTGTATTTTAAAATTTCTTGTGTGAGTCTTTTGGGCTTATTGTATATTAATATTTTTAGTTGAGGATATTTGTTATTTATTTTTATCTTTGCATATGCTTCTATCAATTCCTTTTTACTGTAATTTTCAAATATTTTATCTTCACTTGCAAGTGCTAATTCTTTTATATTCTCTTTATTCATTTTTGATATCAGTTTCTTCAGTATCGAATCTAGTTTCGCTGAATTTTCACTGTATCTTGCTAGCTTTGTATTATTTATGATTTGGGTACGTAATTTCTTCTTAGTCAAAACTGGTTTTGATGAATTATCGTTACGACCTATGTGCACAATATTATTTTCAATAAATATATCTTTTTCATTTATTTCTTCAATTGTATTAAACTGCAGTTTCTTCATATTTTTTATATCATTAACGGATATGCATTCCCATATTTGAATCACATTTTTCCATGTCGTTCTTTTCTATACGTCTTTTATTCTTGTTTTCCTCATTTTCTTTATTTTTTATTATGTTTTCCTCATTGCGCTTTTTATTGTTCATTGCCCTTGTTATAACTAATGTTCTTTTTTCTTTATCGACGTTTTCTAACGGTATCATCTGTTTTAGTATGTCTGAGTTTATTTCAATTCTGGACAATGCGTCCGCATTGGTATTTATTTTACCTTTTTTATATATTATTGTAAAATCGTAATCGCTTAAATCTAGTCTGATTCTTGTCATTTTTGATGATGGATTTTTGTGTGAGAACAGAGAGATTAATGGTCTGTGGTCTGTTACTACTATGAATTTACGTCCGTACAAGTATGGTCTAAAAAAATTAATACTCCAATGGATTGCTAAAAGTTCTTTTTCGATTATTGGTTTATTTATGTCATGTTTTTGTAAAGATTTACTTGCGTATGAAATAGGTAAATCTTGTCCTATATCGCCTTGTGATAATACAGCACCTAACGCGTAGTTTGAGGCGTCAGTTGTTAAAATGAAGGGTTTTTCAAAATCAGGGTACTGTAAAATTGTTTTTTAGTTCTTCGAAAGCGTGTTGGCATTGTTCAGTCCATATGAATTTTGTTGATTTTTTTAGTAATGTGTTTAGGTCTTTGGCTATATCTGCGAAATTGGGTATAAATTTTCTGTAATAGTTGCAGAATGCAACGAATCGTCTTACTTCGTCAGCGTTAGTTGGTATTGGATAATTTTTTATTATCTCATATTTAGATGGGTCTGTTTTTACACCATCTTTTGTAATCAAGTGTCCTAAGTAAAATGCTTCTGGTCTTAGAAAACAACATTTCTTTGGATTAAGTTTTAAATTATATTTTTGTAGTCTGTCTAATACCTTTATTAAATTTTGGTTGTGGTGATTTAAACTACATCCATAAACAATTATGTCGTCTACATAAAGAAATGCTTCTGATTCTAATCCTGAGAGTGCTATTGTAAGCATTCTTTGAAAGCTGTTTGAAGAAATTTTTAGTCCGAAAGGGAGTCTTTTGAATTGGTAATGACCTTGTGAGGTCGAAAAGGCTGTAAGCGGTCTAGAATTTTTGTTAAGCTCGATTTGATGGAATGAGCTAGTCATGTCAAGTGTAGAAAACCATTTGGCTCTGCCAAGTTTGTCTAGAATATCCTCTAATCTAGTTAGGGGAAATTTGTCATTGACAATTTTATCGTTAAGTTTTCTAAAGTCTACTACAAGTCTCCATTTCTTTTTATCTTCCACATTTTTCTTTGGTACTAAAAGCAGTGGAGCATTGTATGGACTAACGGATGGTTCTATTATGTCGTCATCCAGCATATTCTGTATTTGTTCGTTTATTATGTTTGTATGTGAGTGCGGTAGTCTGTAGTTTTTTATATGTACTGGTGTATTGTCTAAGGTAGTGATTGTTTGGTCATAAAAATTGTTTACTGTTAATTTTTCATTTTCAAGGTGAAAAATATTTTGATATTTACGAAAAATGTTTATTAATTCTGTTTTTGCAAAGTCGTCATTATTATTTAATTGTAGTTCATTCAGTATTTGTTCAAAACGTTTGGGGTTATTGTCTTTATTGTAATCTAATATGTCATAGTTTTTTAGTGAGTCAGTTTGGAGTTGAATGCCTTTTAAGTTTATTTCTTTATTTGTTGTGTTTAAAATTTTTATGTGGGTCATGCCGTTACTAGGCGCTATTGAATTACTTAAAAATGCACCTGGTTTAATTTCATTATTAAAAATTATGCTATCTTCGCTAAGGTTTAGTTTTAATGCTTGTATTATTTCTGTTCTTGGCGGTATCTTTATTTGTAATGACGTAAGAGCTTTTGTTTGCAATGGAATAGTTATGGTAGTATTGTTTATGAATAATGATATTGTGAAAACTTCATAGTCTATTTTACAGAGATATTTCTTTAAAAAGTCCCTTCCTATTATTCCGTCTGTTTCTATTGGAAAGTTGTCATCTACAAGATGAAATTTGTGTTTGCATGTCTGGTCTGTGAATGAAAGTTCCAGTCCAACTGTCCCTAGTGAGTGTATTTCTTCAGTAGTAATACCTGTTAATTTACATTTGTTCTCTTTATTAATTGGTTCATCTTCAAGATTTGTTCGAATACGACATAGTGATATGTCGGCACCTGTGTCGACAAGAAATGTTAATTGTTCATTTTTGTAGTTAGCGATTATGAAATTTGTATTATTGTTGGAAACTTTATATACTCTTAATTTTGGCTGTCCGGAATATCCATGTATTCCGAGCCCACTTCGTTTCCCTCATCATTTATTGTACGTATGTATCTTCTATTTGTGTTGGTTTGATTTCTTCTATCATAGTTATTGTTATTAACGGCTCTTTGCCGATTATTGTTGTAATTGTTGTTGTTTGAAAAATTATTGGGTCTTTTATTGGTAATATGACTATTTCTATTCTGAAAGTTATTGGATCTGTTATTATTAAAGTTACTGTTGTTCCCATTTGAAAAACTATTGTATCTGTTATTGTTATGTTGTCTGTTAGGTTGACGTGTTTGAATGTGCATTACTGAATTGTTGTTTACCTTATGTTCGTTTTCTATTTCTAGCGCAAGTTCTACTGCGTCTTGTAAAGTCTTAGGACGGGCTGCAAATATGGCTGTTTTTAAATTGTCATTTATACCTCTTTTGAAAGAGTCTAACGCTAATTTAGCATTTAATCTAATGATAACATTTTTCTCTGGTTCTGATGCGTCTGTGTTTAATTCCTCAATTCCTAATTTATTTAAATTGTCTATAATGGTAATGATTCTGTCCTTATATGCACTTACTGATTGTTTTCCTTGGTATATGTTGTTTAATTTTGACTGTAATTCTGGGATAGATTTTGTATTCTTGTATCTTTGTTTTAAGAGTGTTTTTAATGCAGCTATGCCCAACGTCAATGTATGCGATTTGTTCGAGTGTGTTGGGTACACGTAAAAGCTCTTTTATTGTTACTTTTATTTATTAGGATGGGCCGAAATATCCGCTTTTGTAGAACTTTTGTAGAACATAGAGCGAAATATTTACAATTTTTAAGTCTGTCCTTGGTGAGGGAAAAAATATACGAACTAATTTGTTCTGTCCTACGGGTAATTGTGTTCCTTGATAATGGTACTTTTTCTAAAATTTGGGCCATATCTCTACCCTTACTTCCAAAACAACCCAGCACTTCTTTAGCGAGCACCTTAAAAAAATGCCATCATCAAAAGGACGACAGCGTTTTGATAACGCAAGCGAAACAATAAAAGACGCTTTTTCAACATCATTATTTACAATGTTTCCTGCAACAAATGTTTTTTTTAAATTAGCAATTAAAATTTCTCTTTCCGCATCTACAATATCGAAATATTCTTTATGGCAAGACCTGTCTGTAATGCCTTTCGACATTAAATTTATGAATACGCTTAACATTGCGTTGGCATACCAAACATACTGGCTCGCCAACGCTGTTTTGTGTAAACAAAAAATCATTTTCCCAAACCTCATTAAACATTTTGAGCAGTGCTGTACTTCACTTTCTGATTTGCGTGTACTACCTTCTCGCATGAAGTCTGCGTGACAACTGATCAACAGTCGTTAAAAAACAAAACCAAACGCAAGCATTGCACAAATGTTTTCTAGCTGACCCGATTGATTACTAGGTTTCGCGTACACAAAGCTCTTTATGTGTATATTTCGGCCCATCCTATTGTTTATCACTACACCCAAAATATTTCTTAGTTGATTTATAATTTAACCATACTAGTAGTAACAAATACTCATTTAAATGTTGCATCCATTGTTTATAGTATAAACAATGGATGTATAAGATAAGTATAAACTTTATACTTATAATTTCATCAAAATTTAAGTTTTTCAATTATGAAGAAATATAGAGTATATGGCCTCGAACTTGAATAATTTTCATTTTCATTGCACAATTAAAGGTCGAAAAAACATAATTTTTATTTTTAATAAAAATTATAACAAACTTGTGAAAAAAGGCAAAGTACCGCCTAGTTTACTTCCCCTGTTTTGTTTACAAACTTAACAAAACATAAAAAGGAGGAAAAAAACAAAAACGTGTATTGAATATTTACCAAAGGTAGACATACACACAAACAAGTTTTCAATTTATTTTTTGATCAATGGTTATAATCTTTAACTTCAAAATCATATGTATATTAGTTCTCATGTAGTGAGTAAACTAGTTCATATGAATGCTTGATGTTTGACATGGGATTGTTACCGCTTTCAAAACGTGTTCTGATGATGGGAACCTAGAAAATTCCCGAAATAGATCTATCAACACATTCCTGAAAGGGTCAAATAATAAATTTGAAAACAAAAACTCTATAGATTATTTGTTAGGACAATATCCTAATGAAGAAATATAGAGTATATGGCCTCGAACTTGAATAATTTTCATTTTCGTTTTTCAATTAAAATATTTTAAATTTAAATTTAAAGTTTACAATTTTTAAAACAAAAGTCAAATTTTCTATGCTTACGAAAATTCGTTATATTTATTATGACAATTAAAAATTTTTGACACAAATAGTTATTAATGATCAAAATAGTTAAAATTAATTTATTTAAAATGAACTAAGAATTTTTTTAACTATGCGACTATTCAATTTTATCGGTGTAGTTTTCGCGTATGTGTGAAAGCACAAAGCTCTTTATGTGTACATGTGAAAGCACAAAAAGCTGTTTCGTTCGCGGGCATATGGAGTGGGCATAGCTGTTTTAATGTATTGAAATTGTCTGGTTTTGAGTAACTACCTATCGCTGTCCTTACACCTGAGGTCAATTTGGCGTGGTAGACATATTGCAAGAAATCTGTTTTTGCTGCGTCAGTCAGAGTCTTTTCGATGAGTTCTGCTGTTATTAGGAAACTTTCTAGTTCTTCATAATTTCCAGCAAAAATTGGGAGTGCCTTAGAAGTTAATTCTAAACTAAATGCTGCCATTTTGGTGTCTAAACTTTTAGTATTTGGTATTAAATATTCTTTGATTTTTCTATAAATGGTATTAAATTCTAACTTTAATGCTACTATTTCTTTTTCTTCTCTTTCTTCACTTTGTGCTGTCAGAAATTCTTTTCTTATACTCTCTATAGTTTCTAACTTTACTTGTATAGTTTTTTCTGAGTATGTCCTTCCTGGACTTTTCTTTAAATTTGCTAGTATGTCTTTTAATTCTGTTAGATGTTCTTCCATTTATACGTCTGTTATTAAAATTTTTGGTTTGTTTAAATATATATGTTTTAAAAATTTATATACTAGGTATAAGATCAAAGTAATAATCAGTAATAAGGATATTATTTTTTTGGAAAGCATTTAAAATATATATTTTTATAAAATTGTTAATTTCTTTTTAATAAGGCAAATATAACTTTTATGATATAAGCTATTACTATTATGATTAGCATAATGGTCATAGTTATTTCAAAAATATTTGGATTTTCATTATCCTTTGGTTTTATACTGGAATTATATATCTTATGATTTCTTTGTTATCTTCATTGTTATCATTTTTACCGACTTCGTATCCCGCAAAAACTAAAGGGATAGTTTGTAGAATTTTCTTCCACCAAGTCATTTTTGCGAAAGAATTTTTTTGTTAATTAATTAGATATAGTTTGAAATTAATTGAGAATATATGTATAATTTTATTTTTATT
The DNA here is from genome assembly GCA_021234595.1 of Delia radicum. Taxonomy (NCBI): domain Eukaryota; kingdom Metazoa; phylum Arthropoda; class Insecta; order Diptera; family Anthomyiidae; genus Delia; species Delia radicum. The sequence goes on along the minus strand of CM037856.1, from coordinate 11,460,568 downwards.
TTAAAATAACAATTATGTTTATACAATTATAAATTTCCTTAATGGTGTTCTTTTTTTTTTTTTTTTTTTTGTTTTGCTTTAATCATAAATTTTTTTTAAAACATTTTTTTTTTTTAGATAATTTGTAGTTAAAAATTTTGCATTTTCACAAGTTTGTTATAATTTTTATTAAAAATAAAAATTATGTTTTTTCGACCTTTAATTGTGCAATGAAAATGAAAATTATTCAAGTTCGAGGCCATATACTCTATATTTCTTCATTAGGATATTGTCCTAACAAATAATCTATAGAGTTTTTGTTTTCAAATTTATTATTTGACCCTTTCAGGAATGTGTTGATAGATCTATTTCGGGAATTTTCTAGGTTCCCATCATCAGAACACGTTTTGAAAGCGGTAACAATCCCATGCCAAACCTCAAGCATTCATATGAACTAGTTTACTCACTACATGAGAACTAATATACATATGAGTTTGAAATTAAAGATTATAACCATTGATCAAAAAATAAATTGAAAACTTTGTTTGTTAAAAAATGAGAGAGAAACAAAAAAAAACGTGTATTGAATATCCACCAGAGGTGGATCTTGCACATCAAACAAGTTTTCAATTTATTTTTTGATCAATGGTTATAATCTTTAATTTCAAACTCATATGTATATTAGTTCTCATGTAGTGAGTAAACTAGTTCATATGAATGCTTGAGGTTTGGCATGGGATTGTTACCGCTTTCAAAACGTGTTCTGATGATGGGAACCTAGAAAATTCCCGAAATAGATCTATCAACACATTCCTGAAAGGGTCAAATAATAAATTTGAAAACAAAAACTCTATAGATTATTTGTTAGGACAATTTTGCATTTTTTTTTTTTTTTTTTATTTGAAAAATTTTGTTTATGCAAAGAAAAAAATTTTTATTATTTTATTTTGATTTTGTTTTTGTTTTTTTATTAATTTATGTTAGGTCATGGGCGAAATCGCCTCCGTACCTGCAGTTGCTCAACTAGGAGCGCACTGTTTTTACTATTGAATTAATTTTTTATTTTTTTATACTTATATCTTTGTTGATGGGATGATTCCCATTGTATTCCTCTTGGTGATGGTTCTTCTAAGCACCATTAATAATCCATTTGGTTTCAGTAGTGTTGAATAATGTTGACTTCTTCAATGTTGACTTCAATGTTGACTTCTTCCAGTCCTGACTCGTTCATCGGCCGAACGGTCCTTATAATCTCGGCGTGGATTAGGAATTTCCAAGATTTTTTATTCTTTTCAGTGCTCTAACGGGGAGCACTAGAAAAGTGGCAGGATCGCCATGTAATGTGTTATAGCTTTAAGGGTGAAAGCTGGATCGCCATGTAATAAATTATAAGGCGGTTTTTGTTGGTTTTTTAAGAACTCCAAATTGAAGTCTTATTTATTTAGCAATTTACATGTTCTTATATACTATTCTTATAAGTCTAACTTATTGTCTAGTATTGAGTGATTTTATGAATCACTCAATTTATTTTTATTTTTATTCATTCTTATACTTTGTTCTCTTATCGTCAACATACGGTCATCAGATATCTGAGTGTAAAATGCAGTCATAGTGCTACTTGATGCCACATGGTGGTATGTATGTCATACACTCTACAGTATTTGAGACGGTATGTTGGGAAATCAATATAAGTGGTTGGTATGCAGTGTACGCTTAAGGAGTACACTACAATAAAACAAATATATCCTCTTATAGGCCAATATCTTTAAACTCTTGTTGCTCAAAGGTTTTGGACAAGATTATAGCCAACAGACTGTGGTGGTTTCTCTCCACAAATAAACTACTTAATAGCTATCAGTATGGTTTTATTAAAGGTAACAAAAATCATCTATCTATAATTTCTCTGGACTTCGCGAAAGCGTTTGACAAAATAGGAATTCATACTATTTTGTATCAACTTGAGGAATGGAAAATAGGTCCGAAATTATACAACTATATCAGGAACTATTTGACCTGCAGAAAAATTATAGTAAGAAACAAATCTTTCTACTCGAAAACAAATCCCCTATCAAATGGCATTCCACAAGGATCACCCCTTTTGGTTATTCTGTTCTTAATAGCATATAACAAACTTTCAAATATTATTTCTATGCACAAGGAACTCGACTTCATAGCATATGCGGACGATTACATCGTAATCAAGAAAATGAATCGAAATAAAAATTAGATCATTGATTTAAACCATTTCATATCGGACGTACAGAATTGGTGCGACACCTCGGGAGCTAAATTGTCTCTCAGCAAATGCAAACACCTACATATATGTAGAAAAAGAAACTGTTCACCAACTTTACACGGCAACTACACATCAATCGATGCAGTCAGTACACTGAAGATACTCGGAATCGTATTTAACAACCGTTACAGGTGGAATTCACATATTGATCACATAAACATTAACCTTTCAAAACGACTAAACATCATAAAATGCCTCTCATCAAAAAAATTTGGTTGCAATACTTCATCCCTTATCCACATCCTTAACCCTTTCCCTGTCCTGTGCACCACATATGATGCACAGCAAGTTGCTTTCATATGCTTGTGCATTCACAAATGGTATTTTTTTTCAAGGTTTTTACTTTAATGGACGTGAGAGAAATAATGAATTAAAGAAGCTAAACGTGTGAAGATAGCATTATTTTATATTGTGTCAAGCCCCACATGCCTGACTTTTCTACGTTAGAAGTTATATTTAAATAAAGAGGACGCTTTTTTAACAACGAAAAAATAGTAAATTCACTTTTATTTATTTAAAACTACCAAAACATTAACAAAAAATTCGATTCTTTAATTCTTACATTATAAAAATATAAATGTTATCACCAAAAATGTTATTTCAGCCTTTATGATTATCATTAAAACAGGTTAAACATAATGCCTTTTGACATTCAGCGCACTCAGTTGAAACTTGTTTGGTTTTTCTAATTGCAGATTTTCTATCTTCAGTCTCAGATAATTTCCGATAGCATTCTGAACACCTTTTGCGAACGATTTTTCCGTTATCTTTTCGAGGAATAGTTGTCAGCACGTGTACAGTAGGGTGATAACTTTTTTTGGACAACATTCTCCCCAGGGGTTTTCTAATGGCAAATATTGTATTAATGATAAAAAAAACTATTTCAGTTCAATTTGGTAAAAAAAACCTTGCGCACCGACAGCGATTTCTAAAATGCCTTTAATATGTTTATTTTAAATTTTTTTTTAATAACAATTTTTATTAAATATGGTTTATACATATGTAAGTAAGCAAATTTGGAAGAAAACTATTCCATTGACTCGAAAACGGACTTTACTATTGATACTAGCATGCCTTAATTATATAGATGTGATAGTCAGACGTTGAGGCATCAAAAAAAGTTTTTTTTTTAACTTTGCTTGATTCAAAACTTTAACGCGTTTGGTGCGGAACCTTTTTTAACGATAGCGAAAAACTAAAAACGCAGTTCTTAATATTTGTCCATGCCCTACACGATTTTGTCTGGGGAGATTTGATATTTGCAAAAAATGTAAAAAGTTATCACCCTAGTGTACAGCCCTTGGCACAGTTTGTCTAGTCTCTTCAGTGGATATTGTGATATCAATCAATGCCATTGCAATGGATTTTGAAACCTCTTGTATATTTAATTTTTTTCTCGCATAAAACTTGTTGTATAAGACCCAGGTATTTAAAATCGATACGCTTACACATTCGAAAAATACCTTACGATACCACTTAACGCTTTTACGAGCAGGACTGTAATATGATATCATCTGATCGGAAAGATCCACACCACCTTTTACACGATTGCAATCTAATATTACAGAAGGCTTCAACAACTTCTCTCCTTGTGGATTTTTTTTTCCAGTGTCTTTCATATCAGGACCGTGAAAAGTTGAAATCATATGTATTTCCCTCTTGTCCTGAAACTTTATCACTCGAATACCAGAAATACTTTTTTTTCCCAAAGAGTTGGCCTTTCTTCAATTTAACAGTTTTCAAATTTGGTAGTCCTACTCTATTTGATCGCAATGTTCCACAGTAATCAGTTCTTTTTTGTTTTAGAAACATTGTCAGAGGAATACTGCTGTACCAGTTATCAGCAACTAGTAGTCTTCCCTCATTCAATAAATCCTCGGCAAGTGAAGCAACAATGGTTCCAGAATAATCCAGTTCTGGAATTTTTTCAGATGATCCCTTACCACAATATATTGAGAAATTCCAAACATAGCCACTCATTTCGCACAGTTTAAATATTTTAATGCCATATTTATGAGCTTTTCCAGGATTATATTGTTTGAATAGGAGTCTTCCTTTGTGTGAAATCATTGTTTCGTCTACCGACATTTCTGCACCTGGAGTATACACTTCCTGGTACTTTGAAATCAGAATTTTGGTGAAGTTTGATATCTTGTACAAACGGTCTCCAGGCGGAGCAATGCTGTTATCACTAACATGCCAGTTACTTAAAATTAAGGTGAAACGATTATAGGTCATGTTAATTTTATGAAACAATGGATGATAATAAATTTCATCTTTTTTCCAATAGTCTTCCATGTTGGGATATTTGATGAGACCTGAAATAATTATAACACCCAGAAAGTTCTTCATTTCGGTCATTGTCACATCTGACCATCTATTCATACGCGAATTACGACGCAGCTGATTATTTTCTATAAATTGTCTTGCATATCTGTTTGTCTCTGTAACCATCAATTCCATTATTTGCTCATCAAAAAACTGCTGAAATATGTCAATTGGCATAGGTTCCCCGTTATCAACAGTAACGCGTTTATTTAACCCATAGCTTCCAATAAAATCCAACCTTTCCCCAGCTTCAAAAGTGGAGCTCCATTGCTGGGATTCAGGCATTCTGGATGCTGCCGATGTAGATGGATTTTGATCCAATTCTTCGTCTTCATAGTTTTTTTCTATTTCGTCGGGTGTTGAAAATGATGAAAAACTTAAATCCGAAGGAACATAGTCATCACCGCTATCCTGAAAGGGGTCCTCTTCATCACTATCGGAATCTTCGCTTCTCATTCTTTTTTGACCATAAAATGTTTTTGGGTCCATAATTTAGCTGTAAAACAAATTATTTTTCAGTTTTTTTTTTTAATTTTGTGAATCATATGTGATGCACAGAACGTCTGGTTAAAAACTATGATAAAAAAATGTCTGTGCATCACATATGATTCACACTTTTTTTTAAAGAAACACGGTTTCTACATTACTTTAATTACATATTATAATAAAAGAAACAACAAGCAGTGCATAAAAACCGTTTTAAACAAAATTAAAATTTTGGACGTACGGCACAAAATTTTTTTTTTGTATGGGGACAGGGAAAGGGTTAAATCTATAATAATATCAAAATTAAATTTCGGTATATACCTATACGGATTTTCGCCTAAAAGTCTTTTAAACAAAATTAAACCAATTTTCAATTCTGCCATTAGGCTTTCGTTGGGAACCGATAAGAAATATGATATTTGAGGCAATCGAACAGTATCGAGATTTTGCCACTGCAAAACCGCTTCCCACTATCCAATCTTTTAAGAAAATCACTCCATCTTAAAACTTTTTTTGAAATACCCTCAGCTCCTACACGTGTTGTGGAATTCTGCAACGAATTTAACATACCTTTTAATATCAGTCAGACAGCACTTAAGGGACGCCCAAATTGGAATCTTGACTTATCCATTATTGACACATCTCTAAATGATCTGAGGAAACCATCAACCAACCCTGAAATATATCGACAACGTTTTCTAGAAATACAGAACAGATTTGGCGATCACAAATTTATTTTCACGGATGGCTCTAGATCAGATAAAGGAGTCGGTTATAGCATAGTGAGCGTTGACAGAACCTTGATGGTATCAATTTTGCCCGATTACAGTACTAACTTTTCCGCCGAAATCATTGCAATTTATGAGTCTGTAAAAAAAATCAGACACTCAAGGGGTAAGTTCGCAATTTGTACTGACTCACTTTCGGCGCTCGACGCAATAGGAAACCAAAATAATGACCAATTGTACCCCAACATGATTCGACAGATCATTACTGAGCGACAACCACACATAAGGCTTATATGGATACCGGGTCATTGTGGAATAACAGGTAATGAAATTGCTGACGAATGTGCAAAGGCTGCATTATCTGCACCTCTGATTACAACTACGAACCTTTCATCGAAAGACATTAAAAACTTAGTAAAGGCCAAATTTGCGGAAAGGAAGCTTAATAATTGGACATTGACAAACTGCTGGTATAAGGGAAGTAACACGAATAAATCAAACGCGGCTAAAATTTTTAGAAATATCGATCAAAATCTCTGCTTGAGAGGGGACCAGATCAAATTAATACGCCTAAGACTAGGCCATACGAGAATTTCTCACGCTCACAATATTAACAGTATTTTATCGGACCAATCCCTTTTGCGGATTTGCTCCGAACACAATCGCACATCTTTTTTAAACCTGTCCCCATATCGATTATTATAGTTTAGTGTGCTTTGTTTGAAAGTCAAACGACGACTGTCTCTTTATTACATTTCTATTTTCTGTTAAGTACATCAAATTCTTTTACATATATTTTAATAATTTGCTTCAAACCTAACGGCATACATTTGTATGTATGTCGGTATGTTTGTAGCATTACAGTCAAGAGCAATAATTTAGTATAACTTATATTAAATAACTTACTAACTATTTATATTTACTAATATAATGCTATGTCTTAGTAATATTAACCCTACAGCTCGGCCTTCCTGACATTTAGGATCCCCGATCCTAGCCGACATACTTCTTGTTATTCTATCAGTTGGTAATGTTTCAACATGTGTCGTATTTCCTATATTCGTTGAGTTTTCATCTTCCGTTTCATTTACATAACCTTTACGATTACTATAGCGTTCCCTCCTATTCAAATCTTTCTCTTTTCCCTTAAACCATGGTTTCAAGTTATGAGCTGCCTAAATTCCTTCGTATGGTTTTGTGTTTTCTGAAAACCTTCTATATCTTTTATAACATATCTGTCATTTCCTAAAACTTTTGTTATTTTATATGGACCTTTGAATTTCGGTATTAATTTACTAGATACTCCTACTGTGGAATCGAAATTCTTTATCATGACATAATCCCCTTCAATATATATATTTGGACTTTTCCTCTTTGCATCTACATATGTCTTATTACATTTTTGAACTTGTTTCTGTACATCTTCTGCTTTACTTCTTATATCTTCAACATTTCTACCTCTACATTGATTATCATTGTCTATCACATTTTCCTTTATACAATCTACTATTTTACCCTTTTGTTCTATCCCGAATAACATCTTGCTTGGATATTCCCCTATGCCTCTGTGAATTGTATTGTTCATTGCATACTCTACTTCTGCTAAAACTTTATGCCAAGAAATATTTCCAACCATACTTACTATTTTACTTATCATCGGCTCTAAATCTCTGTTGATTCGCTCTACTTGCCCGTTTGCCTGTGGGGACCCAGTTGCAATTTTTACATGTTTTATGTTGTTCTCCCGTAAGAATTCTTGAAATTCTTCAGATGTGAAACATGTTCCTCTATCAGACACTATATAGGCTGGTCTGCTATACGCTCTAAAATAATCTCGTAGTGCATCTAATACCTCTTTTGACTTAGTTGTTTTTGTCGGATATAGTCTTAAAAACTTCGTGCAAGCGTCTACTACAACGAGAATGTGTTTAGTCACTGTATCTTTACTATTAATAGGGCCATAGTGATCTATGTGAACTACTTGAAATGGCGTGTTTCCTTTCGGAATGCTATGTACAAATCCTTCTTGTCTGCCGTTTTTACTTGAGAACGCTATACATTTTAGGCAATTTCCAATGTGGTCTTTCACTTTTTTTCTAATTCCTGGAAACCAATAACTTTTACATATAACATCCGTAACCTTGTCTGTGCCCATATGGCCCATTTCATTGTGATATTTAAAAAGTACATGTTCTTCCATTGCCTCTGGTACGTAAAATAGTAAATCATCCTTACTTTTAATATAAATTACCCCATTTCTCATTTCATATAATGAGTGTTCATTTTTGGATATCAATTCTTTTATCTCCTTTATTTTCTCATCTTTGTTCTGACATATTACCAAATTATCCTCAAACGTATTGTCAGATATAATCAAAATTGAACTGCATCTACTCAAAGCATCTACATGTTTCATCCGTGACCCTGACCTATGTTCGAGTTTAAATTCATAATTTTGAAGTTCCAAAGCCCACCTAGCGATTCTTGGGTTCAAATCTTTTTTGTTCAGGGTAAGTGTTAGAGAGTTACAATCTGTTACGATCTTAAAAGGAATTCCTTGTAAATATATTCTAAACCTTTGTAAAGCATATATAATCGCTAACGTCTCTAATTCAAAGCTGTGATACTTTGCTTCTGTGTTTGTTGTTCTCCTTGAAAAATAATAAATTGGATGTAATCTTTGGTCCTGTTTCCTTTGTAACAATATGGCTCCAAAACCTATAGAACTTGCATCACAATGTAACTCTGTTTCGTCTTTCGGGTCATATATTGCCAAAACTGGCGCATCTACCATTTTATCTTTCAACATATTAAACGCTTTCATCTCATCTTCACCAAAATTAAACTTCTTATCTTTTTTTGTTATATCATGGAGTGGTTTAGCAATGACGGAAAAATTTTTTATAAATCGTCTAAAGTATGAGCACATTCCTAGGAAACTTTGGACATCTTGGACCCTACGGGGTATTGGAAAATTTTGAATTGCCGCCAACCCATCTTTATTGGCCCTTATTCCTTCACCTGATATCATATATCCTAAATATCTGATTGACTTTTGGAAAAAACTGCATTTATCTATCCTCAACTCTAGCTTGTTATCTACTAGCCGTTTAAAAACTTCTTCCAATATTTCCATATGTTCATCGATACCCGTCGTCGCTACCATAATATCATCGAGATAGATTATAACCTTACCTTCTCTAACCATATCCTCAAACACCTTATTTATAAATCTTTGAAATACGAATGGTACATTTGTCAAACCAAATGGCATCCTAAGAAATTCATATTGTCCTAGAGGTGTAGTGAAAGAAGTATATTTGATCGAATCTTCATTCATATAGACGTGGTAATATCCATTTTTAAGATCTAGTCTTGAAAACAAACATTTATTCACTAACCTATCCAGTAGATCATCTATTAATGGCATTGGATACTTATACTTAGTCGTGACTTTATTTAATCTTCGAAAATCCACGCACATTCGTATCCCCCCGTTTTCTTTGTTACTAATACGATTGGCGAGGCATATTCTGATTCGCTTGGGCGTACAATTCCATCTTCTAAGTATTCATCTGAAATTTCCTGTACTTTTTGCTTCTCTACATAAGAAAGTCTTCTTGGTGTATAATTAAATGGCTTACTATCTTCTATATTTAGGCTCATCTCACCTCTAATATTTGGTTCTTTAGGTCGTATAGGACGAATATAGTTTTCCTCAAACAATTCTGCAAATCTTGCCTTATCATCAATATTTAATTCTTCGCCCACTTCGTAATTTTGAACTTCTAAGTCATATTCAATTGCTAACATTTGTTTTTCAAAATTCCTTTCATCCCCATCTTCATCTACATTTAATCTAATTACTTTGTTTTCCCTTCCCACATCTCCCGTTTCCAATTTGCATGACTTTACATTGTTTACATTACTTTGACATAGTATATCATTATCCATACATTTTTTCACCGCTTCGTTTTCATTATTATCATATATTACTAATTTTGCATTACATTGCCTTAAAAAATCTCTTCCTAATACTACCGAATCTCCCATAGATTCATTGGCCACAACCATCAGTATAAGAGAAACAATTTTATTGTCAAACAAAACTGAACATTTTATTTTTCCGAAAATCTTTAATTTACTTTGATTAATTCCAACATAACTTCCAAATTCATTTTCTTCAATATTTATTTCATTAGGAACATACGATTTCTTGATAATACTGATTTGACTACCCGAATCTATTTGACATTCTACAAAAAAAGAAAAAACTTTGTTATTTTCCGCTCTTAACATTATTCTTAAATATCTTACATATTCATTTTTGTCTTCTTCCTTGGTTTTTTATATGAGCTGCAATCTTTCGCCAAATGCCCCAATTCGCCGCAAGCAAAACAAGCTCCATTTTCTCTTTTCGGTTTGCGACACTCGGAAGCAATGTGACCTTTGCTGTTACAGTTGAAGCACTTTATATCAATTTTTGATGTAGGGTTTAACTGTATGTTACGTTTACTTGATGTCTGTACAGATAACTCGACATTGCAAAAAGCTTGCAACAGCTCTGCTTTTGATACGAAGCAACGAAGTCTGGCTGTGTTTCTCAAGTTTACTTCAGGAATGCCATCGATTAAATATTCAACAAACTCGTCCTCATCCAAATTAATACTGTTAGCTAAGCTAAGTTTATCGTTATAATACAGGGCAAACTTTTCTCCGGCTTGCCATTTACGATCTTGTATTTTCTGTCGGATAGCTAACTTTGACACTTTATTCGTAAGCATTCGAGTGATATTCAAAATGAGGTCATCTACGGGTTCAATCAAATACGATGAATTAAGATGCAACCACTCTTTTGCTTTGCCCTTCATTTTGCTACATACTAACGCACGCATAATATTATCATTCAAATTATAGCAGTCTCTTACATTTTTTAACTGTGCTAACCACACATCTACTTGTTCGACACCATCAAAATCTGGTATAAGTTCTTTTAATGTTTCAAATGTTATGTCGAAATTTGATGCCCCGTTGTCGTTAGTTTTGTTCGTTCCCATTTTTTAAATTTTCATTTCATTCTCTAGTTGTTTAATTTGTTGTTGTTTTCGTAAAATTTCTAACTGAAGCTGCATTTCGTTGTGTTGTTTGGTCATCATTTCAAGCTCATTTTGGTTTTTGTTGTCGTTGTTATTTTTACCATTCATTGCATTGTCAACCGTTTTCTCTTCATCGAAATCTTTACATTGTTCTTTACTTTTCGTTCCATTGCTTATTTCAACCTTTTTATCATTATTCTTTTTGTCCTTTTCTTCTAACATAACTTTGTGTTTTAACATTTTCTCTTCACTTCTGTTGTAAGCTACCTCTGCTGCGCCCTCTGCCTGCGACTGTACATTATCGTTGAATTCCTCCTCTGCCAACATCCCTTCACTCGGATAAGATTTTAAATCGATTAAAAATTTTGTTTTTTTAAATTGGTCTTCTAAAATGCGTTTTATTATTGTACGCTTTGTACCACTCGATTCAATACCGTTTCTTTGGCACCACGATCTTAAAAAATTTACTGGTGCAATATTAAATTCGATAGCCGACATTCGTATTTCACCATGCGGTAATTTGTTAATGCGTCGCAAAGAGAAAAAAAAAATTTTTTTTTTTCTTATATGTGTATTCTGAGATTTTAGTGTGCTTTGTTTGAAAGTCAAACGACGACTGTCTCTTTATTACATTTCTATTTTCTGTTAAGTACATCAAATTCTTTTACATATATTTTAATAATTTGCTTCAAACCTAACGGCATACATTTGTAAGTATGTCGGTATGTTTGCAGCATTACAGTCAAGAGCAATAATTTAGTATAACTTATATTAAATAACTTACTAACTATTTATATTTACTAATATAATGCTATGTCTTAGTAATATTAACCCTACAATAGGAACAGCACACTTAAAGACAACAACCTATTCAATCTTATTGACAGTAACATGACAAATGACAACATTAAATTGATAATTGAATTTTTGAGAAAATACAACCTTTATAATTCTATTTAATAAATATTTATCTTTTAATTTGGGTTTACTATAAATTTCTGTTTTGTTAATAAATTTCATAGCTCTTTTCTTGAATATTATACTAATAATTTAGTTATAAGTATAATATGAGTAATAAATAAATAAATAAATAAAGTCCACAAAAAGGGTTGTAAAAACAACGTTCATTTTTTTCCCCCCAGGGGGGGTTCTATGGGGTATGCCACTGGCATGGGTGGGTCGGCCCTCCAAAGTTAGTAGGGGTCGGTCATACATTTGGACTCGATTGGGGCACTCTAAATGGATCAAAGTGGAATTTTTCAAAATTTGATCCTACGGGTCAAAAGTCGGGACATCAGAATTCGTTTTAGAGGTATGGTTCCTTCGGCAAAGTTTCTTAGTTTGATCCCTAGAATACGATTTTCCTCGAACGTTGAGCGATTTTTAAATCGACCCGCCCTACTACACATATTACTAAAGTTGCTTTAAACAACTTAGATGATAAGAGATTTATTTGTGAAAATAAAATAGATACTTTAGCATGGGGACATTGAGTTATTAAAAAATCCTAATTTAAATATAATTAAATAAAAAAAGAATATGTTTAAAACCCATGTCTTTTTATTAAATATTTTGCCATTTTACATTTTCGGAGTCAGTTTCATCTTTTCGTTGCTTTCTTGTTAATCTACACTGATAGAAAACCCGTCATAGCCCTAATGTATTTTGACATCAGTTCTATGACAAGTGTCTTCGTTTTTGACCCCATGACACTTGTCATCACGGTGATGTCAGCCTTAAAATCACTTAAACAAATTGTCATCAGGGTCGAAAACTTAAATTGTGTCATCAATGGGATGACACATCGGCATCACATAAATGACGAATCGGAGTCAATTTAATAAAAAAAATACCATCATTGCGATGACTCAGTTACATCGAAGAAGGGACTTATTGTGCTCAATTTAATGACAAACTGTCATCAATGCAATGATACAAATTCAATAATTTAATGACGCACTAACATCAGGGGAATGATTAATTGGCATCTATTTATTGACAACATGTTATCAATACAAAGACAAAATAACATACGTTTAATAACAAAATGTCATCAATGCAATAACTAATCTTGATACCTAATGAATAGTTGTCATCAATATTTATAAGGTTTTTATATTATTTGATGACAAAATGTCATTAAATAAATAAAAACCTGTCATTTATATTATGATAAAATAAATACAACATTATATATATATATACATTTTTATAAAAATAAATTTTAATCTTATGGATTTAAAAAAAGAAAATTGTTTTTAATGTGACAATTTTTATTTTTTCGAGCATGCAGATCACTGTGGAGTTTTATTGAACAGTTTCTTTTTTTTTTGTTTTATTTAATATTTTTCTAATTCATTAATACGCAGACTAACTTTCGAAACTTTCTCCGTTGATTTATTTAATTTATAAAGAAACTGTTCAATGAAAAGCCACATTGGTCTGCATGCAAGTGGATATTCAAGGTTAAATAGTTGAATGGCCTTAAAACAAATATCTACAGCTCTTACAAATGAAGTAAAGGGCAAATATTGCCCATCTAAATATACAAAATATTTTGACACCTGAAGACTCTTCATGTCACCCAGACCTAAAATAAATGGCTGTATGGGCTGCTTATATATATAAAGGCGTATTGCCAATCACGCACTGAAAACGTTTTATATTTCCTCTTGCCATCTGCCTCACTTTGGACTTCTTTTCGCGCTTGGAAAAGTATGTAGTGTAGGCACCACAATATCTTTAAATAAGTATTTTTGGAATCTAGAAAGTAAATATATAATAAGTTAGATTTTGTTTTTTTATTGACTTTTTTCGATTAAAACATTACCATTATCAAGATCGTCTACATCGATCGAATCCATCATCTGTTTAAAATTAACATCGGGGGCTTTCGCTCCATTCTTTAACTGCTTAAAAATGTTAATAAAGTTTTCTTTCCAAGCCAGTGTGTTATAATTTGTCTCAAACATTTTGTTGAAATCGAAATCAATCTGAGAAAAAAGAAAAAAAATAGGTACGTTAAGGGTAAATAACTTAAAATTTTATTGTTTCATATTTTTCCTTGATGAAGTCACTCAAAGGAATAAAAAAAATAAAATAAATAGACCTCAAGCTTAATTAAATAAATATAAATTATAAGTACTCTGCATTAAATTTATACTAAATTAAAAAAATCTTAAAAACTTAAAAACCCGTTAAAATGCTTATTATGTATAAATTTCAACAATACACCCTGTTTTTGAGAGTTATTTGGTAATAGTGAATGCCGACACACAGCTGACGTCATGACAAAAAAATAAGTAAACAAAAAATATTTAAAACATAAAACTATAAAAAAGAGCTATTTTTAAAATTCTTTGATTTTCAATAAAAAAAAGAAACATGTTAAAGAAAATGTTGTCTAAGAAAGCAACAAACAAAGTCGTTAACAATGACATTAGATAGCAAGATTCAACATCCTTGTGGCAAAAAGTTTTTAATGATTATAAGTTATTGTTGATACGAAACGGAAGTATGTAAGTAGTTTAACGACATGGTAGCTGGACATTTAATTTTGTCATTTCAAAACGTGCGTGCCATTAGCCTAGCAAATTTATCCTCGGTTCACAAAAAACCAGGTGGCAACGCTGGCCAAAGCAAATTTTATGACAGCTGTCATTTTTATACGTGTTATCAGTCCCGAGTGAATGGAATTATTAATAATAAGAAGAATGAAATGTACTTAAAAATATTTATTCAGAAACACACATATTCAGGAGCAGATTCTGGCTCCGGGGACCGCGTACCAAAAATGTATTTATGTCCAATGTATGTTTAGGACACAATGAATCCAAAAAACTTTATTGCAAGTTCTGAACAAGGACTACTTTTTTAATAAAACTGCCATTTAAAAATTTTTTTTTTTATTTTGAAATACAAATATTTGGAGCATGTCCTTGTTCAGAATTTGCAATAAAGTTTTTTGGATTCACAGTGTCCTAAACATTCATTGGACATAAAGACATTTTTGGTACGCGGCCCCCAGGAGCCACAATCTGCTCCAAGTATTTGGGTTTCAAATGGCAGTTTTATGCAAAAAGTAGTCCTTGTTCAGAACTTGCAATAAAGTTTTTTGGATTCATTGTATCCTAAACATTCATTGGACATAAAGACATTTTTGGTACGCGGCCCCCGGAGTTAGAATCTGCGGCAGAGTATTTGGGTTTCAAAATAAAAAAAAAAATTTTAAATGTCGGTTTTATTATTATTATTTATTATTAATTATGATTTATTATTAAACAAATTAAATTTAAAAAACTAGAAAATATACATCAAAGCACTAGTAATATTATAAATAAAAATGTAACTACAAAATCAAATTATCAAAACTTAAATATAATTTCATATAACATTCATGGTCTTAATAACAAACATCTGAGTCCTGGGTTTTTTGAATATATTGGTCAGTCACAAATCTTTGCATTATTTGAAACGCATGTAGTTGAAGAAAATACAGCTAAATGGTCAAAATATTTTAAAGACTTTAAACTATATTGGAAACCTGCAAAGCGGTTAAGCAAATTTGGCAGAGCTAGTGGGGGTTGTGTATATGGTATCGATAAGGGACTGGAGAAAACTGGCATAAAACATGATTTTAAAACTTTCAATGAAATTGATATTATAATCTTGCAATCAAAAGATAAAATGCTATGTATAATACCAGTATACATACGGGGAGAAGATTGGAATTCAGAATTTGGAGAAGTTAAAATTTTTTTCCGAGAAACTGCAAATACAAACTTTATAGTGGTGGGAGATATCAATGTTAGAATTGGAAACATGCAGCAAGTTACAGATGAAAATTTCAACAACAAATTTACGGCTGGTTTGGAGACGAGAAAGTCAAAAGATGAAGTTGTGAATGCAAAGGGAAAAAACTTTATGGAATTTTGTGAAGATTATGGGTTAGTAGTGCTTAATGGAAGAACAGTAGGAGATGAAGATGGTAACTTTACATTTGTTAGTACAGTAGGTAACTCTGTTAATGATATCTGCGCTGCATCATATGAAGTTTTAGAATTTGTTGAAAGATTTGAAGTTGAGTCAAAGATTTATTCCGACCATATGCCGTTAAAAATTACCCTAAATTTTGATAAAGAAGATGAAGAACTTACTTGTATGAATTTATTACCGAAACTAAAGTGGAAGGATAACGAAAAGTCTCGATACTTACAAAGGCTGAATACAAATCTTAATTTACAGAAAAACCAAGGAAAAGTAACTAATCTAAATGATTTGGTAAATATAATAAAAACATCTACAAACACTAACCCAGAACATTCCAGTAAGAAAACAAAGTTTAAAAGTATATGGTTCAATAACAAATGTGAGAAAGCTAGGGAAAAATCATTTAAACTATTAAATGCCTTCAGAAAATCCAAGAACCCGGATGATAAAAACAAATATATTCAAGCAAATCAATATTATAAATTCATATGTAAACAGAGAAAAAATAAATATCAATCCGAGATGGAGCAAATAATAAATAAATCAAACGATGCAAAAGATTGGTGGAAGGTGGCAAAACAGATAAGAGGTCAAAGTTTTCATATGAGTGTTCATATAGCAGCAGAAGATTTTAAGAACTATTTCGATTCACTCTTAAATCCGATTCAAACGGCAAGTAATATACACTATGCGGCAATGTTACAAGTAGATAATGATCTGGATAAGGAAATTAGTATTGATGAAGTGTGCAAAACTCTATACAAGGCAAAAACAAACAAAGCACCAGGAATTGATAGAGTGCCATATGAATTTTTCAAAAATGCATCACGTGAATTTTATTCGGAGCTAACAGCTATTTACAACATCATATTTAAAAATGAAAAAGTAGATGATACGTTTAATGAAACTATTATATTCCCAATATTTAAAAAAGGTAATGCTGATTCTCCCTGTAATTATAGGGGAATCACTTTCATGAACTCTGTGGCTAAAATTCTAATGGGTATTTTAAACTCAAGAATTCAAAGATGGGTGGAAAAACATGAAATACTTAATGAATTTCAAGCTGGCTTTAGACCAAACTATTCAACTATAGATAATATCTACAACTTAGCATCAATTGTGCACCTGAAATTTGAGGAAAAAAAGAAGGTTTATGCGTTTTTTGTGGATTTCAAGGCAGCTTTTGACAAAGTGCCAAGAAAGTTATTGATATATAAATTACATATGCTAGGTTTATCCACAAAAATGCTAAACCTAATTGAAAATATATATGAGAACACAAAATCAGCAGTATGGACTGGTAAAGAAATATCAGAAAGCTTCAACACATATTCTGGTGTACGCCAAGGTTGTCTTCTTTCTCCTTTGTTATTTACTTTGTACCTAAACGATCTTCACACTACTTTAGAAGGAGGTTTAAGAGTAGGAGGAACCAATATACGGTTACTTCTTTACGCAGACGATATAGTTCTGTTGTCAGACAACATACATACAATGCAGAAAATGATAAATAAATTAGAATCTTATTGTAATGAGTGGAATATGGAGGTAAATTTAGAAAAATCGGCTATGATGGTGTTTAGACAAGGTGGTCGGCTTTCAACGCAAGAGAGATGGATTTATAAGGGACAACAAGTAAAAATCGTAAATGAGTTTTGTTACCTAGGTGTAGTGCTCACACCAAGAATGTCATTTGTGAGACATTTAGAACAAAGAAATGTCTTGGCTAAAAACAGTATAAACTCTACTTGGCAAAACTTTCTTGGTAAAACATCAATTTCACTAAAATCAAAGTGGCAGCTTTTCCAAGCTGTTTGTAGATCGGTTCAGTCCTATGGAGCACAAGTTTGGGGATGTTTTCTATTTAACCAGGTCGATATTTTACAAAGGTATTTTATAAAAAGAATATTAAGGTTGCCAGATTTCACGCCAAAATATGCATTATCACTAGAAACAAATGCCGAGGATAACCACTTCTATACTCTTAACTTGCATATGAACTATATATTCAACACAATATTTAAATATAACGAGACCAGATTACCCCATAAACTATCAATTTTGATTTTAAACAAAAGATGCTATTGGGCAAAAGAAATAAACCGGCTGGGAGCAGACTTCAACATCACGTTTGATAATGAAAACATATCAACGCAAGATTGGATTCGGAAAGGAACGATAATTCTACAGGAATTAAAAAATAAAAGTCGTAGTGAAAAGATAGAAGGAGCATTATCCAGTAATACTCGTTTTTATAGATTTCTGAATCACAATATTGGAGAAAACTACATAAAAGAGTTAGAGAATCAAAACAGAGTATCGATTATTGTTAAAACACGATGTGGTATGCTGCCCCTGAACGCTAATAGTTTCAGAAATGAAGACAACAAGATGTGTACTTTATGTAATATGAGAGAAGATGAAACACTACAGCACTTCATTGGAAAATGTCCAATATTAAGAGAATTCAGACTCAGGTATTTTGGGAAAACGATCATTGAAGAGAATGAGTTGATTGATATATTAAATGGTAACTTACATGATGGTTGGAATAGAATTTATAATTATGTTGCAGGTGCTTTGAAGTATAGAAAATTTTTGATAGATGAATTCAATTATTAAAAATATATGAAAATTTATTTGATTGGCAGAATCGCAACAGTATCTGTTGATGGAATTTGTTCGGACTATTTTATACCAACGTCAGGTATTCCACAAGGCAGCATCCTTGGTCCTTTATTATTTAATATTTTTATAAATGACATTAGCGATTGCTTTAAAAATTCAAAATTTTTAATGTATGCTGATGATCTCAAAATTTTCAAGCCAATTTTTTCTGTAAGGGACGTTTTTGACCTTCAGGAGGACTTGAATAATCTAGTTCATTGGTCAAATTGTAATGGTTTACCCTTTAATATTTCTAAATGTTATAGTATGTCTTTTCATAGACGTCGAAATATTATAATTTCTGATTACAGAATGTTTGGTAATGTATTGTCATCTGTTGATGAAATTTTGGACCTTGGTGTAGTTTTTGATATTAAATTATCATTCACCAGTCATTTAAATTTTATTGTACCGAAAGCGTATTCGCTTTTAGCATTTATTCGACGTAATTTGGATAAATGTTTTGATCACATAACGAAGAAAGTGGTTTATACTTCGTTTGTTAGATCTAGATTGGAATATTCTTCATTTATTTGGAGTCCTAATGCTGCTCTTCATATTGGTCGTATTGAGAGAATTCAAAGAAAGTTTGTCAAGTTTGCCCTACCATGTTTTAACTATCCGAATCATTTTAACATTCCTTCTTTTTCTAGCCCTTCTTACGCAGATAAGTGTGAGTCTATTTCTTTAAAAACTCTGGAAACTCGTCGTATTATTGCTAGTTTAACTTTTTTACATGGTATTATTTGTGGTGTTATTGATTCTCCTGAGCTATTAGAGTTAATTTCAATATATGTTCCACCAAGAAGTTTTAGAAATATAAGAAAATTTTTTCATAATGATATACACTTAACTGAATATGTATTAAACGAACCACTAAATAGATCTATGAGATTATTTAATATTTATTGTAATAAGTTAGACATAAGTGTTTCTCACTTCCAATTTAAAATTTTGTTAAATAATTTATTTTAAATATCTTAATTTTTATATGCTAGTCTGTAAGGATATTGTATCCATAGACTTAAATAAATAAATGAAAATAAAAATTATGTATGACAGACAACTTTATAGTTATTGTCATTTAAACCCCTTTTTTAAAATTATATTTTGTTTAAGTATTTAAATTTAAATTAATCCAATGTAATGCTTTGAGAAAAAACAAAATAAAGATTATTATTATTATTATTATTATACTATTATTATTATGTCGGTTTTATTCAAAAAGTAGTCCTTGTTCAGAATTTGCAATAAAGTTTTTTGTATTCATTGTGTCCTAAACATTCATTGGACATAAAGA
The DNA here is from genome assembly GCA_021234595.1 of Delia radicum. Taxonomy (NCBI): domain Eukaryota; kingdom Metazoa; phylum Arthropoda; class Insecta; order Diptera; family Anthomyiidae; genus Delia; species Delia radicum. The sequence continues at coordinate 11,440,696 of CM037856.1, read as the reverse complement.
CATTTTTGGTACGCGGCCCCCCTGAGCCACAATCTGCTCCAAATATTAGGGTTTCAAAATAAATAAAAAATTTTTTAAATGGTAGTTTTATTCAAAAATTAGTCCTTGTTCAGAACTTACAATAAAGTTTTTTGGATTCACTGTGTCCTAAACATTCACTGGACATAAAGACATTTTTGGTACGCGGCCCCCCGGAGCCACAATCTGCTCCAAGTATTTGGGTTTCAAAATAAAAAAAAAAAATTTCAAATATCAGTTTTATGCAAAAAGTAGTCCATGTTCAGAACTTGCAATAAAGTTTTTTGGATTCATTGTGTCCTAAACATTCATTGGACATAAAGACATTTTTGGTACGCGGCCCCCCGGAGCCACAATCTGCTCCAAATATTTGGGTTTCATAATAAAAAAAAAATTTTTAAATATCAGTTCTATTCAAAAAGTAGTCCTTGTTCAGAACTTGCAATAAAGTTTTTTGGATGCACTGTGTCCTAAACATTCATTGGACATAAAGACATTTTTGGTACGCGGCCCCCCGGAGCCACAATCTGCTCCAAGCCTTTGGGTTTCAAAATAAAAAAAAAAATTTTAAATGGCAGTTTTATTCAAAAAGCAGTCCTTGTTCAGAACTTGCAATAAAGTTTTTTGGATTCATTGTGTCCTAAACATTCATTGGACATAAAGACATTTTTGGTACGCGGCCCCCCGGAGCCACAATCTGCTCCAAATATTTGGGTTTCATAATAAAAAAAAAATTTTTTAAATATCAGTTTTATTCAAAAAGTAGTCCTTGTTCAGAACTTGCAATAAAGTTTTTTGGATGCACTGTGTCCTAAACATTAATTGGACATAAAGACATTTTTGGTACGCGGCCCCCCGGAGCCACAATCTGCTCCAAGCATTTGGGTTTCAAAATAAAAAAAAAATTTTTAAATGGCAGTTTTATTCAAAAAGCAGTCCTTGTTCAGAACTTGCAATAAAGTTTTTTGGATTCATTGTGTCCTAAGCATTCATTGGACATAAAGACATTTTTGGTACGCGGCCCCCCGGAGCCACAATCTGCTCCAAATATTTGGGTTTCATAATAAAAAAACAATTCAAAAAGTAGTCCTTGTTCAGAACTTGCAATAAAGTTTTTTGGATGCACTGTGTCCTAAACATTAATTGGACATAAAGACATTTTTGGTACGCGGCCCCCCGGAGCCACAATCTGCTCCAAGCATTTGGGTTTCAAAATAAAAAAAAAAAATTTAAATGGCAGTTTTATTCAAAAAGCAGTCCTTGTTCAGAACTTGCAATAAAGTTTTTTGGATTCATTGTGTCCTAAGCATTCATTGGACATAAAGACATTTTTGGTACGCGGCCCCCCGGAACCATAATCTGCTCCAGAGTATTTGGGTTTCAAAATAAAAAAAAAATTTTTAAATAGCAGTTTTATGCAAAAAGTAGTCCTTGTTCGGAACTTGCAATAAAGTTTTTTGGATTCACTGTGTCCTAAACATTCATTGGACATAAGGACATTTTTGGTACGCGGCCCCCCGGAGCCACAATCTGCTCCAAGTATTTGGGTTTCAAAAAAAAAAAAAAATTTTAAATGACAGTTTTATTCAAAAAGTAGTCCTTGTTCAGAACTTGCAATAAAGGTTTTTGGATTCATTGTGTCCTAAGCATTCATTGGACATAAAGACATTTTTGGTACGCGGCCCCCCAGAGCCACAATCTGCTCCAAATATTAGGGTTTCAAAATAAAAAAAAAAATTTTTAAATGGCAGTTTTATTCAAAAAGTAGTCCTTGTTCAGAACTTACAATAAAGTTTTTTGGATTCACTGTGTCCTAAACATTCATTGTACATAAAGACATTTTTGGTACGCGGCCCCCCGGAGCCACAATCTGCTCCAAGTATTTGGGTTTCAAAATAAAAAAAAAATTTTAAATGGCAGTTTTATTCAAAAAGTAGTCCTTGTTCAGAACTTGCAATAAAGTTTTTTGGATTCATTGTGTCCTAAACATACATTGGACATAAAGACATTTTTGGTACGCGGTCCCCCGGAGCCAGAATCTGCTCCTGAATATGTGTTTCTGAATAAATATATTTAAGTACATTACATTCTTCTTATTATTAATAATTCCATTCACTTGGGAATGATAACACGTATAAAAATGACAGCTGTCATATACAAATTGATGCTTTACTTCAACGTAGTCATATCTAAAAAACAATCAATCTTGGCAAAATGCGATTAAAGTATTTGAAATGTACCTTTATATACAGATTAAATAAAAAATATTTTGCTATAGCTTCGGTTCGGTTAAAAAAACTCCGTAAAAAAAGCATTTTTAAGATGGTATGATAAAACGACACAGATATATAGAAGTTACCAAGGAGCACTGAAATATGACTACGTTGAAATAAAAATAAAGAGCGACATGAACATAAAATATTTCAATATACTTACCAGTTTAACTCCACGCGTTTCTTTATATTGAGGCCAAAGTGTAAATATTTCGCCCATTGTTTGGCAACCATTTTTAATTTGGTTAAATCTTAATTTCGCACATGCAGACCACGTTGAGTAAAATTCCTCTTCTGCCAGGTCATCATAACGAAGGCTTTTTGTAAGAATTTCGTCTTCGCCTTGGGGTACTAAAATGAAAAAAAGACACTACCCAATTAGTGGATTATTGGTAAATTCAGAAGGTATTCTCACCATATACTTCGTTGTTAGGCCGATGTTCGCTAGGTGGAAAGATTTTAATAATCTTTTATTATTTATGTACTTAGTGTATATTTTGCCACGTCTTCCAGTACGGTAAAATGAAAGTTTTTCATTTGGAAATATTTTTAAAATGTGGCTTTCAATATTGTAGCTTGTTTGCGTTTCCATATGAATATCTTTTGATTGAAAATATTCAACTAAAGGGTGTCCCAAGAAGAGCGCAATTTTTAAATTTTAAATAAAACACAGATATTTAAAAAAAAATCGTGAAACTTTATTATATCGTAAAGTAGACAGAATGAGGTTATGTATGGAACAATATATCGTGCAGATGGCCGCCGCGGCTTAGCTGGCATGCACGCGATCTTTTAATGAATGCTGTGGTATTTCATTAATGCAGCGTCCAATTTCCTCTTTTAAGGCTTGAGTCGTCGTCGGCTTATTCGCGTAAACCATCGACTTCAAAAAACCCCAAAGAAAAAAATCTAGTGGTGTTAAATCGCACGATCTAGGCGGCCAATTCTGATCTCCAAAACGCGAAATAACACGACCGGGAAATGACTGATGCAGCAATTGAATTGTTTCTCTGGCTGTATGACATGTGGCGCCGTCTTGTTGGAACCACATGCCCTCCACATTCATTTCTTCAATTCTAGGCAAGAAAAAACTGGTTATCATTTCACGATACCGAACACCATTGACTGTTTGCGCTTGACCTGCCTCATTTTCATAAAAAAAGGTCCAATGATTCCTCCAGCCCAAAAACCTCACCACACAGTGACACGTTGAGGATGCATTTGCTTCTCGTGAATCACTCGAGGATTTTCCTCACCCCAAATGCGACAATTCTGCCTATTGACGAAGACATCAAGATGAAAATGGGCCTCGTCACTGAAGATGATTTTATCGGCAAAATCAGCATTTTCATGTTGTCTCTCCAATACCCAATTAACGAACTCCCTTCGCTGTCCATGGTCAGCTGGCTCCATTTTTACTAACCTCGTACCTTCTACTAGCAAACAATAACAATTGTTCAAATGTCAAACAATGACACTTCGAATGTTGCCAGATTTAAAAATTGCGTTCTTCTTGGGACACCCTTTATAATATTAATCATCAAGTTTCGGTGTCCTGGAGTAATCTCTTTGGTTATTTCATACATTTCCAAAATTTTGCATCCAATATTGTGTTGTTTAAAGATTTCCATTACGCAAACTTTTGTGTTTGAATATTCATCATCACTAAATGATGATGAATGTGATGTTGATGGTGAAAGGGATTTGGAACGAATGGTTAAGTAGTTATGATGTGGAATGTTTAAATCTGACTGCCCCTTTTCAAAGTTGTGCTTAAAAGTAATTTTATCTCCAAAAGCCATTTTACTTGCTAGTTCATTTAAATCATTTTGGTCCATAAGTTTTAAAACATTTACATTTATATTTTCATCCATAGAAGAGAAAACAAAAATTATGTTAAGTTTACTAACATTAATTTGTGCCACTGTTTATACAATTTTTTAATTTTGTGGTGAATGATAATTTACCTTTAAAAAAATTTAACATATGTTCTAAGCCTCAATTTTGAAGCAAACTTTGTATCGGATCATCATCAGATTTGTTGGCTGAAATAGAATTAGGGCTTGGAAAATTTAGTAAATTTCTTTAGGGCGTATAAAAACTTTTGCTGACGATGTTGTTATAATGGTTGTCGGAGGTCCAACTATTATATCAATAACATCAAATTCAATAACATCAAATTGTCCTAAATCATGAGGATTTATGTCATAAGCAGTATAATGGCTTAAATATTTTATATTTTTTATTTGTTGAGTAAACAGTTAGATTGTATTTCCCAAAGCAATAACACAAATGATTTTATATATATTGTTGATTTTAGTTGCAATATAAAAATCTTTTTTATATAAAACATTTTTATAGGTTACACTGTCGTATAGATAAATTAGTTTTGAAGATTCCTTAATTTTTAAAGTAATGAACTCCAAATAAGTATTTTTTGACCTGTCCTTATCTCGACATATTAGACTACTAGATATTGCTGGTGAAAGTAAGTAGTTTGAAAAATAAAACTGATATTTTTTTGCTAGTGGTATGCTAGTATTCTTTCGAGATGTGTTTGCGTATGAATAGCTTTTAAAAATTCGATGCCTAGCTTCAAAATGAAAAGTCCAGAATTTCCGTACCGGCCCACAAGACTACATCAGAGTAGGGCGTCAATATATGAAATTTTGGCTTTAATTTCTCTTCGAAAAGTTTTAAAAACATTTCATTGTGGGATACAATGTTTTCTTTGAATGAATCAATGGAATGGTTTCTAATTTTAAACAATAAAGCAAAATCTAATATCTTAATTAGAAGCAATACAAATAACCAAACTTCGTCAGTTTCAGGCACCAGATCACCTACCATCATTGGAAAATACATGACAAAAGTTAACATTTCTCGTGCGGACATTCTCAAATGATTCTTTTTAAAATGAATCATTGAAATATCTTGACATGTATTACCAATTTCTAACTCACCGTATTGAAACATTTTTTTCGTTTATTTAACCTGTCGAGAGTGAAATATTTCTTTCCAATGAAGTGTAAAATGGATTTACACATATCGTAATGACAAATGCCTTCTAAAATGTCATGTATGGCATCGACACTTTTGTTATCAAGAACGTGAAATGATGTTATTTTATAGAAAATGCATTCTTCGGCTATGCCACTATCACTGGAATTAATTTCTTTTATGTGCAAATCATAATTCTCATAAGAACGCAACAAGTGGATTGGCTCTGTAGGAATTGTTTCGCTTTCTGCTTTACTAATGGTACAAAACCTTGAATTAAAAGACTTATTAAAACCAAGTAGGCTGTTAATCCCTAAGTTACCTAAAACAAGGAGAAGAATGAAATGTGGGTGGTAAGTCTGTCCATTGGATAATTTAATATCAAGGCCATTCAATTCCAAATCAATTATTTGGTTAATAACTGGGGTTAAACACTTACTTTTTCCTAATGCTTTTAGGTCTCTTTAGCCAATTGAACTTATAAAGAAAACGTTATCTAGTTTTGTGTCATCAGAGACGCAAGGAAAACTTTAATTAAAATTACAGGCTAAGTTTTCTGAATGAGATCCCAAAGGATTATTTAATTCTAATTCATCAGAATATAAAAAGTACGGAACAAGCATCTTGTTTGGATACAAATCACATTTTTTTTCCACAAAGGGCCTTGAGTTATATTTTCAAGATCTTGAGGATTTTTTTTGCATGAAATTAAGCATATCTAATAATTTGTCGTCTTTTTCTAGAACTTTTCTAAATGTATTCTTCATAGTTTCAAGTTTGTTTTCAAGTTTGTTTTCTTTTCGAAAACATTCAAGATTACCTTTTTGATGTGATAATACTGCATTTGTTTCTACCAAGACTTTTACGATGTGTGGAAATAAATCTTCTTCTGTCAGCATCATTTTCAATTTATGTTGAGTTTTAAGATCCTTCAAATAACGCCTGTAAAGTAAGAAATTTTTAAAAAAACTTTTTTATCAAATGTTTTGCTAAATGAATTGAAAACTGATAAAAGCGGTTCTATAATTATATTAAACAGATTTTCACAAATTTTTTCCGCATCAGATCTTGCAAAATTACATTTAGCAAATAGCGCTGTTTCAAATATTAATATATTTTTATTCACATTCACATAAATTTTCTATATTGCTTTCAACATTTGCGTTGTCCTCCTTGTTAACAAAACTATTTTTTTTTTTATTTTTTCATTAGTTGTAGTATTTTCAATTAACACTTGATCAACTATTTCCTGACGGTCAACACTTAACGTGCTTGTTACCGGGTGCTTGTTACGCACATGTGCCTTAAATTTCGATGAGTTTTTATAGACTGTATTACAACATTTATAGTTGTCCATAGTCTTAAGAAAATGATAGGACTTTAAATGTTCAAAATAAAGCTCATTGGTTATAAAAAACTTTTCACAAATAAAACACTTCATTATTTTCTTACAAATTTCACACGACCGCAAAAAATAAAACTGAACTACTCAATGACTGACCTAGAACAAACAACACATTTATTTTTCATATGTATGTTAGACATTTTTTTTTCTTTGTTGTCAGGAGTACTTTACTTTGTTTGTTGTTGTTCATTTGACTCTTAACTCTCTTCGCTCTCGTTTATTTTGATGCTAATGCAGCATATGATGTCGAAGTGTCATCAATTAGCAGACGTTTACAAGTATTTATGATTAAATGTCATCATATTGACGACAATTAATCATCACTTTTTTTGTAACTGTAATGATGACATCAACGTACATCAATGTTAGCAAGGTTATTTTTTTGTATGCTTTATTTAAAAATTTACACATTTCAGTGTCATTCTTTTCGATATTGATGACAAATGGGTTGATTAAATTACATCAATATGATGACATTTAATCATCACATTTTAATTTTGTAACTGTAGAAAAGAAACACGAACATCAATGCGAGGTTATTTTTTTGTTTGCTTTATTTAACAATTTACTCTTCTCGCTCTCATTCTTTTTTATGTTGATGTCAAATATAATGATTACATGTCGTCAATATGAATGTTATATATTGTATAAAGTGCTTCTTGCTTTGAAAACGAATGTACATCAATGTGATGTATTGTCATAATGTCTCCGGTCATTCCCTTGGCACGAGCCGACATTATTTAAATTCCTGATAAATTTGAATATTTAAAATTGTCTTTTGCATTTCCGTTCTTGAAACGAAAATGCAATCAAGCAAAAATAACTAGTAAACAATTCTATTAATTGTTTACAATGTCTCCGGTCATTCACTTGGCACGAGCCGACATTATTTAAATTCCTGATAAATTTGAATATTTAAAATTGTCTTTTGCATTTCCGTTCTTGAAACGAAAATGCAATCAAACAAAAATACCTGGTAAACAATTCCCATCAATTGTTTACAACCAGAAATGAAACCAGACAAAATTCCTAATAAATTTGGATTGTCTTTTAAATTGCATTTCCGGTCTTAAAACGAAAATGCAATTGAACGGAAAAAACTAGTAAACAATTCTTATGAATTGTTTACAACCAAAAATAAATTAATTAATAAAAACAATTTATTATTAGTCAGCAAATTAGTTTTAAATCCAATACCAAACTTTGTATAAATATCGAGAAAATAAAAAGAAAAGATCAGTTAAAAACTCACACCCAAAAAAAGAACAAGTCTTTTTATTTCCTATTAAATAACCATGGAAAATTAAAGTTATTATTATTTAATAACAAAACTGGCGCAGTCGGTAGGATAGCCCGAATATCCTCCAAAAATTAAAAACTCCGAAGAAGGGAGTTAAATAAAAAAAAAAAATTTTTTTTAAACTCCGAAGAAGGGAGTTAAATAAAAAAAAATTTAAAAACTCCGAAGAAGGGAGTTAAATAAATAAAAAAAAAAAAAAGGATATTAGACATTTTAATGTCCTAACGGGCTATTCCCTCTAACCATAGAAAAAAGATTTTCTATAAATCCCTACTAAATAAGAAAAAAAAAAAGGAAAAGAAAACCAATTAAAAAAAAAAAAATCGAGTTTACAAAAACAACCTATCTACAACTTTAAAAACACCGAGCAACAAGTAAAACCATCTAACAGCAACTTTAAAAACACCGAGCAACAAGTAAAACCATCTAACAGCAACTTTAACAACACCGAGTAACAAGTAAAACAACTTTAACAACACCGAGTAACAAGTAAAACAACCTATCTACAACTTTAACAACACCGAGTGACAAGTAAAAACAACCTATCTACAATAAGGCACCAAAACTACAACTATCACCAGCCAAATTTCAACGAAACGACCACCACGAAAGGTATACAACGGCCAACTTCAAGGAAAATACAACAATATTTGGCACCTAAGTTCCAACCAAAGTACAACACGAGGTACCAGAAAATTTCAGTAGACGTCTTTACTTCGGAAAGTGAAAATTTAAATCATCCATTGGATCGTCAAGACACCACAAACGCATGAGAAATAAAGTAAGAAACACATATATTTTTATTTTTATTTATTGTAAGAAAATTCTTTTCCGCTTTCGAGTTTTTTTTTGTAATTACTAAGACCTCGATTTATCTATTTCTTTCGTATGACCATCCCTGATTCTTCATCAGAATATTCTTCAGATTCCGAGGAAGAATTAGAGATAGTAGAATACCCAATTGACAGTGACTACTCTGACTCCGATTTTGAGGCCTCAGAGGATAGTTGCTCTTCGTTTGACGAAGACGACCATTTATTTTGGTCCAACCTACTTGGGAGTTTGGAATAAGTTCTTATCCCTCCCACATGAGCGATATCGAGTTTTCTGATTCAGAATCGGAGGAAGAATTTTTCAGAATTCTAGACGATATCGAGTTTGATTCCGAAGACGAAGAAGATTTTTACGATATTTATTACGATTCGGGTTTCGATTCGAACGACGGTTATTCAACCGATATCAACGAAGACATTCAAAGACACTTTAATCCCCCGGAATAATCAACTTAATAGTATAATTTTTTTTTTTCATAATGGCAAACCCCCCACAAATTCACTTAGACCCAATTAAGTATTTAAATAGCCTTCCTCAGTTTGGTGGAAACATTAACGACCTTCCAACATTTACAAAATTAGTGGATAGGATATATCCTATCCTGGCCGCTTATGATGAATTATCACAATTACTATTTTCCGATATAATTAAAAGCAGAATAATTGGCAAAGCGAAAGAAATATTAGAAATAAACACACAGGTACAATCATGGGAGGACATAAAACGTACCTTGAATAATAACTTTGGCGAAAGAAAGAGCTGCGATCAACTCTATGATGAAATGAGATCTGTAACGTTCCAAACAAACACCATCGATTTCTATAATGATCTCAAATATAAATTGAGACGTTTAAATAATAAATCAGTTATAATGACAGGAGAAGGCGAAGCTGCCAACCAAGTTGCCATTAATAACCAGAGATCAGCACTTCATATTTTTAAAAACAAAATGCCAGAACCTATGAAAACAATTTTGGCATGTAGAAACCCAACATCGTTGGAAAGTGCCATGGATATTCTGTACGAAAACGGTTACGACAAAATGGGCAAAGATGGTCGAATACACCCAGGACGTGCCAAAGATAACCAGAAGTACGAAACCAATCCACAACCAAGTACATCAAAGAATAAGGAACAAAATCACAGACAACCCCAACACAATTTTTACAAAAATAATACCCCAGAACAAAATTGGCGAAATAAACCAAACTGGATGCAACATGGTGCAAATAACCAACATAACAATTCCCATAATTATCAACGTCGTAGTCAACAACCGAACCAATATCAACATAATAATTCCCAAAATTATCAACGTCGTAGTCAACAACCGAACCAATATCAACATAATAATTCCCAAAATTATCAACATCATGGTCAACAACCGAACCGATACCAACAACCTGAACCCATGGACATCAATAATATCGAATCATCAACAAACCAAAAGGTAACCAAGGACGAAAATTTTCAATCTTCGGCCTCAGAGAACTACCATATATAAAAGTGACAACTAAATTGGGACACCTGAAATTGATAATAGACACAGGTGCAACAAATTCCATTTTGAATCCGAACATATGTCACCCAAAATGGATACAGAAAATCGAACCAATCCCTATAAAAACATTACAACACGGAATAAACTTAAAGGAAAAAGTCAGGATCCCCACTTTCAAGGAACTTGGTACGGGACTTGATATCATAGAGTTTTATATAGCGAAATTCCATGAATTTTACGACGGACTAATAGGTAACGATATACTCAGACCATTGGGTGCTCGAATTTGCTACCAGAACAATACAATAAAGATTGGAGGAAATACACTACCCCTGTTCTTTAAAAGCAAAGACCATCACGAAGAACAATTCAACGAAAACAACGAAATTAACTACATTAAGGAACTACATACAAATGGAATGATGAATGATGAAACCTTGAATACTGGCTTTATAAGTACCGCGAATACTAAACATCTGAATGATCATATCCGAACAAAACACCTCAATTCCGAGGAAAAATCACTACTGTTATCAACAATAAAGAAATACTCTGATATTTTCTACCAGGAAAACGACAAACTTTCATTCACTTCTGCCATAAAACATAGGATAAGAACAATTGATAATTTTCCCATATACACCAAATCATACAGATACCCTTACATTCATAAAAATGAAGTGGAAAAACAAATTCAGGAAATGCTAGATGACAATATTATCCGACATAGCAATTCCCCATACTCTGCACCCATCTGGATCGTACCCAAGAAAACGGACGCCAGTGGAAAAACCAAATGGAGACTTGTAGTTGATTACCGCAAACTCAATGAGGTAACCATCGACGACAAGTACCCAATCCCCAATATCGATGAAATCCTAGATAAACTGGGAAGATGCCAGTATTTCACCACACTTGACCTAGCAAAAGGATTTCACCAGATAGAAATCGAAAAGGAAGATATTCATAAGACAGCCTTCAGCGTGGAAGGAGGCCATTACGAATTTCTGAGAATGCCGTTTGGACTGAAGACGGCCCCAGCGACATTTCAGAGATTGATGAATAATATCCTCAGGGATTATATCAATAAAATATGTCTAGTTTACTTAGACGACGTAATAATCTTTTCTACATCATTGCAAGAGCACATGAACTCAATAAGACTCATTTTCAACCGTCTGAAGGAAGCAAACCTTAAGGTTCAATTAGACAAATCTGAGTTTCTAAAGAAGGAAACCGAATTCCTTGGTCACATAATAACACCAAACGGAATAAAAACGAATCCGAAGAAGATAGAATGTGTTAAAAACTTTCCAATCCCTAAAAATACGAAACAAATTAAGCAATTCCTAGGCCTCACTGGCTATTATAGGAAATTTATTAAAGATTATTCCTTGATCGCAAAACCTATGACCAGATACTTGAAAAAGGACACAAAGATGAACGTATCCGACCCAGAATACGAGAAAAGCTTCAACACCCTTAAAACTTTACTAATACATGATCCGATTTTGGCATACCCAGATTTGACAAAGAAGTTCACCCTTACTACGGACGCTAGTAACTTTGCCTTAGGAGCGATACTTTCGCAGGACAACCATCCAATATGTTACGCTAGCCGTACCCTCAATACACATGAAATAAACTATAGTACCATCGAAAAGGAACTTTTGGCCATTATATGGGCCACAAAATATTTTAGGCCCTACCTTTTCGGACGCAAATTTATAATTGAAACAGACCACAAACCCCTAACATGGCTCTTCGCAATAAAAGAACCTAACTCCAAACTAGTAAGATGGAGACTAAAACTATCAGAATTTGACTATGAGATAAAATATAAAAGGGGAATTAAAAATGGTAACGCCGACGCCTTATCCAGAATCGAACACGAACCAATAGATATAAATACACTGGAATCCAAAAACATGGGCATAAGAGAAACTTCATCCCCGATCAATCTTTTCAAAACTCAAGTTGTCATAACAAAATCCTCATCAGGGTCACTGAAAATAAAGAGCAAGTCAATTTTCGGAAATAGGAGGAAGATTATTTATATAAAGAAACTGGACAGAGACACAGCCATTACTTTACTTAAAAATCACTTTAACCCTACTCAATTGAACGCTATACTAATAGACGAAGATTTTTACACGATCTTTGTGAAAGCTTTTGAAGAACTATTTTCAAATAACGGAAGTTTAAGGATCACAAGATGTTTTCACTCATTGGAAGATATAGAAGACGAAGAACTCCTAACCGAAACTATAAAAAAGGAACACCTTGACAAAAACCACCGAGGTATCCAAGCAGTCTACAAGGAACTAATAACGCGTATCTACAATCCCCAATTGAAATTAAGAATAACACAGTTCATAAATAACTGTGAAGTATGCAATCTGGAAAAGTACGAAAGAAAACCACCAAAGATACCCTATAAAATCACAGAAACTCCGTCTAAGCCTCGTGAAATTATACACTTAGATGTATTCTACACCTTGGAGAAGAAACTATTCCTGACGGCAATAGACAAATTTTCAAAATTCGCATTAGCATTCCAAATCAATGGAAGAAGTTGGGTAGAGTTCAAGACCAAGCTGCTACAAATTATTAGTACATACGGGAAAATGGAAAAAATCATAGTCGATAATGAACTCGGATTTAAAGCCATACCAATGCAACAATTTCTCAGGGATGAGAATATCGAAATTCACTTCACGTCTAACAGTAACCATACATCCAACGCAGACATTGAAAGATTGCATAACACCATCAATGAACACATTCGATTATTGAGACATGATGAAAGAAACAAAAACGAAACTATGGAAGAAAAAATGATACGAATCATAGGCTTCTATAATAACACAATTCACAACACCACCGGGTTCAAACCCATGGATTTTATAAACGGGAAAATCTCCGAGGAAAAGTACAAGGAAATACACGATTCTATGGTTTCCAAAAAGGAAAAATATATTGAAAAAATGAACAAGGATAGAAAGGATATTGAATTGGACGAAGGTAAAAACTATATAAAGGAAATAAGAGGTGGAAAAAACCATAGAAAATATAGGAAAATTGATGCCCGAAAAATTGATAATGAACACATAGAAAGTAAAACAGGGCATAAGTACTACAAATCGCATGTAAAGATGAAGAAGAAATACGAGGATAGGGATAATCCTACTATTAAAGCTAGTAAATGATACCAATCATTTTCTTTTTCTCCAGATGGCAATTCTGATACTGGTACTAACAATATTGGAAACTATTAAGGCTGAGACAATAGATATACAAGACTTAACGAACAACAATGGCTATATACCAATTAAAATCGGAGAATTTAGACCAATCGAACATTACAACAAAGTCCTGCATATTGTAAACCTAACGGAATATGAACAAACTTTGGAATTAATTACTAACAATGTCAACACACTAAGGGGAACAACAACGGAGACAAAGACCCTTTTAGCCACCGTGGACAAAAACTTGGCTTTATTGGAAGCAAAGATATCCAACTTACATCCTCATTTCAAATCAAAACGTGGACTTGTGAACATAATGGGGAAAGGACTGAAGATAATAGCGGGCACAATGGACAACGACGACGAAATCCGCATAAAGGAGAAACTTCAATCTCTTTTCGACAAGAATGTAAATTTGACGAACGATATGGATAGATTAACATATGTAAGTGACTCTATTTCACGGCAAATTCGAAATATTACGGACCATATAAATTTCCAACAATCTAGCATTAGTAAATACTTGGACAAATTCAAGGACATTATTCAGAACAAGATAGCAACACTAGAGGACGAAGTGACATTCATGTCTCAAGTTTATCAAGTGAACAATGACATAACACTATTTCGGGACCATGTAGACAACATTGGACAGATAATATTCTCTAGTAAATTGGGAATAATTCCCACTGACATCCTTACGGAAACCGAACTCAATCTCATCACGGACTTTGAAAGCTATGTGAAAATAAAGGTAGCCGTGGCATTCCACGATGGGAACTTGGTGATAATACTTCAAATCCCAAAATATTCAGACTTAACACTTGATAGAATTAAATTCGAACCAATTCCTGATCCTTTTAACAGATCCATCTTGTTGAATACGGACGAAATATTCGTTGACACGGACAATAGAATATACGAAACAGACGTTAAAGACAACCTATTGCAAAATTTGAGAGAAATAGATAATGAGTGTCTATCAAACATTGTTAAATTTAAAGAGGCAAATTGCCCCATGAAAATTTTGAACGAACAGGAAGTAATCCAAATACTCTCCGGTGTCCTAATATTTAAAAATTTTTTTTCTAACATATCCCATAATTTCAATAAATTTAAAATAAAACAGAAGGGAAATTTCATTATTAAATTTGAAAATTGTCAAATTGAAACTTTAAATAAAACCTACACGAATATTAACATAAGAATATACGATAAAATTATATTACCAAATATAATAACGAAAATTAAGGAAAACAATACCATAGCTTTAAGTGACATAAAACTTGAAACACTATTCCTTAAGCAAATTAAATATGAAAATAATTTAGACCAAATACTACACCATAGTAGAAAAACAAAAACAATTAGTTTTAGTATTGATATTATTATTATCTTTATTATCATTATTTTAAGCATTACGTATATGTGCAGATCTAAACAAAAATTTATAATTTCGTCGGAGCCTCACACTAACGGTGGGGGTGTCATAATGTCTCCGGTCATTCCCTTGGCACGAGCCGACATTATTTAAATTCCTGATAAATTTGAATATTTAAAATTGTCTTTTGCATTTCCGTTCTTGAAACGAAAATGCAATCAAGCAAAAATAACTAGTAAACAATTCCTATTAATTGTTTACAATGTCTCCGGTCATTCACTTGGCACGAGCCGACATTATTTAAATTCCTGATAAATTTGAATATTTAAAATTGTCTTTTGCATTTCCGTTCTTGAAACGAAAATGCAATCAAACAAAAATACCTGGTAAACAATTCCCATGAATTGTTTACAACCAGAAATGAAACCAGACAAAATTCCTAATAAATTTGGATTGTCTTTTAAATTGCATTTCCGGTCTTAAAACGAAAATGCAATTGAACGGAAAAAACTAGTAAACAATTCTTATGAATTGTTTACAACCAAAAATAAATTAATTAATAAAAACAATTTATTATAAGTCAGCAAATTAGTTTTAAATCCAATACCAAACTTTGTATAAATATCGAGAAAATAAAAAGAAAAGATCAGTTAAAAACTCACACCCAAAAAAAGAACAAGTCTTTTTATTTCCTATTAAATAACCATGGAAAATTAAAGTTATTATTATTTAATAACAAAACTATGTATCTTATGCAAGTTTTAGAAATGCGTCTAAAAACAAAAAATAAGGAATAAAACATTAACATTTTTACTAAAACACACGTTACAAACATTTTAACGTTATTTAGTTTTATTCTTTATTCATACTTTTCCTGTTATTAATGCACAAAATGTGGCAACGAATTGATGTCACTGTAGTCATAGCACGGAATACGCGTAAAATATGACAAAATTATATGATAACGTTTGTCATTAAATTGATGTCACTTATTGCACATTGATGTCACAATTCTGATGTTAGGGCATCATCAATATGAAGATGCATTTTTCTATCAGTGTAGGTGCATATTGATATGTTAGCAAGGTTTGTTTTATGCCTGCTTTGTTTTCTTCTGTTGTTAATTTTCTAACCTTCGGTAATCCTTTATGTGAGACGTTTAGCAGTTAAAGATGCTGAGTTATGGTTAACTTTTTGTATACATAGTTGTATCCATATCTAGGGAGTTATCATCACTTTCTCCTACAAAAAACTCTTCTGGTAAATTAAAATTCGCTTGGGTACCCACATCTACCGATTGGTTCTCCAAAGTTTGGGTGTTAATGTGTTTTTTATAAATTTTTTTAGTTTGAGTTTCATTATCACATAAATTCTTCAATTTATTTTCAATTCTAGTTTCCAGTGGAGGATTACTTTTTTGTTTTACAATTAAATATTTAGCTAATTTATTTATTTAAGTCTACGGAATAAATCCTTACAGACTATTAACATAATAATTACAAAATTATAAATTAATATAAGTACAATATTTTTTTTTTTTTTTTTTTTTCAAATAGTAGAATTTAAAAACAAAATGATGTTGCGTTTAATAATATTAACATTTGAAGAAAAATCAAACAAATTATAAAGATTATTAAAATCATTACACATTCTTATAAACGGATCAGCATCAGCATACTTTTGACGATAGAATGGAGTATATAATGGAATATAATTACGTGTTGATCTTGGAGGAACGAAAAGTACAAAATTTTCTAACAGGAAATCGGAGCATATATCACCATTAATCAAATTTAATAAAAATGTAACGTTTAGCATTGTCCTTCTACTTTTCAGAGTGGGAAGCTTAACGAGGTTTAGTCTGGTCGTATATGAAGGTAGATTATTATTAGGTGCTTCGTAAGCAGAACAGCAAAAATTGTTTTTGCACTGATTCAATTTTTCCAATTTGAACAATGGATAATGGATCCCAAATCACAGATCCATATTCCAAAATTGGGCTCACGAGCGATGTATATAATTGTTTTGTTACATTGGAATCTGTAAATTCCTTAGCCCATCGTTTCATAAAAGCTAAGGTGCCACGAGCTTTATTAATCGTCAATAAAATATGACGTTTAAAATCCAATTTTGGGTCTAAGAGAATACCCAAATCTAGAATATTATCTACTAATTCCAACTGAAAACCACCCAATGAGTAAAGACCAAAAGATTCTGTCATTCTAGAGAAGCGCATATGTTTACATTTTTTCAAATTTAGTTCCATAAAATTAGAGCAGCACCATTCGTAAAAACTATTTAAATCCTGCTGTAGGTAAATCTGATCGGAATTTTTGTTAAAGCCACGAAAAATTTTAACGTCATCAGCATACATAAGAACGTTTGAAAACTTTATTACCGATGGTAAATCGTTAATAAAAAGAGAAAATAAAATTGGTCCAAGATGGCTACCCTGAGGAACCCCAGATGTTACAATAATATTTTTCGACGTTGTGTTATTAAAATTAACCTTCTGATTTCTGTCTTTTAAGTATGACTTTATCCAGCTTCAGCAATTTCCAGCGAAACCCATCATATCTAGTTTTTTGAGTAAAAGATTATGATTAACTTTATCAAAAGCTTTACTGAAATCAGTGTAAATGACATCAGTGTTTTCGCCTTTAAGGAAACCACGATTTACCAAAGTTGTTAATTGTACTAGATTAGTTGTTGTAGAGCACCCCTTACGAAAACCATGCTGAAGAGGATAATTCTTGTTTAATTTCATACCATTTATTAATATCTTTAAGTGAATGAGATGCATAGATTGGGAGAAGTTTACGTTGGGAGAAGATTTTCTATTAATCTGATCAAATGTTGTTGGCTTGATAACAATTAATTTTGATAAATTATTTGACATTTTCTAAAATTTTTCCTATTGCACCGCTTAGTAATGAAGATATTTCAACGGGTAAAAATCCTCCTTTTTGAATAAGGTGTTTCTCTTTACGCTTACAGAACATTTTGGTGAACAAACTTTTCTTATCGTGTATTCATATGGTTTTATTTTTTCAAATACGTATTTGTTAATTTTATGATTTTTATTCATAATATTGAATAGAATTTCATTTAAAGTTTTTATAACAATGTCATCAACATGTTTTAAAATTGCATTTCTTAATTTTTGGTTTGCTTTCTTAAGCACATAGAGAATATGCTTGTTCTCCTTCAGTAATTTTAAATTTGATTTCATCATCAATAGGTGAAAATATAGAACAATAATTTTGATTAAAAATGTCAGTTATAATCTAAGTGCGTTATGTATTTGCTGAGTACACTCAAAAAAATAAGTTAGTACAAAAGTTAGTAAAACGTCTTGTAAATCAGGTATACTATTTTTTAGCAAATTTTTTTGCTGAAATCGTGTTTTGTTATACTTATTCAGCACTTAACTGTTTTATACTAATACTTTACTAATATACTAATGTTTTACTAATTAATTTTGCTTAAAAAAATTGTGCTGATTAGCACAATAATAGTGTGGACGACAACCAGATTGAAAGATATACGCAGAATGAAGCAGATGTCGCGGCATGTCAAGATGTAGTAGAGAAGAGGAAAATGATACTAAAAAGTACAACTCTAATAAGACATATAAAAAAATCAACCATGAAAGACTTTTGTATCTCTTTTTCATACATAAAACAAAATTGAGGATTAAAACAACTTAAATTTTGCGTTGTCACCGGCTTGTGAAAATAATTGTCTATTAATAAAATAAAAGACAAAAGAAAATATTTAAATTTAATATGTATTTCTATAATAAATGTTAATAGATTAACAAACATATACAGACATGTAGACAGAGTAAAGCGAAAGACAAAGACACACATCTTAGGTAGATTTGTATGGTTCCTTTATTGCAAAAAAAGGGTTGTTTTTTTCGTTTCGTTTGTTTTTGTTTATTTTTTAGTTTCGTTTCTATAATTATCTTCGGCAGTTGCGTTCTTTAAAAGAAAGCATCATTTAGACTACCATTGATGTAAGTAGTTGAAAGAAAATTTTTGTTATGTTATATTTATTTATTTCTATATATTTTCTGATATTAAATTAATTCTTGTCAATGTGGGAAAATGAAAATTTTTATATATCGTAATTATTGTAAATTATTTTTAAAATAATCACAAAAATATGTTTTATGATTTTCAGCAAATATATTAACTAAATTACAATTTTTTACAATTTTTTTGTGTTTTTTTTTTCAGTCCACTAAAATTCAGCAAAAAATTTATTAATTTTTACCAAGGCTTTTTTATTTCTAATCTACTAAGTGTTAGCTAAACTTTTGCTGAATCTACTAAAGATTTTGCTGACATTAGCAATTTTTTTGCTAGCACCCTCCTGACTAAAATTTTGCTGACTTTATACACTTTTTTTTTTAGAGTAAGATCAATTAGTAAATAACCATGAGCATGTTGTGTACATTTATTATATACGTCAACCAGTACCCTAGAGTTCTCAGGGTATACTTGACGAGCTAAACAATGAAATTGTAATTTATCTCGAGGAGTTTTAAACATAACTATATATTTTGAATTTAAAGAAATATCTCTTGAAAAAGCACCTTTATAAAAAATATTTTGTGTTACTAAAATAAGAGATATATTTCTATGATGGGATCCTTTAGTACACAGTTCACATACTTTTTTATTACATGATTCAAGCATTAAATCATCTAAAATTACTAAAGTTGATTTCATATCATTCGTTTCAAGGTTTTCCGGAATCAATTCTATGAATTCCACATTATCAATTTAATTTTATGATAAAGGTAGACTTCCCGCAACCAGAAGGTCCACAAACCATCATTGTAAATTTATATATAAACTGTTGCAACATGTTTTTGCTTTCATAAACTAAATTTGAATGAATTGAAATGATTCAAACCATCAGTTAATATGAGTAAAGAGATTCTTGTAAATGAACTTCATCGTCAAGCAAGAAGAAACTTCAAACGACGAAGATTTATTCAAAAGGGTATTTTAGATAATTGGCATATTGATTTGGTAGAAATGATACCATATGCTAAATTTAATGATGGTTATAAATATTTACTTACCGCTATTGATGTATTTTCAAAGTAGTATTACCAGTAAAAACCAAATCTGGTATCGAAATTGCTTCGTATTATTGTCAATTCTTCCCAAATAGACCTCACTAGGTGTACATTTAATGCTGGAATGATAGCGTTCGTTATAGTTTCGAATTGCCCTCTGAATCAATTGTTTCGTCGGAATTTCCCTTTCTGTCTTATATAATAGTCTGAACTTTTCGGCAATTGTGTTATGAAAACGTTCTATGTCCGCGTTACCTGTGTGGCTGTTGGGTTTGGTTAAATGTAATTCAATGTTTTCCTTCTCCAGAAATTAAAAATTTTGTAATTAAAAATTTTGGTTTAATTGGCCTCATATCATACTTCACTTCCTGGCAAATTTTATTTATTATTACTTTATTTATTATACCAGTGCAACAAGATATAATCTTTTTAACAGCAGCTGGAAAAATAGTGTTACAAATGAGTTTAGGAAGAACAAAAAAACATAATTTAAATGGAAACTAACAAATTATTATCACAAAAAGTACAAAACATATAAAGATATGAAAAAAGAATAAGTATGATTTTAAGTTTTCAAAGTAGTTACAAATATATATTGTTACAATAAATATTACACAAAAAATATTAAAACAAAAATTAAAAAAAAAAAAATTAAAGAATTAAAATTAAAATTAAACAAGGAAACAACTTGACAACTTATAAATTCAGTTAGTACAGCGATATTTAAATTAGATTTCTAAATATTTTGTATGTTGCAACTAAAGATAAAGAATTAACCGAACTCAGTTGCGCAAACTAATGTTAAGTTGTACCAACCGATTGAAATTCGTAATATCCGACTTTGAGTCCAAGTAACCGAATTTCCGTTGGCAAAGACTAAATTTTTCTTAGTGTGCAGATACATAGTTAAATCACCATTTTCTCGCCACACGAAATCAGAATATATTCCGATTTAACCTGTTCCACTTTTAAAATTGTTTTAGCTTTGCATTTTTAAACATAATTCCCATTAATTTATCAGTAAATATTAATTTGATTATACGTTTGCGTGGGAAAAAACACATAGTTACCATATGGTAACAGGGCATTCTGAATTTTCTGGAGGGAAGATCAAAAAAGGGAACGCAGTTTTTTTTATACTTAGTGCATTATTAAAGCATATGCAAAATATATTTTCAAAATTTAACAAAAAAAAAGTCTAGGGTGTTTCGTGTTAAACTAGACCACCACCACATTCTCATACATTCTAAATATGAATCTTTAATTAAAATCTTTAGATAATATTAATCGCAAAATAAACAAGTTTAAAGAGTTTAAATCAAGTTTAAAAAGTTTAAATCAAATTTAGAATTTAGAAAAAAAAAAAAATTAATTAAGTTTAATTTAATATTTTTGTTAACCAAAAAGTTTAAAAATGTCTCGTTTAAAATGAATTGCATTGCTTGTTGTTTGAATCTTATGTGGCAAGTGGTTCCAAAGAGCAATACTATTTATAAGGAAATGTCTTTTTGATAGCTGACTTCGATGACGAATTGTGGTAATCTTTTTTCCTCTATTTGATGTAAAAAAGTTAAGTCTTCTATGTAAATAGTCAGGTTGTTCAGTATAGATTATTTTATGAAGGAATATTAGAGAACAGCATTTGAGTTTGAGTCCAAAAACATATCTGGCAATGTTGTTATACACTCTAAAAAATGATAAATTTACTACTATAAAACGAGTAACGTTTTATGTATTATTACCCAAATTCGGTAAATTTATACATCAAAATGCGTAAAACTATTTTGCGCACAATTTTATATGCAACTAGCTGACCCGGCAAACGTTGTTTTGCCTTCAAATTTTATTTGTATTAATTAGCTGACCCGGCAGACGTTGCCCTGCCTAAAATTTTATTTAAGGCTAATAACTTTTCTAAAAATAGCCGAGTTTAATTAACCACAGATATTTTCATATAAATTTAACATTCCTTACTATAGGTATCACTAAACTTTGACTACATTGAGATAAGTTAGCTGACCTTAGTTTGTATATGATCGTTTTTAAAATTAAAAAAAATGATAATTGAAATGTGTAATACATTAAAAATAAGATAACAAAATTAAGTAAAAATTTCGTGTCAATGATATATTTTTTTATAATAAAAAGCTGAGCCCGGTGTGCTTCGCTAGCCCCATCATTATAAAATGAAATAAAAAGTGTTTGTATAGTTAAATAAATGCAAGTCATGCAAGCAAAGCTCTCGCTTGCTAAAATAGAATAATTTTTCTTTAACCTGCAATCAGAATCGTTGTTGTAATTAGTCAAATAGACGTGATCAAAGTTAAAACTTGAATGGCTGCAAACATAGCTCCCGTTTGGTGAAACGTGGTGTATGAAACGTTTATATCTACCTTGGCTGGAGTATATAATGTGTATACAATTTGAATTAATTTTGTTAAAAACTATATTGAAGCTATTACATAATTCAAAAAAAGTGGGCGTAAAAGTGGGCGTGATCGAAATCATGCCAGAGTTCCAGTTAAATGCTGTGAAAATTTCAGGAAGATCGGTGCAGAGCTCTGGTCTCCTATAAGGTACAAACAAACAAACAACCAAAAAAATAAACACATACATTCCATTTTATATATATAGATAAATTGAAAGCAGATTAATTATAATTTTAGGTAAAATGGGGCGAAAAAGGGGGATTTGGTAATAAAAAAATGTATGGCTACCTTACCTGTAGATAAAAAGTGTATAAAACTTTAGGTAAATACATATTACAAAAAAAGTATTTTGTATAGCAAACATTGTTAGTGGTATAAGTAAGTATCTGAATTTAAAAAAAGGGGGCGGTGAAGTGGGCGTGGTTCACAGTTATATGGCGACGTTAACAGTATTAAGAGCAATATACTACCAAATAAAAAAAATCCGTTGGAAGGAACAAATTTGTACAGAGAACAAAAAGTTTAAAACTTTCAAACAAAATTTGGCGTGAAAAGGGGCGTGAAAGTGGGCGTGGCGTAAGAAATGTTTATTTCTACCTCGCCTGGAGTATAATGTGTATACAATTTGAAGTAAATCTGTTAAAAACTATATGGGAGCAATTACATAATTTTAAAAAAGTGGTCGTAAAAGTGGGCGTGGTCGAAAAAAAGTACCCTATTAATCATGCCAGAGTCCCAGTTAAATGCTGTGCAAACTTCAGGAAGATCGGTTCAGAGGTTTGGTCTCCTATAAGGTACAAACAAACAAACAAATAAACAAACACACATTCCATTTTATATATATAGATAATACCCACTTACAGTATTTTTACCAATTATGTGCTTACAATTAAACACATTATGCCTAAAAGTAGTATTATTTTGTTAAATAAAATTTTTACGCACAAAGTTTGTAAATATACTAACTTTTAACAGTAATAAATATTTTGACATTTTTAAATTGAAAAAAAAAATAAAGCAAATTAAAAAAGCTAAAAAAAATCTAAAAAATTTAATTTATTGAGAATTTTAATGAAAAAAGAATTTGTAAATGTAATATTCGTGATAGTGAATTAAAAAACTTCCTAATGTACCAAAAACGTTTATTTCCAAGTGTTAGCAGCCTAATTGTGAAACAATATTTTCAAAATATAATATATGTACAGAGCTTTAAAGAATTAAATTCTTCATTCGATTTATTCAGTCGGTTTTTACTCAATCGATTTAAAAATATCGCCAATATTGAAAAAAATTGCCAAAATTGCCAAAATTGAAAAAATCGCCAAAAAAAATCGTTAAATTTTAAAATTCTTTAAAAAAAAATTAAAAAAACGTTAAAATTAATAAAAAATATCGCTGAAATTAAAAAAAATCGAAAAATTTGAAAAAAAACGCTAAAATTTAAAGAAAATCGCCAAAAATAAGAAAAATTCCTAAAATACAAAATGTCGGCAAAAATTAAAAAAATCGCCAAAAAATTAGAAAAATAGCTAAAAATGCAGAAATCAAAATTAACAATAAAAAAATGCAAAAAAAAATTGCCAAAAATTAAAAAAATGTTCCAATTGGAAAGAAAGCTAAAATTGAAAACAAACGAGAAATATTGACGAGAAATTTTAAATAGTTGTAAATGTAAATGTACATTTATCTTTATTAGTTTTCGAAACACAGGCGATGTTCCAAATAAATTCTCTTTTTGCTTGGCGATACTTTGTTTTCGAGAAAAACCCGATCTAAGACCTAGCCAATCATGTCAAAATTTAGGACCGCTATTATGGTTAAGTTTTGAAACCCGGTGCAAACATTTTTCCAGTAGCTCTTTTTTTTGTTGAGTTATGGACGGTAATTATTTAGTCGATTTTTAAAAGGTACATATTTCGAAAACTAATGGAGCTGGAGGAAAAATGGTTGCACCATTGTTCAAAACTCAACCCCATTACCCCTACAACTATCCTAAATTTCGATTTTATTGGCTGGATTTGTAAATCGCGTTTTTCTCGAAAAGTAAGCATCGCAGATAAAAAAGAGTATTTATTTGAAACATCGCCTATGTTTCAAAAACTAACAGAAACAAATAAAGGACACGGACAACCTTTTCAAATTTGAGCTATTTTTTTTTTTTTTATCAATTATGGTGTTTTTTTTTTTAATTTTCACGATTTTTTACATTGGCCGTTTTCAAATTTTGAAGTTTTTTTCATTTTGGCGATGTTTTCACTTTTAGCAATTTTTCTCATTTTTGACGATATTTTTTGGCTTTTTTTAATTTTGGCGATTTTTCAATTTTTTTAAATTTTGTCGATTGTTTTCATTTTTGGCGATTTTTTCAATTTTGCAGATTGTTTTAAATTTTTGGGGATTTTTTTCATTTTAACGATATTTTTTTAAATTTTACCAATTTTTTTCAATTCTTTTTTTTTTTTTTTTTTTTTTTTTTTTATTAAACAGTATTTTAAATACAATTTGCTTACAGACTACGACTAGCCAAAATTGACTAACTAGCAGTTTAGTTTGGATGATTTTGTGAAATTTATTTTACATAAACAGAAAACGGAGTTTTATTATAAAAAAAACATCCTACTGGTTGAAGCGCCACTTAAGATCATGTGGCTTGAAGCGGTTTAATCTCCTTTGTAGACCTGAAGTGTTTAGAAGGAGCTGGATTTCAGGATTAATGTGTTGTATCAGTTTAATTTCATGTGTTTCAGATCTGGTTTGTATCTCTGAAGCTATTGTTTTGATTTTTAGATCTCTGTGGATATCTGCATCTCTGGCATACCATGGAGCTTTAACTATGTTTCGTAGCACTTTGTTTTGGAATCTTTGTATGATTTGAAGCACACTATTCTTCGCACATCCCCAGATTTGGATTCCGTAAGTCCAGACTGGTTTCATGATTTGTTTGTAAATCATAAGCTTGTTATGAGTTGAGAGAGTCGATTTTCTACCAATGAGCCATTTGTATTTTCTATATTTTATATCTAGTTCTTCTCTTTTCTTTTTTACATGCTCCTTCCAATGTAATTTTGCATCGAGAGTCATCCCAAGATACTTTGCTGTATTCGCGACAGGAACTCTTTGTTGATCTATGTAAACTGGCTTGTAGTTATAATTTTTATTTGTGAAATTTACATGTGTAGACTTCGAGCTATTTAATTTAAAGCACCATTTGTTAGTCCATTGTTCTACTTCCAGCAGGGCAGCTTGTAATTTAGTAGTTGATGTATCGATGTCCTTGTCGATGGACATGATTACGGTGTCGTCAGCAAACGTACCAACAACACAATTTTCATTGACAGGTATGTCATACGTATACAGCAAGTATAAAATAGGTCCCAGAATGCTACCTTGAGGAACACCAGAGTTTATGGGGTATAGATTTGAGTATTGGTCATCTTGTTTAACTCTAAAAAATCTGTCTGATAAGTAAGATTCTAACATTTCACAATATTGTTTTGGAAGAAGATGATTTAATTTGTGAAGCAAACCTTTATGCCATACGTCATCAAAGGCTTTTGAAACATCTAAGAATACAGCAGAGCATATTTCCTTGTTTTCTAGTGCTATTTCAATCGAATGAGTAATGCGGTGTATTTGCTCAATAGTTGAGTGCTTTTCACGGAAACCGAACTGGTGATTTGGTATTATATTTCTATCATTAATAGTATTTTTAAGCCTTTTGCTGAACAGTTTTTCAAAGAGTTTACCCAATACAGGGAGGAGTGATATTGGTCGGTAAGAACTTGCTTCGCTTGGGCTTTTGCCTGGTTTTAATATCATAATAATTTCTGACACTTTCCAAAGGCTTGGCATATGTTTTGACTACGCCTTGATGAGGCAAATGTTTTAAAAGGCCAGCAACAATGAGATCATATCCTGGACTTTTGTTCATTTGAAGACGACTTATTTCTTTTTTGACTTCTGTTATTGAGAAAATAGGAATCTCATCGTTGTTAAATACTTCTTCGAGGCCTTGGTTATTGCTCATGTTAGAACTAAAAACTGTTGACAAATATTCTGCAAATGCATCAGCTTTCTCTAAATTCGACTTTGCCCAGTTACCATCATTTGTTTTGATAGCGGGAACGTGGCTCAAAGGCTGTTTTAATTTGCTAGTTGCTTTCCATAGTGAATAATCTGTTTTATTATCATAGGTTAATTCAGATAGATAATGGTTTAAGTTGACATTTTTAATTTTTTCTATTTCTCGTCTTAGATTCTTAGTAGCATTGTTCAATATGGTTTTATCAAGTGGACATCGAGTTTGCTGCCATTTCTTACGAAGCCTTCTTTTATTTAAAATAAGGTCTCGAATGCTTTCTGGATAGGATATTTGTTTCTCCGATTTATTCAAAACAGGTGTACTTCCCCATGCTGATTGCTGCAATAGAGTCGTAAATATTTCTACTTCTCTTTCTAGATCATCAGTATTGTTGATATTAGCCAAGGTGTTGACTTTATCTTTTATTAGGGATTTATAGAGCTTCCAATCAGTATGCTTGTTGGTTAACGTGCTGTTTGATTTCTTTTTTGTATGTCACAGAAAAACGTGAGATAAATTGGTGAGTGGTCTGAACTGAAATCAAAACCACTTTTAATTTCTAAATTTGCCTTAGAGATCTTATGTATTATAAAGAAATCTATCAAATCTGGCATCTTGTCTCTATCAGATGGCCAGTAGGTAGGACATCCTGTGGAGATGGTATCACTTCCAGTTTCAATTAAAGCTTTGGCAAAATTTCAGTTTATGGGGGACATCCCTGGAAAAAAAAAAAAAAAATGCCACGCCCCCTTAAATGACCCCAGGAGTGCGAAAATCATAATGAATAAGGGGGCTCACGCCCCTTATGGGCGTGGCAGTCGAAAAACGACCCGGCCCACCTACGTAGACAATATGGGTATCAAATGAAAGCTAATGTCTTCACGATTCCAAAAATAGCCGTAGTTGCCAGATCGGGCGATTTTTGTAGCCGATATGGCCATTTTGGCAAAATTTGGGGTGGGGGAAATTTTTTTTTTCCTTTTTTTTTGCTTATATTTTATTAAAATCAAACAAAAATGAGCATTTTGTGCGAAAAGATTACTATTGTTAGCGTTACCCAGGGATTACCGCGTGGAGGTCATAGTAAATCAACGAGGAAAACTCTTGAAAGCTTCTGATTGGTTAATGAAAATTTGTTATACTGGCTTCGCTTAGTAAAGTTTTTCTGCGTGACCGGCCTACGGCCGGGCTTAGGGGTTTTTAACTCCAGTATGTCTTAATTCTAGACGGCTGGGATCTCGAGTGCTCGGCCTCTGGCCGAGCTAAAAAGAAATAAACAAACAAAAGTCCTTCCCCCATTTTATAAAAATTAACATATCTTCCTCAAATTCTGGACGATCTGGCAACTACGGATATTTTTGGAATCGTGAAGACATTTCCTTTCATTTGATACCAATATTGCCTAAGTAGGTGGCATGGGTCGTTTTTCACCCCCGCCCCTATTTAACAAAAATGGCCGTATCGGCTGCAAAAACCGCCCGATCTGGCAACTATGGCTATTTTTGGAATCGTGAAGACATTAGCTTTCATTTGATACCCATATTGTCTACGTAGGTGGGCCGGGTCGTTTTTCGACTGCCACGCCCATAGGGGGCGTGAGCCCCCTTATTCATTATGATTTTCGTACTCCTGGGAACATTCTGAAGGGGATGGCATATTCAGATTTTTTCTCTAGGGGTGTCCCCCATAAACTGAAATTCAGCCAAAGCTTTATATAACTCTTTTCCTTTCGTATTTTTCAATTCTGGCGATGTTTTTCAGTTTCGCCGATTTCGGCAATTTCCAAATTGATCGATTGAGTAAAAAAATAGATTGAATTCCCAGTTATTGAATTCGCAATGATTGAATTCCCAACGATTGACTTCCCAACGATTGAATTCCCAATGATTGAATTCAATAATTGATAATATCGAATGAGCTAAATTGATTGAATTCCCCACTAGTGAATTCCAAAGAATGAATTCTCTGCTATTGATTAGAAAAAATCATTCGATTTAAAAAAATCCGATTTGATTTTATCAAAATAGAATTCAATCTTTGAAGCTCTGTATATGTACAAAAACTTATACTAGTATACAAATATTTATATTCTATTATATTTTATTATTAAATTTATTATTATACAACACATTAATAAAACGCTTTCTACAAATTAATTTTTTGTTTTATTTGAAACATTTTTTGGGCTGTTTTTCTTTCTTACCGCAAGGTAAATATACGCATTTTTAGGGGGGTTTTTGCGCATATAAAAATGTATTTTTACGCATTTTCTCCGTATATTTACAAGTAAAGCATGTATTTTTACTCAAAAATTCAGTAAAATTATTCTTTTATTTCTAAATTTAATTACATTTTTACGCACTTGCATAGTACATTTACACTCTTTTTGTTGACTAACGTACACGTAATGTGTGTATTTTTATTCATTACACACATAGAGTAAATTTACCCAACTTATAGTAGGAGTATAGTTTCCTACTATAAGTTGGGTAAATTTCAACAGAAATTAATTAGAGTGTATGTAACATTTAGTTTTTTTTTGCTAACAGAATCCCAGTTTGAAAAAAGGTCGCATCCGTTCATTAGAGTTGGCAACAAATACGTTTTAGCTAGCAGCATTCGGATCTCTAAAGGTGTATAGTATTGTGTCATCAACAAATTTCTCAACATAACAAATGGGTTATCGCATATAGCGTTAACATGATCAGACCAATCAAGATGTTTATTGAAGATAATTCCTAGGTTTCTGGCTGTACCGACTATTTCAACTGGAGAATCACTAATATATATTGGTGGTAGAAAAGGTTGAACTAGGTTATTATTGCCAATAATCATAGCTTTGGATTTTTTGGAGTTCAAACATAGACCATTCGTAGATGCCCACTTAGTAATTCTTGTTAAATCTTGATTTAATTTATTAATGCAATTTGTGACCTCAGTGGGCTCACAACTGATGTTAGAGCTGTACGTCGTCAACATACATTTGGACACTACAGTGTTGAAGTTGAGATGGTAAGTCGTTAGAGTATATAGCATACAATAACGGACCAAGAATCGAACCCTGTGGTACACCTCTCTCAACTGGGTAGCTGCTTGACATTTCAGATCCATGGTAAACCGATTGCGATCTGCCATATAAGTACGATGCTATTAATTTCACAGCTGTTGGTGAGAAATTACACAAATATTTAAGTTTAAGGCAAAGAATTGAATGATCTACTGTGTCAAACGCCTTCGAATGATCCAGTAAGACAATGAAAGTTATTTTCCTGTTATCCATTTCAGTTCTTATAACCTCAGATACATCAATCAAAGTAGTAATGCAACTGTGTTTAGGTTTGAAAGCGGATTGCCTATCAGTGAGTAAGGAATTGCAGTAAATAAATAAGGTAGAATTGCAATTGGACGATAATTTGTATCTGATTTCGGTATGGCTATAATTTTTGCGTGTTTCCACATAGTAGGGAATTCAGAAGTTGTTATGATTGTATTAAATATATGTTTCACATGTGATGAGATGTACGTGAGAATCAGTTTTATAAATTTAGGATGAATTCCATCATGTCCTATGGAGTTTGATTTAATGCTTAGAAAAGCTTCTAAAACATCTTAATGAGTAAAGTGTATAAATTCAAAATGAATGTTGTGGTTGTTGTTCTCAGAAAAAACATTATTGATGAAAGAATTGTTGTATGTATAATTACGTATATGATTGATATTATTTGCATTGGTATTATTTGTATTTGTAAAAAGATCGGTGTAATGATTAATATCGGCATCAGGCATAGAAATGTTAACAAACATATGGTTTAATTGATTAACATCGATGATGTTAATAACATTATTATTGTAACTCACAATTCCCATATTTTTAATACCTTTCCATTTCTTTTTCGAGCAAACAGCAGATTTAAATTTATCTTCATAGAATTTTGACTCTGCAATTTTGATTTTCGAATTTACTTTTCTTCTTAATAACTTCAAAATGTCATGAAGTTCATTAGTAATTCCTTTCCTCAATAAGCGAATTGATTTGACTAGAAAACCAGGGCTGCTCACATCGTATCCGTTTTTCCTTAATTATGATATATTTGTTATAAAGGAATTCTATATAATGGTGCAAAAACATGATTTGTTCATCTAAACTTGGCTTATAAAAAATTTCGTTCGATTGATAATCAATGTTTCTAAAATCTCTGTAAGTTATTACTTTCTGATTCTGTTCATCAATGTGAAAGTCATATACTACAAAGATAAGATCATGCTTAGAGAATAATGACGCTGAAAGCTGACCAAAGAACAATAAACTAGACATTTTATTAACGAAACAAAGATCTAGAAGTGTGTTGGTAGTTTTTGCAAAATGGGTAGGTGTCGAGAAATTTAAAAGATGCAAGCTTATAGAAATCATACTGTCCCTTAGACCTTCATCTACCAATATATTATTGTTAAAATCACCAACAATTATCACATCGGAGTATCCCATTGTTATAGTTGTTAATTTAGTTAACCAATCATCCATTTTGATTCTCTTGTTTGGCCTATAAATTGCACCCAGTAAAAGCTTTTTGGTTTTGCTAAAAATCTCTACTAACAATTGTTCTATTTTAAAATTTGTATTATCATTATTTACCATCTCGGCATCTGGCATAAATTTTATTTTACATTTTATTGAAGATTTAATAAAAAAGGCAACTCCTCCAGCATTAGTATCCCTATCAGCACGAAGAAGTCTGTAGCCACGTAAATTATAATTACTGCCATAAATAGTAGTTACAAAACATGTTTCCGAAACACATATCACATCTATGTCAGATTCCTCAAATATATAACGAAGACTTTGAGCATTTAAATGGCTAATTTTTAGGCCAGACTTTCCCTTAGGAATTTCACTCTGATTAATGACTATTTGAATTAATTCCATTATTTTTGGATAGTACATTTTGTTTTTAATCTGGTTGTATGTTTACATTTAATAAATTTAATAAATTATATTTGTTTGTCATTAGAGAACATTGCTATTAGCTTTTCTTGAACTGTGTTATAACTATGTTCGGATAATTCAGAAAATATGCCTATTTTCCCATTGGTAATATATTTTCTAAATATTTCTCCTATTCTATTAAAATCTGCCTCTGCTATAAAAATAATCCTTTTTCCATGCAAACTTTTCATTTCCTCAACCTTGTTATTTGTTAATATAATTTGTGTTTTATATTTGTTGACTATTTCTTCCTTTTTATAAAAATGATCCTGCAAATTTTCCTCCGCTGAATGAACTGTTGCCATAGATATATTGTCATCTTCTATATTGTTTATTATGTTAAAATCTGATTCATTACCCTGTTTTTCTTTAATATCTTCCTTATCTAATTCATTTTCTTCATTAACATTTTCTATTCTACTTAAAAAGTCTGCTACTCTTTTCTCCTTTCCTTTTATATACTCCTAGTTTTAGATGCCATCTTTGATGTCTCGGAGACATATCCATTCCCTAATATTTTGAATGCAAAAACTTAATTGGTTGATGTTCCGTTAGAATTTTTAATTTTCTCCCATAAAGATATGGTCGCAAGTAATTAATACTCCATAATATCGCTAAAAATTCTTCATCCGTTGCCGAATAGTTCCTTTCGTGGTTATTCAATGTTCTTGATGCAAAACATATTGGATGCCCTTCTTGTGATAAGACAGCACCAATTGCGTAATTAGACGCATCTGTGGTCAGAGTAATTTTCTTTTCAAAATTCGGGTATCTTAGGATTGGATGTGAAATAATTAGGGTTCTATGTACGTTGGATCTTTAATATTTATTTTTACTCCTTTCTTCAGATATTTCGTTATCGGCTGTGCTACCTTAGCCTAGTCCTTAACAAATTTCCTGTAATAGCCCGTAAGTCCTAGAAAACTTTTTATCTGTCTTTCAGTTTTGCGAATCTCTAGCTCTTTAATAACTTTAACTTTCTCCAGATTCGGGTTAAGTCAATCACATGTTAGAATGTGACCTAAAAACTGAGTCTCCTTCTTCATAAAATTACATTTGTCAATTTATATTTTCAAATTCGTCCGTTCCAGTACGTTAAATATGTCTGTTATTGAATTCACATGTTCATTTAATGAGGTACTAAATATGAGAATATCATCAAGATATACAAGGCAATTTTTATTAATGTGGTCCCGTAATGTCTCGTTCATTAATCGCTGAAAGGTGCGCTCTTCAGTCCGAATGGCATTCCTATGAATTCGTAAAGTCCTTGTGGTGTTACAAAAGCCGTTTTTTACCTATCTTGTTCCTCAATCAGTATTTGATGATATTCCTGAGCTAAATCTATTGTCGTAAAATATTGAGCTCGTCCTAGTTTATCCAAAATGGAGTCTATTTTGGAAGAGGGAATTTATCATCTATTGTCACCTCATTATCCTTTCTGTAATCAACTACAATTCTATATTTTTTCTATCCTGAATTATCTACCTTTGTAGGTACTACTATTAAAGTCTTCTTACCTCCTCGTGTTGTGGGGGGTATCTGTACATTTTAGAGTTTATCTGTTCGTTCGTTGTCGTCCAAACTTCATTTATGTCCATTGTACTTTTTAACTGATCTCCCTCTTTAAAGAATAAATTTCTAAGTCTTTTCAATTTGTTCCCTATTTCCCTACGTTCTTCTTTATTTAAATGATCCAATTGAATTCTATCCCATTCGAATTTAATTCCTTCTAGTGCACACATTTCTATGTCTTTATATGGATTTACTAAAAATCTGCTAATTTTCCTATTAAAGGATACATATCCATCTATTAAATGTGTTACAGTGTCAAAACAGTTCATCAAGTCAGCTCCAATTATCAAATTATACTTTCGTCCTTTTAATTCAGTCACTTTCCATCTAACCTTTGAGCAAATAGGCAAATTAAACTCTTTAGGTGCGTTAGTTAAAACCTCATATCTAACTACATCTTTTCCTGTTATTGTACTTCTACATTATCTACTTCCATTTGTTCGGTTCGGTCTTGCCTAGGTTGATTCCAGCGATATTGGCCGGAATTTGGCCTAGGGTTTCCTACCTGATCGAACTTCTGAAAACTATTCAACTTATTATTATCCCTGTTATTCTGAACTCTATATCGTCCTGAATTATTAAAGTTTCTATTAATATTATTGTCAAAATTATAGTTATTGTTGTTAACGTTGTCCCGTTCTGGTCTATAATTCCGTCTAAAACCAATCCGTTCCCGCCAATTTTGCTGACTACAAAAGTTACTATTATAATGTGTCCGTTGGTTATAGCTATTTCTATTCTGTGTCCGATTTTGTCTAGATGCTACGTCCTCTTTAACCCTGAATTTTCTGTATTCCGGTAGAATACAACAATCCACAAAATCTTCTTTTCGTCATTATGTCTATAATATTCTGTAAATCTCGTTCGTCGTAGATTTTATCTAATAATATTCCCTGAGTCATTTGCTTAGTGTTAGCTAGTAAACTATCTATATTAGTCAAGTCAATACAATGATCACCACGATAGTAGGCAATTAATTCATCCGACTTATATTTAATATTTTGTATTTCTATTGCTAATTCACTTAACTGTTCACTCTTAAATTATTTATCCTTTTGTAGATATGATTCGGTTCTGTGTCAGGTCGATATCTTAGTTTCAGCACTTTCCTTATCAAATCCCAGTCATCTGGCTGCTGAATATTTATTACGGTGTTCTTTGCTTCGCCTTGAATGTTTCTATAAAATATAGCTTTTATGGCTTCCGTTTTCGAGTCCTCTCTGTTGATTGTTGACAGAAAGTATTCTGCACCACTTATAAAGGAATTTATGGCGATTTCGTTTGATCCAGTAAATACCGGTAAATGGGATACATTTTTGAATATGGAATTTGTATCCTGGGCATTAGGTATTTTATTTCTTGGGAGTTCCATGTACGCATTCCGCAATTGATCTAGTTGTCGTTCTCTTCTGGCCAATTCCTCCACCAATTCTACTGGAGGTATTTGGGCTTGTTCTTGAGCCATCCTTCGTCTTCTTGCGTCAAAAGCTTGTTGTCTCCTAATTTTTATTTTGTGGTGTTTTATAAGTTTTTACGGAAACGTATTTTCGAATCACTGGATCCTTTTATAAAAAAAGAATCCTACCGACTGCGCCAATTTAATAATTTAACCCGGTTATTGAGATTTTTTTTAAAAAATGTAAACTTTATTGACCAAAGACAAAATAAAACTAAATTTACAATTTAATTTTTCTTATCAACTAACTTCTTAAAAGTATGTAATTGCTGTATTGTCAGCAAAAGAATATTTTAAGTTATTGTGAAATTTTGGAAATCAATATAAAACTCTTTACTAATTAAAATTGAAACTAGACTGTTGATTAAACAAAATTAAATTAAAAATATTGACGAAATCAAATTAAAGTGAAAATGCTGACAATGCAATAATTAATTTATGGTCCAATAACACTACCAATGCTGTTTAAGAATTGGTCGAACTTGTCTGGGGTTTGGGTAGTATTTATATATGTAACTCACGCTAACAAATTCATATTGTTCTACTTAGAGCATTTTAGCTTTTTCTATGTGCCGGTAGAATTTTTTTATATGCTTTACTTTAAAAAAAACAATCTTGTAAAATATTTTTTAATGTTTAATACGTCTGGCAAAATTAAAGTAAATCGGAAGAGGTGTTGTAAAAAAGGTGTTCGGTCTGACATGGAATGACTCATATAAAAAAATACAAAATTGTGTTAAGCTATGTACACACGGTTGTCAAATCTTACAATATTGTAAGATCTGGCAATGTGCTGGCAATGTACTGTCAATGAAACATGTTTAGCAAAAGGTAAATTGTCAGTTCAGACGATTGTAAGAAAACCTTTCAATTTCATTGTCAGACAATTGTCAAACAATAAATTTATCTGCCAACAAAAATTATCAGTTCACACGGTTGTCAGATTCTTGCATGGCAAAAATTGCCAGATCTGTTATTAGACATTGCCAGAACTGTCAAAACATTTGAAAAACATTATTAATTGTCAATTGTGTAAAAAAGAAATAATATTGTCATGGAACAAAAAAAAAAAAGCGATTGCAACTATATTAGCTGCATATGTGTTTGAAAATAGCGAGGATGAAGATAAAGTAGTAAAAAAACGCCGCAAAGTTTGGGTGAAGGATTGGGTGCTTAAACGCCAGCAGGAAGGATTTTATGCTAAATTGCTCATCCAATTAAGAACTGACGAGCCGGAGTTGTATCGCAATTTTTTGCGAATGGACTCCGAACAATTTGATTATCTGCTTAGTTTAGTGACTCCCCATATTAAAAAAAAAGATACCAACATGCGCAAGAGCATTTCAGCAGGTGAGCGACTTGTGCTAACCCTACGATACCTAGCTACTGGCGAGAACTTGCGGTCACTGCAATACCTATTTCGTATTCCAGTATCAACAATATCGTCTATTATTCCCGAAGTTTTAGATGCCATTTACAAAGTGCTTGTGGAAACGTATCTCAAGGTAAATTTATTTTCTTCATTCATTCCAACATAAAACTGATTTTAAATAAATATATTTCTAGGCGCCAAGAACAGCAGATGCTTGGGAAGCTATTGCTGGTAAATTTGACGAATTGTGGCAATTCCTTAACTACATTGGGGCAGTGGATGGAAAGCATGTGGTAATGGATGCACCAGCCAATGCTGGCAGTATTTATTATAATTACAAAGGTACACATAGCATAATATTAATGGGTATTGCTGACGCGGAATATAAGTTTCTGTATGTTGACGTAGGTGGTAATGACCGGTTTTCTGATGGTGGTGTGTTTATCGTTGCACATTTGGACAAGCACTGGATACTAACCAGCTATGTTTGCCACCCCCTAAGGTACTACCCAGTCGACAGCGGCCTGTTCCGAACGTACTCGTTGCTGACGATGCATTCGCTATGCGACATAATTTATTAAAGCCATATAGCCAACGAGGTCTCACTATTATACAGCGTGTATATAATTATCGGCTAAGTCGTGCTCGCCGTATTATTGAAAATGTATTTGGTATCATGTGTTCACGTTTCCGGGTACTGCGCAAACCAATATGCCTAAATCTGGAAAAAACAAAAAAAATAACACTTGCGTGTTGCGTGCTCCACAACTTTTTAATCACAACAAATAAAAAAAAGTATGCCCCGGCCAATGCATTTGACCATTACGGTGACAACGGCGCACTTATCCCTGGTGATTGGCGCGGCGACGAAGCGATTTCCAATTCAATGTATCCATTGCAAAGACCACGTAATAACGCTTTCAATGCCAAAGATGTCCAAAAAGAATTTACAGAATATTTCGTCGAAGAAGGTGAATTGGATATTCAGTATACACAAATAACACGACAATAAGCACGTACTTTCACTTATTGAATCACAACAGTATTTTTCGTTTTCAAAAGCATTTGCTATTTAGGATCAATATATTAATACTTTTCCAATTCCTAATCGATTTCTATGCAAATGGACAAAAAAAGTGTTGAAATTCATTTAATATACAGTGGGGAGCACTTGTGAGTACATGTAAGTACTTTTTACACCTAAAGATTCAGGCCGAAAAATGTTTGACACTTGAACTAAATTATACTTTTCTAAAGGTACAAGGTACGACATTATCGTCTGTTGAACTTGATAATAAATTTGAATTTTTTAAAATTTTGCATTGCGGGACAACCTCAATTTCAATTTAAAATAATGTCGTAAGGAAATAAGTTATCTTAAAAATTGAAAAACTGAAAAAAAATGGTAAGAGTAGTAGTTTGTTCAGGTGACGTTACAAGTATTATGAAAAATGTATTTTGTAATTTGTGGGGGATTTTGTTCGTTATTCAAATATTCAAACGTATTAAAAGGGTTAAGAATTCAACTATATTCACTTTAGGCTTATCGAAAATTGTTACTTTGAAAAGTATTTCATTTTGAATTTTCAAAAATTTTCTTTTACAAATTTCAAAGTTTCAAAATAATTTTCATTATAAAATCGAACAATATTCTCGAACATCTTTAAAGAAAATAAATATTCAACATCCTGCTTGTAAATACTTCCAATTTATAGAAGATTGGGGTTTACTAATTGGAAAGCTTAATTGTTGAAATCCTGATCGAAACTACATCCTGTGGTTCTTTATAAACGTCGTTATCCATCCCTTAAGGGCAATAGCCACATCATCAATTGGGAGTGTAAGCTACAATTCAAGTCAAACTCATCATCAAATCATCTTGGTGGAAGCTATAATACAGCAATTTAAGAACGATTGGTGTTACATTTTAACGGTTATATTAAGATTGGTTTTCCATCTCAACTATTTTATTTATCAAATTTACATCGTTCTGGGTTGGTGGAGCTATAATTATCCAGATTGGTTTTACATCTCAACTATTAACTCATCAAATTTACATCGTTCTGTGAGAGCATATTTTGAATTTGATCGGATCGGCAGCAACATTCTAAATCATTATTGAATATAATCACTAAATAGAGTCGCAATATTTATCGATTTTTTTTATTTACGTATTTGGACATAATTTAAATACCGGTATTACAATCATTTTTATCACGTCCAGAGTTCATTGAAAGAATTTTGACGTGATCATTTAATTTAGATAATTTTTACTAAACGGGTTGTTATATTTAACTCCAATTTTTCCTTATTATTTTATTAACTTAAATTTGCTTTAATTTCTTTTATTCTCATTTTTTTTAACGTAAATCTTAACTTACTTTTTTTTTATTTCGCGATAAATTTTATAACAATTTAATTTCTAATCGCTAATTATTAATACCTATTAAATATTTTGTAAAATTTATTTATATATCTAAATATCTCACTAGTATTAGTCCAAATTTTTTTATATAAAAACACCAGGTCAACTTCGTCGCCGTGATCACAGCCATGGAAGAATCTGGGTAAGTTTATTAATTTATTTATAGTAATTAAATGTGCTAAAATCCCAAAACTTATTTAACAAATTGTGAAAAGCAATCTGATGTAGGCGTGTCCCTATCCGGATTTCATTCCTGCCTAAGGAAATCTTCAGGGGACTTTGTTATTAGAATTTCTAGAGATATTTGTTATGTTAAATCACAAACTCAATGAGAGTTTCTTGTCCTCGTCTAGGAGCGAGATTCAAAATTTAAAATATCAAAGAAAAACCAAAACAACAACAAAAAATTGTCACAATTGGCTTTGTCATCTTCCAAATACTACTCTGTTTTTTTGACAGATCTAGCAATGTAGTGACGTTTATTCAAGTAAATCAACAATAGAAAATCATATGTTTTCTATTAGTGTCAGTTACATTTAAATTTGCACAAGCACCTGCATATTTGTTATTTAAATTTATTTTCATCGGGATAAACATTAATTGCATTTATAGTAATTAAATGTGCTAAAATCCCAAAACTTATTTAACAAATTGTGAAAAGCAATCTGATGTAGGCGTGTCCCTATCCGGATTTCATTCCTGCCTAAGGAAATCTTCAGGGGACTTTGTTATTAGAATTTCTAGAGATATTTGTTATGTTAAATCACAAACTCAATGAGAGTTTCTTGTCCTCGTCTAGGAGCGAGATTCAAAATTTAAAATATCAAAGAAAAACCAAAACAACAACAAAAAATTGTCACAATTGGCTTTGTCATCTTCCAAATACTACTCTGTTTTTTTGACAGATCTAGCAATGTAGTGACGTTTATTCAAGTAAATCAACAATAGAAAATCATATGTTTTCTATTAGTGTCAGTTACATTTAAATTTGCACAAGCACCTGCATATTTGTTATTTAAATTTATTTTCATCGGGATAAACATTAATTGCATTTATAGTAATTAAATGTGCTAAAATCCCAAAACTTATTTAACAAATTGTGAAAAGCAATCTGATGTAGGCGTGTCCCTATCCGGATTTCATTCCTGCCTAAGGAAATCTTCAGGGGACTTTGTTATTAGAATTTCTAGAGATATTTGTTATGTTAAATCACAAACTCAATGAGAGTTTCTTGTCCTCGTCTAGGAGCGAGATTCAAAATTTAAAATATCAAAGAAAAACCAAAACAACAACAAAAAATTGTCACAATTGGCTTTGTCATCTTCCAAATACTACTCTGTTTTTTTGACAGATCTAGCAATGTAGTGACGTTTATTCAAGTAAATCAACAATAGAAAATCATATGTTTTCTATTAGTGTCAGTTACATTTAAATTTGCACAAGCACCTGCATATTTGTTATTTAAATTTATTTTCATCGGGATAAACATTAATTGCATTTATAGTAATTAAATGTGCTAAAATCCCAAAACTTATTTAACAAATTGTGAAAAGCAATCTGATGTAGGCGTGTCCCTATCCGGATTTCATTCCTGCCTAAGGAAATCTTCAGGGGACTTTGTTATTAGAATTTCTAGAGATATTTGTTATGTTAAATCATTTGTTATGTTAAATCACATTTATCTTTATTTTATATTAACATACTATTGACAATTAGATATATAAATTTATTACCTTTACTTTAGTTTAAATTCAGAAATTTTTCCTGTATAAATCATTCTTCTTTAATAAACCATGAATTCTATTATGACTTGCTAGATTTTTTTCTTTAGTTGACGAAACTTAGGGAATAGATAATGACACAATTCAGGACGAACTGACTTTGACTTCATACATTTTTCCTAATTCTTTTTAAATTTTCATTTCTACTTTTCTCTTTAAAATGTGTAACGACCTGACCAAGATCCCCCCCATATTACCATGAGCACGGTCGAGCATTTCTACGGGTCAGAGGCGATTTTCGTTACATAATTTTTGGCGCCCAACGTGGGGCAGTCGTTCGCGACATTTCAGTGAATAACATCTTAATTGAAGAAAGTAATTTCGAATGATTGTCCCTAATTTCTTCTAATTTTCTACGTTTACTTCACCTCTCTTAATTTTTTTTATCTCATTTCGATTTTATAATTTTTTTCCATGAATATATGTAATGACAGAGTCGTTAAGATTAATCTGACCATGTATTGATGGTAAGTCAAATATAGTGTTTTAGAGTTTGGAAAATGCGGTAATGATCTCCTTTTGTTACTGACCAAATTTTATTCACTATAAACTTATCCTCTTCTCTTTTTGTTTTATTTTTTTAATTTTTGGAAACTGGTTGATGATGTGAAATATGTCATCATACCAATTCAATAGAGATTCGAGTGTCGTAGATGTGATAATCAGGAAATTGTTATTTTTGAACTTGTTTTGGAAATATACTTGGTTGTTAGTCTATGAATTTCTAAATTGATAAGTTTTATTATTTTCTCTCTCTCTCTCACACGCTTTCTCTTTCTCTCCTTTTTTTTGATATTCTTATTTAATTCATTTAATTTAAAGAACAATTTATTTTATACACATTTTTTTTTGTGAACAAGGACTGTATTGTATTGTGTTATTATCTGTAAACCTTAAGGAGTAGTTGACTTATGTTAAAATATTGATTGAATCTTAAAAAGTAATAAGTGCGATAAATATTATTAAAATATTTTTTTTTA
Source organism: Delia radicum (assembly GCA_021234595.1). Lineage (NCBI taxonomy): Eukaryota > Metazoa > Arthropoda > Insecta > Diptera > Anthomyiidae > Delia > Delia radicum. Next base: position 11,399,555 of record CM037856.1, on the reverse strand, counting down.
TTAACCGATTTTGTTTTAATTTTTTTTTATATATTAGCTGTGATAATTCAAAACTTACGAGAAGTAGATAATTTTATTCGATATGCCGCAAATACCGCGTAGTCCCAGTGCACCTACTCTTAATTTAGTTGTCGATAATATTGAACCGTCAGTAAATAATGAGAATGAGGTTGTTGTAGTTCCAAATAATAATATAATGGAAAATATCGGGGTTAGGACACCCGGTGTTCAGACTCGTCGTCAGGCTCGTAAGGCGGCTGAGGTAAATTTTAACAATACAAATAATGTTAGATCAGCATATGATAATATGTTGACAGGACAACAGGTTCATTCGTTGATTTCACAATCTTTAGATAATTTTCGTGTTGAGTTATCTCATGTTGTAGGTGTTGAATTGCAAAGAGCATTGTCTACGTTGAACTTCGATTCAAATAATGCTAACAGAGGTGTGCGAGAACAAGGTTTAGATTTAAGTCCTGTTCGTCAGGATATACGCCCTCCTGGTTTTGGAGATAACATTACTCCCAGGCCATCTCGCATGGTTATTAATTCTAATCGTTTCAACGATAATTTGCATCCAACTGCTATGTCAAGTGCAATCGACCTTTCTAGAGAAAGAATATCAAATTTTATTCACAATTGGCATATTACCTTTCAAGGAAACTTGGAGGAGATTACAGTAGATGAATTTATATATCGGGTTAATAATTTAACTACCGTTCATTTGAATGGTGACTTTGAGTTGCTCTGTCAATATGCCCATAATTTATTCGGGGGTAAGGCCAAACAATGGTATTGACAGGTATTGGCGTTTCCATCGTCAATCAGATGATTCGTTTACTTGGACAGGATTATGTCAAGCGTTGAAACGTCAGTTTAAGGAGACAAGCTCCGATGAGGATATAAAAGACGATATGCGTAGGCGCAAACAGAAACTTAATGAGAACTTTGATGAGTTCTTAGATATTCTTTTATGCATGAGTGATAAACTTAGAGTTCCACTAAATGGGAAAGAATTTGTTGAGCTTGTCTTGAGAAATTTGAAGTCGGACTTGAGACATGAATTACTTCATGTAAACATCCCTGATATATCGGTTTTGCGATACGAGGTCCGGAAACATGAAAAGTTTTTGGAAGATATGAAACACTGGTCAAATAGATCTAGTGTTGGGATACGTCGTCAAGTTGAAGAACTAAGTCATAATATTTCACCAGAAGAAGACATCGAGGAAATGGAAGAGGACATAAATGTGTTAGATTCGACCAAATGGAAATGTTGGAATTGTGATGCAGTAAGTCATGGCTATCAAGAGTGTTATCTCCTCGACGCGTTTTCTGCTACGGTTGTGGTGCGTTGGACACGTATAAACCAAATTGTGTTAAATGTTTATCAAGGGCCAGGCCTTTAAACTCAAAAGCGGATGTGCGACCAGCAACAGGTGCACATCCCAAAAAGCCTCGTCATTAGATTTATCCATTATGGAAATTTTAAACCCTGATTTGGCTTTGCTATATCATACTCGTATACAAAATCATAGTAATAATATTCCTCCACAAAATTCTGTTGGAAAATTATCCAGTCCTAAATCCCGTTCAGCTCTTAAAATGAATACGTTCTGGAAAATTCGTAAAAGCCTTCGAAAACATACGATAGCCTCTATAATTACAAAGGGAATTGATGTAAGACCTTATGTCAACGTTTCAGTATTTGGTACATCTCATCTCTCCTTATTAGATAGTGGTGCCAGTATCAGCTGTTTTGGTGGTAGTTTAGCTTACAAAATTTTATCAGAAAATAATTCCAAGCTGATGAAATTCAAAGGAAATGTGAAAACTGCTGATGGTCAACGACAGCAGGTTAGAGGTTCGATAATTGTAGATATTACATTCGAGGACCGAACAAAACCGTTAGAGGTACTAGTGATACCTAATTTAAAACAGGATCTTATTTGTGGAATGGATTTTTGGAGACTGTTTGATTTACATATAGTGTTTATTTGGGGGTTAAATTTAAAGCGCGAATCTTTTTATATACCTTTTGGAGTGATCTTCTTTTATATAATAAATAAAAGATGGCGGGTTTTTCGAGAAACTTTATAAATTATTTTTATTAACCTTTAGTTTAAAAATAGGTTTGAGGTTAATACAATTCTAGTTTTAAGGTTAGGGTAATTTTAACAATTTGTGATTTTGATTTCACTCTTTAGGGTTTTTTTTGTTTTAATTTTTATATAATTAAAACTAGAGTTTAAATTCACGGCTTTCTATATTCATTTTACTTAGGGTTAAGTTAGACTTAAGAACTTTATAAGTAATTTATCACTTTAGATTTAAGTTAGATTTTAACATATTAGATTTAGGTTAAAATTAACAGTTCTTTTTAATTTAGATTTTAGTTTAAATATTTAATTTTCGAATAAAATTCTGTTGATATCACGACTGATCACTTGTTGTGTTGTTGAAGGTTTTAAAAATTGTGAGGATATAAAAACTTTCTGTTAAGTTAGCTGCAACTCAGTTGTTATAATTGACAGCTAACTTTGAACTGGGAACAGATGACGACACAGTGTTGGTACTTGTGGTACCTTTTTTTCACGGCGTGAACATCCTCCCCGCCTTTACGTGTCTGTAAAAAATAAATGATTGGACTTTAGTGAATATTCAAAATTGGGTATAATAAAATGGGTAATAATAAACAAGCAGATTTAAGAAATACTTGAATTTTAAATGGGTAAGGTTTATCCAGAGTAAGATCCCATGATGAACCAACCAAGAGTGGAATCTTGGGCCAAAAGAGATCCACCATCAATATGGATTGTGTTGGGCTTTAAAATGGACGTGTATAGGTTGCCTCCAATTTCCATTGACACGGGTTCGTTTGAGTGGAAGTTGGGGTCGGCAAGGGCGACGTGTCCAACTTTTTCCTTAACGGATTCATTAAACGAGTTGGTATACGGGTGTTTCGGCAAATCTTTGCCTACAAGCCAACATATGTCATATTTGATCAGTGACGTCATGTTGGGTGTGATGGTAAGCTTCACATACGTTTCACCATCCATTTGAAAAGTTTTCAATTTGTTTTCACGAACAAATGAAATGGCTACGCGTGAAGTTGTGAGACTTGGGTTAAGGATGGATCTCACAGTAACCAATCCTTCTTCAGTCATGGCGAGGACTTCTGCTGTTGGAACAAAGGTTCTGGTGATTGAAGATGGTACTCCAATCGCGGAACTTGTTGATGGGTGGGGTTGTGGTTCTGACGGAATTGTGCGAGATGTCGATGGCCTCTGCTCAGTGTTGATATTCCGAAGAACCATCTGATGACCATGCAGAATAGTGTGATGTTTTAACTTGCACACACGACATCGAGCTAAATTTGTACAATCAGCAAGAAGGTGATTTCTTGCTAGACAATTCGTGCAGTAGTGTAAATTAAGCGCGGTTGCGTATTTTTCCGCTAAGTTTTTGTCCAAAAACTTTTTGCACTTTGCGATGCGATGGTCAGCACGGCAAATGCCACACCCAAAGTAGCGATTACTTTGAGCTTGTGTTGACCTGGCAGTGACGGCTTGTCCTCGGGTTTGTCTAGCTTCTTGTCTTCGGGTTGGTCTTATGGGTGCTGCTGGTCTTCGGGTTGGCTGAACAGTTCGTCTAGCCGTACGACGTTGAGTACTTTGAGCTGCAGGTTGAGCAAGTCGTTGGTTACGTGGTGCTGATCTACGTGGAGCCATTTTTTTTCTATATAATTGAAATGAATGATAATGAATTAGCATGAAGATGAATTAATGAGATTAGTGTGTTAGGGTGAATGGGTGTTATGAATGAATGAAATGAGAATATTGGGTAAGTATATAAGTGGATTGGGTTAGTTTAAAAAGAAGTAAGAATTTAGTTATTGGGTAAAACTACAACTTTTGCTATTGGTCGAGTCAAAGTCCCTTTTGAAGTTCGTAATTCTACGACTCTAACGCGACTATCAGAACCTGGGAAAACTTTGATAACTCGGCCAAGTAACCATTCATTTGGGGGTATGTTATCTTGTTTGATAACGACAAGATCATTGATTTCGATTTGTCTCTGAGGGTTTTTCCACTTATATCTCTTGTGTAACTCTTTGAGATATTCATCTTTCCATCTTCTGCAAAAATAGTGATGCTGTATTTTTAGCTTTTGCCACCTATTTGCTAAAGTAAGGTTTCCTTGACTAAAGTCGGGTTCAGCAGGACTAAGTAAAGGACAACCTATAAGGAAATGACCTGGGGTTAATGGGTTTAGGTCTTGTGAGTTTTCACTTGCTGGGCTAAGAGGTCTTGAATTTAAACAGGCTTCGATTCTAGTGAGTAGGGTAGATAACTCTTCGAATGTATATTTGGTTGTTGCTGTTCTTTTGAGGTGAAACTTAAAGCTTTTGACTCCCGCTTCCCATAAACCTCCCATATGTGGTGCGCCGGGTGGAATAAAGTGCCACTGCACATGTTGAAAACTGCTCGTAGATACGACAGCTTCTTGGAGACTTCTTACAAATTCTTGCCGCTCTTTCTTCAACAGCTGACTAGCTCCGACGAAGTTCGTGCCGTTATCCGAGTAAATAGCGGCAGGGCATCCCCGCCTCGAAAAAAATCGTGCGAATGCTGCCATAAAAGCTTGGGTTGAAAGGTCTGAAGTGGGTTCTAGGTGTATTGCTTTTGTTGCAAAGCAAACAAAAACACATACATAGCCTTTTGTGATTTTGCATGTTCGGCCAGAATACGCTTTGACATCGAATGGTCCCGCAAAGTCGACCCCAGTGTTTGTGAAGGGTTTTGACAATTCTGTCCGTTCTGGTGGTAAAGCTGCCATTAACTGAGTTGCTTGGCGTTGTTTATATCTCGCACAGGGTGAACACTGATTTATTACTGATCGAATAAGATTTTTAAGTTTAGGAATCAAAAATCCAGCACGAATAATTCTTAACATGGTTTGATTTCCACCGTGTAGGGTAATAAAATGGACGTGATTCGTCAGTAATTTTGCAAAACAACTATTATAGGGTAATATTATCGGGTGTCTTTCTTCATACGAAAGGCATTTAGAGCTTGCTAAACGACCATTTGCGCGAATAATTTTCTTAGAATCTAAGAAAGGGGTAAGTGTGAGTAGGGTACTTTTCTTGGGTATGGGTTTATTTGATTTTAAACAATCATATTCTTCTTTAAAATAAAGATTTTGACAAAGAACTACGAGTTTATCTTGGGTTGATTTTATTTCAGCTGCATCTAACTGAATACTTGGGTGACTTAGCAGATTTTTAATTCTATCATTGATCTCTGGAATTCTTGTTGTGTCAAGTTCCAATCTTTGATGATGATCTTGGGTTCTACGGGTCTTTGAAATGCGATCACAAAATCGATATACGTACGATAAAACTCTGAGTGCTCTTGACCATTTTGAAAAATCTTGAAGAATATCAGTCTGAATAGTTACTGTGTTTGCGTAACATTGAATTTTTGCCTCAGCTTGGGTTTCAAAAGATTGTGTAGTAGTTGGCCATTCGGAAGCAGATTCTTTTAACCAAGAAGGTCCGTTCCACCATAGGGTATTTTCAATTAATTCGTCAGCAGTAGATCCTCGGCTTGCAACATCGGCTGGGTTATCATGAGATACAACGTGGTTCCAGTTGTTTACTCCCACTGTCTCCGATATGGTAGCCACACGGTTTGCTACGAATGTCTTCCAAGAATTGGGGGTTTTTTTGAGCCAAGCCAAAACGATGGATGAATCTGTCCAAAAATATGTTTGCTGTTGGGTTAAATTGAGTTGGGACAGCAAATTTTTTACCATATTTGCCAGCAAAACTGCACCACAAAGTTCCAGTTTGGGTATTGATACGGTTTTTATGGGTGCTACTCTCGTTTTAGCGAAAAGCAGCGTTACGGAAATGGGTCCGTCTATTGGGGTGACTCTTGCGTATAAAACAGCAGAGTATGCTTTTTCTGAAGCATCAGAAAAACCGTGAAACTCGACTTTTGCTGAGGGTAAAAACTGTATCCATCTTGGTATACGAATTTTGTTGATATTGTCATAATATCGCAAAAATGATTGCCACCTTATAAGGGTAAGTGGCTTGAGGCATTCATCCCAGTCTGTATTGTCTTGCCATATCTGCTGCATAATTATTTTTGCTGAAATAACTATAGGCGCCAACCAGCCAGCTGGGTCGAAAAGACGAGCAATGTCTGATAATACTGCGCGTTTTGTGTAAGCGGTTTTTCTTTCAATTATGGGTACGTTGAAGAAAAACAAATCATCTTTCGCGTTCCATCGAATGCCGAGGGTTTTGGCATTGTGTGATTCAGGCAGTGTCAGCAAATCAACGTCGAGTAGATGGTCATCGGGTAAACTTTGTAGCAGTTCGGCAGTGTACGAAATCCATTTTCTTAATGGAAAACCTGCAGAATCCATCACTGCAATTAATTGTTGTTGAGCGATTTTTGCATCGTTAATGGTGTGAGCACCAGCTAACACATCGTCAACATACATGCTTTCTCTTAAAACTTGAGAAGCTATTGGGTGGGTATTTTGAACATCTTTTGCCAGTTCGTGAAGTGTTCTAATTGCTAAATAGGGTGCCCAATTAACTCCGAACGTGACTGTTTGAAGTTCATAGTCGATTATGGGTTCATTGACGCTTTTGCGAAATAGAATTCGCTGAAAGGGTGTATGGGTAGGGTTTAATAAGATCTGCCGGTACATTTTTGTAATGTCGGCATTGAAGACGATCTTATAAAAGCGCCATTTTAGAATTAATACAACTAAATCTTGTTGTAAAATGGGGCCAGTATATAACGCATCATTTAAGCTGTTGCTGTTCGAAGTTTTGCTTGAAGCATTGAAAACAACACGAACTTTTGTCGTCACACGATCGGGTTTGACAACAGCATGATGTGGTAAATAATAGTACTCGTTTGAAGAGGTTTTTGGGTTATAAGGAACGGGTTTCATGTGTTCTAAATCGATATATTCGATAAGCGCGTTATCATATTCTGCCTTGAGAGCAGAATTCTTCAACAGATTCTTCTCATTTCTTAAATATTGCGCCATCGCAATATGGCGCGAGTTTCCTAACTCTAATTTTGGGGTACGAAATGGAAGATCTACCTGATAACGGCCATTGGGTAAGCGTTGAGTTGTCTTTTTGTAGAGTTCCTCACAAAAGGAATCTTCTAAACATTTTATGGGTTTTCTTGGGATTTCTTCAATCTCCCAAAATTTAGTTAAACACTCATCGAGTGTAACTGTGTTAAAATATGACACGACGGCACGGGTTGTGTGTGCTTCTTCTACAGGTCCAGTTAATATCCAACCAAATTGAGTCTCCTGAGCTATTAGTGAGTTAAGGAATTTATTTTTAACACCAGATCGCAATATTTGTGGGTAATAATCGCTGCCGATAAGCAAATCGACTGGACGACTGTCATAGAAATCTGGGTCAGCTAACGTGATGTTTTCTAAGTTTTCTGCAATTTTTGGGTCTATATTTTGGGTGGGTAAATTATTCGAAACTCCTTTTACTACAATTGCCTGCATTGTGAGGCTAAAATTTTTTCGGGTATTTGATCGAACTGTCACATCGCACAGCTTATTCGATCGAGCTGATCCAAGCTCTTCTAGTCCAGAAAATTCAGCTGATATGGGTGTAGAAGGTAATCGCAATTTGCGCCTGAGTTGATCAGTTACAAAACTGTAATCAGACGCTGGGTCAATAAGTGCTCGTGCGGGAAATAGTGCTCCTTGGATATCTACGTTTAATACGGCTGTTCCTAATAGCTTCTTTCGGTCATATAGGGTTTTAGAATTTGCAGTTGTGGCAAAAGATTGTGCATTTTTTGAAGTAGATTGCTCCTTCAAATCATCTTGAATGCTTCGGGTATTCGGGGTATTTGAGGGTTTGTGAATTAAAGAATTGTGCCGTCCTCCACAATGCCTGCATGTGAATTTACTGCGACAATCCTTAATGGAATGAGCAATTGCTAAACAATTGTAGCAAACTCCATTCTTTTTCACAAAATCGATTCTTTCGCTGACTAACATTGACGTAAATTGCGAACAATTGGCTAGGGTATGCTTTTCTTTGCAAAGTTTGCAAAATGCACCATCAGGCTTATCCGATTTTGTGTGGGTTTGGGTAAAATTTGAACTATTTTGTTCATTTTTAGGGTTCTTTTTGAACTGTGTGTTCTTGTTGGGTTCTTGGGTTACATTGAGAAAAGTTTTACCTCTTTTCTCAAAATGATTCCGATTATCTTGGAATTGTTTGTGTCTTGGGTTATGATTGTGGGGTGGGTTTTGGGTTTGACTATGGGTTTGATTTGAAAAAAGAGACTTTGCGTCATTTGCAGACTCAAGACCTCTATACTCTGAAGTCAAAAAGTCATCCAATTGCTCCCACGATGGGACGGTAGTATTATCTGCCAATGTTCTCTCAAACATTACGAGAGTCTCTTTGGGTAGTTTTGACATGCAAGTGAATACAATCATTGCATCACCCCATCTATCTCTTCCAAAACCCAAGGTTTCTAATGTCAGAATTGCGCTATTAACTATTCTTTGAAGACCTCTAATAGCTTTACCGCATTGGCCATTTAAAGTGGGTAAATTGAGTAATTTTCCAAACTGCGCTCCCACTTGTTTGCGCTCATTCTCATATTCTTTAGTTAACCCTCGCCAAGCGATATCAAAACCTTCATTTGTCGAGGGTGCGTCGTCAACTATTTCCCTTGCTCCCTTTCGGACTTTTCCCTTAAGGTAGCATAATTTTTCTATGCCACTTTTCCGTTTGTTATTTACAATGATTGCTGTAAACAAATCTCTAAAAGTGGCCCAGTTTTCAAATTCATAATCAAAAATGGGTATATCACAAGGCGATACGTGAATTGAAGTTTCCTCTGGGGTGTGGGTGGGTTCGGGTGCTAGTGTTTGTCTGGGTTCGGTTTTGTGTTCAAGCTCTGCAAGGGCTTCTTCCAGCGCAATTATTCTATTTCTATAATAGACCTTAGTTTTTAAAAATTGTTCCGTCAATTCATTTAAATCTATCTTCTCGGCTTCTTTCGGGTCGACTAGGAGCGTTGATTCATTAATTTTCTCAAAAAGGGAACTTATTTTATCAAAAATCGCTTCAAGATCACGAATTTGGACATTTATATGGGTGATCGACCTAATAGTTTCCCTGGATTGTTTATATTCCGCGTCGAAAGCAGGCAAATCCACTTTAACATAGCGTAGGAAACTATTGGACCAAGCTTTTAATTGAGACATTTTGATTTTCTCTTTAAAAAGTGTGGGTAATTATGAAAACTTTAAGACTTTGTGGGTAAAATTGTATTTTTGTGAGAAATTAGTTGACGAATTTGTAAAACGTTTAGTTTTATGGGTAAATTCAACAAATGTTGGGCGAAAAAGGGTTAAATTATTGGGTTTTGGTAAAAAACGGGTTAACTTCAAGTTTGAGGTACAATTAGGGTTAAAAAATTTAAATTGCTGCAAAAAGCGGGTTAATTTTTTAATTTTTGGAAAAAAACTGATTAAAAACTGCTTTTGTTGCCAAAAAACAGGTTAATTTTCCAATTTAGGGTACAAAATGGGTTAAAAACAAATTTTGCTGTGAAAAGCGGGTTAATTTTTTATTTTGCAGCACAAAAAGGGTTAAAAATAATTTTGGCTGCAAAAAAAACGGGTTAATTGTCTAATTTTGCGACTCAAATTGGGTTAAATACAATTTTTCTTGTGAAAAACGGGTTAATTTTCCAATTTGGTGTACAAACCCGATTAATTTTCAACTTTGCGGCACAACCCGGGTTAATTTTTAAATTTGCAGTTCAAAACGGGTTAAAACCAGTTTTTGTTGCAAAAAATGGGTTAATTTGGGGTTGTGGTACACAACGGATTAAAATTTGGAAAAAAAATGGGTTAAAAAAATTTTACGATTGATTTTGTAAAATTAATATTTTTAATAGTGGTCGTCAAATTTCCAACTGGGTCTTTAAACACTACTGTATTGCTGCGCTACACTAAAGTAAACGTCAGTATTAGTTCGTCAGACAAAATAATTATAAACTAGACAAATTCTATGAAAAGGGTGGGTGGGGTTTTTGTGCTAGTTTTGTGTAATTATTTTGCTTTTTAGTGTTAAAATGTGTGAAAATTTGTAAAAATTATTAAATTAAATTTTTAAATAAGTTGTTAATACTTCAACTTACCGACCTTTGGGTAAAAAATATTTACGTGTATGTTTGTATATATGTTGTTGTACGTGTTTTTTTTTTTTTTTTTTTATAATTTAACCAATACTCAGGGGATGCCCCCTACTCATGCAGTGCATTGTATTGATCAGGAAAATAAGGTATGGGAAGGAGGAAAGAGGGAGTAGTGTTTGTGGATATTTGATTTAAATTTTTCTAAATTGTAAGTAACAGGGAAGACTTCTGCGGGAAGTTTGTTCCACATACGAATCGTTCGACTAAAAAACGAATTTTCTCTGTAATGCGTTGTGCGAAACACAGGACAATCAACTACAAACGGATGTGCTCTACTAGATAAGCGAGTATTACGAATAAAAACTCGGGCTCGTGGAATAAGTTCGCTTATCTCAGATGAGCATCTCCCATGGTAATATCGATAGAAAAGTGTCACACAACCCACATTCCGACGATGCTCCAATGAATCAATAGAGTTGGATACACTACTGTCATTGATAAGCTTCACCGCCCTCCCCTGAACACGGTCCAGAAGCTTCAGAATAGACAGTGGAGCCCCTGCCCATATATGAGAGTTGTATTCCATTTTTGGCCGGATATAGCTGGTATAAATAGTAAGGAGATCGGATGGAGTGAAGTAAGTCTTGCACCGTTTTAGAAAACCGAGACACTTGAATGCCTCTTTCGACACTTGAAATACGTGCTTATTCCAACGGACATCACATTGTATTCTCATGCCCAGAACATCAAGAGTATCCGATTCCTCAATACCTATACCATCCATAGTTACAGATGACAATGTCAATTCCACAGCCCGTCTGTGGGTTAACATACAACATTGGGTCTTGCGTGCATTAAAATCGACCTTATTCGCGCGACCCCACTCGGAGATTGTAGAAAGGTCTTGATTGAGTGTGTCATTCATGTTCTGCCGCATGCCCTCTATCTCCAAAGAGCTTGGCCTGTGATCGAATGAAAATGAATGACAAATGTTGCTGTCATCTGCAAAAGAGTAGATAGGGTTGATGGTCTGACCAAGAAGGTCATTAATAAAAATAAGAAAAAGGGTAGGAGAAAGAACAGAACCTTGCGGTACCCCTGAATTTAGCTGAAACTCGTTTGATGAGACCCCATCTAAAACAACACGTATAGTTTTGTTTTAGATGGGGTCTTACGTTGAGATCCGCAAGAACCCTTTTGACTGCCCGGGCCCGAAAGAAAATCAAAGGCATAGTATAGGATACCCTTTCGAGAACGGGCAGTGGTTGATCGCTTTCCGGCAAGAAAGAATTTCTTGCAAAAAGTTCAGCGAAAAGGTTGGCCTTATCAACCGGGTCAGTGAATGATTGATCGTCCTTTAAAAGAGTTGGAATAGAAGAACTAGCATTATCCCTTACTCTTTTAACAAACGACCAAAAGGTCTTACTGCCCCGAGGAGCAGAAAGAACTTTGGCACGTAGACGCTGTTCGTATAAAACCTTTTCGCGTCTAAGTACCTTGGCACACTCGGTTCTCGCCTTTTTGCGGTGCAGATCAGTAACGGCGTTCTTATTCGAACGCCAATTACTGAACGCTGCCTCTCTGGATCTGACTGCATTTTTGCACGTCTGGTTAAACCAACACTTGTGTTTTGATTTAGCCGAAATATGCTTCGTTGGAATAAAAAGTTTCATTCCTAGCATAATAATATTGACTACCATTTCTGCAGCGGCATCGACGTTGTCGTCGAGAAAAACAGATTTTCCAGTTAAAATGCCGAAAGAAATCGTTGAGCTCGGCCCAACGAGCTTTTTCATATAGGAAAATAGAGCGTTTTGGCGCTAAGTTGGAAACGCTACGAAGAGTAGAATATGAAAAAGATGCAGAAATAGTACTGTGATCCGAATTGCCGAGAGGTGCAAGTATTTTCACTTCATACTTTTCAGGGTGAGAAGTGAGGAAGAGGTCGAGAGTGTTCCGCGATTGCCCTTCAACACATACATTGTGTGTTGGCTCATTCACAAGTTGCGCAAGATCATTATGCGCGGCGAAAAGCTCAACGTATTGGCCCTCGGGAGTTGTATGGCTCGAATGGCGAATCCAGGATGAGTTGTGGATATTAAAATCACCAGCAACAACGATTTCACTATTCGGACAACCCTCCAAGATTTTCGAAATTGAATCGGAAAGGGCATCGAAGCCATCAAGGGATTTAGCCAATTCCGTGTTTGGACTTCTATATAGAAACCCGAAGTGCAATATGTGCGACCTGATCTGGAATTTAACCCAAAGAGAGCTAAATTCCTTATCATTAGAGTACAACTGTTGCTGATACTGGTACACAACATCATAGCGAATGTACATTGCAAGGCCCCTATGTAAAGAAAAAAGGGATAGAAGGTGATACCCAGGTATGTGAAAATCCTGTGGATCAGCATCCTCACAAACCTGAGTTTCACATAAGGCGAAAACATCCGGCCTATGAAAACGAATGTGAGCATATACAGAAAAGTAATTCGCTCTCAGTCCGCGTATGTTGCAGAAGTCTATACGAAATCTGCCTGTCATAACAAAATAAGAAAAAAATAAAATCAATGTTCCTTACGAGTGTATATGGGGCACAGTAGTCGAAATTGTTGCTGTAATTGGTTATTTAATGTCCATTGTTATACCTTTGACAGTAAACAACCAGGCAACAATTTGACTCCCCGCCCCCTATACACCGTAGACAATGGAAAGGAAAGGACAATGACACTTATTATGGAGGCATAAAAGCCCCTTGCTTGGTCATTATAAAAAACAGAGCCGTATAGCGAGGATCAGATGTATTTTTTTTTTGTTGATATAAGTATTTATTTAAAAGCAACAATGATGATGTTGATGCTTGTTGTTATTGTTGTTAATGTAGTTGTATTTAAATGTATTGTTATTTGATAATGTTAATGTTTGTTGTTATTGTTTTAAATTTATTTGTTATTTAACGTTTTTTTTTTTATATAGATTTATGGTTGATGTGTAGTCTAGTTTTATATTATGCTTTGTGTTTGTTATTTGTTATGTATATGAATAATTTTTGTTTTTTTTTTTTTTTAACAGAACGACACTAATAATGTTATTTGTTTCATTTAAATTTAAACGGAATTTATAGGGACAAACGCAAACACGACAAGACAAATTTAAAAACGTGTTGACAGCACGACGGACAAAACACTACTTGTTTGTTAATTTTTTTTTTTTTATACTGCACTTTATTTTGGGGTTTTTTTTTTGTATGTAACTTTTACTTGTACAGTGCTTTGCGTAATTGGGTGTATTTGTTTATTTTTTTTGTAAAATAATAAATTTTTCTTTTAGCAAATGTTTTGCACAAATTAACAATAATAAAAAATATATTATTTTCTCTTTTTTAATTTTAAGAAAAATTATTTTAATTTTAAGAAAACTTATGGGTTTATTTATTTTTTTTTTTTTCTTTTCTTTAATATATTCTCAAAATTTAATTTAAATTTTTTGCAAATTTGATATTTTGCTTAACACTGTGTTTTTGTGTGTTTTTATTTTAAAATTTATATTTAAAAAAAAGTTTATTTTTTCCTTTTTTTTTTGTGTTTGAACAATATGTAGTGTCACTGTGCCTTTTGTGTTGAATGTATGTAACGTTGTATGTTTTTTGTAACTAAATTTGTTGTTAGTTTTTCAAATTATCTTGTTGTTTTAAATTTTTAATAAATTTTAATTTGTTTGTGCCGTTTTATTTATTTAAAATATTTAAGGGTGGGTTTTTAATTTGTTAAATTATTTTATTTTTTAATGGGTATATTTTAGAAAATTTTGAATTTGTTTTGTAGTTGTTTTTTTTTTTTTAAAAAAATCACTAGTTTTAAGCTCCTTTTTATTTTTAAGTTGTTCACTGTTCTAATTATTTTTTAAACTGAAACTTTTTTGTTATTTTCTTTTGTGTTGTTCGTTTTAAAATTTGTGTCTTTATGTAGTTAGTGAACTTTTTGTGTTTTATTTTAAAAATTTTTAAACTGTTATTTTTTGTATATAAGAATTTTGTTAGTGGACTGTAATTTATTTAATTTTTTAATTTTGTGTTATAGATCACTGTCTCTTTTTCTCTTACAGGACCGGTTCGAAGGACCATGTTTATTTGGGGGTTAAATTTAAAGCGCGAATCTTTTTATATACCTTTTGGAGGGATCTTCTTTTATATAATAAATAAAAGATGGCGGGTTTTTCGAGAAACTTTATAAATTATTTTTATTAACCTTTAGTTTAAAAATAGGTTTGAGGTTAATACAATTCTAGTTTTAAGGTTAGGGTAATTTTAACAATTTGTGATTTTGATTTCACTCTTTAGGGTTTTTTTTGTTTTAATTTTTATATAATTAAAACTAGAGTTTAAATTCACGGCTTTCTATATTCATTTTACTTAGGGTTAAGTTAGACTTAAGAACTTTATAAGTAATTTATCACTTTAGATTTAAGTTAGATTTTAACATATTAGATTTAGGTTAAAATTAACAGTTCTTTTTAATTTAGATTTTAGTTTAAATATTTAAATTTCGAATAAAATTCTGTTGATATCACGACTGATCACTTGTTGTGTTGTTGAAGGTTTTAAAAATTGTGAGGATATAAAAACTTTCTGTTAAGTTAGCTGCAACTCAGTTGTTATAATTGACAGCTAACTTTGAACTGGGAACAGATGACGACACAGTGTTGGTACTTGTGGTACCTTTTTGTTCACGGCGTGAACATATAGTATCTAGACAGCATTTGCTATACCCAAAGACAGCATTTGCTATACCCAATCGTCCACTTTACCAATTTTGTCGTATGCCTTTTGGCCTCTGCAACGCTCCACAAACAATGTGTCGATTAATGGATAAAGAAATTCCATATAATTTGAAGAGTCATGTATTCGTATACCTAGATGATTTATTGGTTGTTTCAAATTCTTTTGAAGATCATATTCGCCATTTGTAAGAAGTTGCAGATAACTTAAGGAAAGCTGGTCTTACTATTAACATTAAAAAGAGTGAATTTTGTATAAAACAAGTCAAATATTTAGGATACGTGGTTGGAAATGGAGCGCTAATGGTCGATCAAGACAAGGTTAAAGCAATTACGAATTACCCTGTCCCCAAATCCATAAAACAATTACGTCAGTTCCTCGGTATGACAGGATGGTATTTGTGGAAAACTATGCGACCGTAACATTCCCATTAACAGAACTGCTCACTAAAAAACGAACCTATGTTTGGAATTCGCTAGCGCAAGAAGCTTTTGACAAACTGAAAACGTTGTTATCCACCGCACCATTGTTAATCCATCCAAATTATGATAAGAAGTTTATCACACAATGCGATGCGAGCAAAGTTGGCGTAGGGGCAGTTTTAGCCCAGAAGGATGAGAATGGAGTTGAAAGGCCCATTGCTTATATGTCTCAAAAGCTTAACAAAGCTCAAAGAAATTATACAGTAACGGAGATGGAATGTTTTGCTGTAGTGTTGGCAATAAAGAAATTTAGAAAGTACATAGAAGGATATCATTTCACGGTAGTAACTGACCATGCCAGCCTCAAATGGTTAATGAACCAAACAGATTTAAGCGGCAGATTGGCTAGGTGGTCCCTTAAACTACAAGGTTTTAATTTCAATATTGAACATCGAAAAGGTCGCGAAGACATTGTTCCTGATGCTTTATCTCGAAGTTTTTATGATGAAGAAATAACCGAACTATACCTGGAAAACTTACCTGTAATTGATTTAGAGTCAGAGGCATTCGATTCAGAAAATTATAAGTCTTTGAAAGAAACGATACATCAATCAAATCTGCCTGATTATGCAGTCACAGATAAATACATCTATTATAGAACAGATTTCGAAGAGTTTTCAAAGTGGAAACTCTTGGTTCCTGAAGACCTTAGAAAGGACGTTTGTGAGGTACAAATCTTATGGTAAATTTGTAAACACATTACATAGTGAAATAAAGTCTTGAATTGGACATTGTGTGTGTTTGATGAAGGGGGGGACGGATCCCGTCCGTCGCACTTGGGGATGGATTTCCATCCATCAAACGGGGGATAGATTCCCATCTATCAAACTGGGGATAGATTCCCATCTATCAAACCGGGGATAGATTCCCATCTATCAGCTGGGGACGGATTTCCATCCATCACACTTGGGGACGGATTTCCATCCATCACATTGGGGATAGATTCTCATCTATCAACTGGGGACGGATTCCCATCCATCACACTTGGGGACGGATTTCCATCCATCAAACTGGGGATAGATGCCCATCTATCAAACGGGGGATAGATTCCCATCTATCAACTGGGGACGGATTCCCATCCATCACATTGGGGATAGATTCACATATATCAACTGGGGACGAATTTCCATCCATCACATTTGGGGACGGATTTCCATCCATCACATTGGGGATAGATCCTCATCTATCAACTGGGGACGGATTCCCATCCATCAAACGGGGGATAGATTCCCATCTATCAAACTGGGGATAGATTCCCATCTATCAACTGGGGGCGGATTTCCATCCGTCACACCTGGGGACGGATTTCCATCCATCACATTGGGGATAGATTCACATCTATCAACTGGGGACGGATTTCCATCCATCACACTTGGGGACGGATTTCCATCCATCAAACGGGGGATAGATTCCCATCTATCAAACTGGGGATAGATTTTCATCCATCACCCCATCAAGGAGGGGACCCGCGGTAGAGAAACTACACAGAGAGATAACTACGGGAGAGAGTAAAATTGCACAGAGAGATAACTAGAGGAGAGAGTGAAACTACAAGAGAGCGAGTAACTACAAGAGAGAGAGAAACTACAAGAGAGAGAAACTACAAGAGAGAGAGAAACTACAAAAGAGAGAGAAACTACAAAAGAGAGAGAAACCACAAGAGGGAGAAACTACAAGAGAGAACTACATCCAATGAGAAAGCTACAAAGAGATAACCTAGGCAACAACCAAACACAACCACACCAGAGACAACTTACGACACAACCCACAACAATAACGAGCACACAGCCAACACGTAGTTCGTAAACAACTCTAGTTCGTAAACAACTATGCGGGCTAGTTGGTAAACAAGATACCGCTAGGCGTTCAAACCAGGATGAAAACGTGTGGAGGACTAAGCTACACCCACGCAGTAGGATGGGAGTATATAAACCGGCACTTTAATGGAAGAGGGTCTCTTAGTCCGATAGCCGGTAAACGAGTAGCACCTGCAGTGCAAAGTGAACATAGTGAACAAGTGTACTTAAAGTAAATTAGTGAAAAGTTGTAATATAAAACAAAATAAAATAAAAAAAAATAGAACTTAGTATAAAACTACCAGTGGAAGTGTCTCATTAAATAAATTTAGTGCAAGGACCCCTGGACTGAGCTTGCCCCAGCTTCAAACCCGGATTAACCGGAGGTTCCTTACATTTGGCGCCCGAGCAGGGACCTATTTTCCACAAACATACTAATTCAGGAAGGCAGCAGCAGAAGGACCCAGTGAAGATCGGAGTCATCAGCAAAAGTGGTCAACAAAGTTATCAATAAGGTAACCAACAAAGTCATCAGGGACGTAACGAAAGCGTAAGCAACAAAGTGGTCATCAACGAAGTAATCAAGGTATTCCACGTGGTCAGCAATAGAGATTCAACAAAGTAAACAACAACACCCTCAGGGGAAGAAAAATGGTACGTAGCAATTGGGTCTACTCTCTCCGTCGGGAGACCTTAATACAGGTTTCCACGGAATTTGGGCTAGAGGCGAGTGGCACAGTGGAAGAAATGCGGAAGCGACTGGCTGCGTTTATTAATCAAGGTGAGCATAAGGACAGCGTGATAGCGAAGTTAGAAGAATGTGAGCAGCAGTACAGTAGAGCGGCTTCCCCGAGTCATCAGGGTGCAGCAGATGGTGTACCACCAGCAAACAACCACACCGAGGGAACAAGATTGACGGTTCCCACGTTACCTGCACCGGCCGGTCCCACAAACCCAACACTACTCCCAATGAATTTTCTACCCGCAGCAAGCCAGCCACGATCCCACGAAATTTCCTACGTAAAGATCCGATAGACTTTATTGAGCGAGTAGAGGAGTTGGCGGAGGCGTACGGCTTGGATTTGAATATGATGCCAAGAACGATGCCGGAATTACTAAAAGACGGGGCTCTGATGTGGTACCGAAACAACAACCAGCACTGGCAGACGTGGGTCAGCTTCCGTGAAGACTTCCTGGCATTTTTCCTCCCCACCAGGTACTTTGAGGATCTGGACGACGACATACGCAAACGGCAACAAAGGGTCCGGGAAAGTTTCAAGGATTATGTCATCGCCATGCAGAACATGATGCGTCACGCCAACTACACGAGAGAAAAACAGCTGGACCGTATTTTCCGCAATGCACACGTCGATTATCAGATGTATATAAGGAGAAAGGATTTTAACAATCTAGACGAGCTGATAAAGATGGCCGAGGAATACGAATGTCTGAGAGCGAATCACCCCGAGGTAAGCCACAACTACCGAGACAACCGCCAGCAACCGCCCCGACGACATGACCGTACCCGACAGGTGGTACAGAGTGATCCCAAGGCAGTCATAAATCCGCGGACAACGTGTAGAAGATGTGGTCAGGACGGTCATGGTTTCCGTTTCTGCCAAAACCCGAGTGTGCTGTTTTGCTGGGAATGCGGCCGACCGGGAATCAGAACCAGGGACTGCTGCCCAAGACGTTCGGGAAACTTCACGGGACCGCGCCAACAGCAAGGGGAACCCGCGGCTGGGATCAGCAGCCCTTGCCACAGTAAATTCATTTCGACAAACCGAACACCGGCTGCTGGCCACCGTAAAACTTGGCGAGCAGCAAACAGAAGTAACCATCGATATCGGTGCATCAAAAAGCTACGTAAGCGAAGGATTGGCGGAGGAACTTCGGGAACAACACGAGGTGACCAGAGTGGAGAACACCGCAAGTCTGGCAGACGGCACCCCGGTGGAACTAAGGTAAGAGGTCAAAGCGAACGTAAGCTTTGGCGGTGAATTATGCAAGCTAGATATGGGAGTCATGCCCAACATGCTCGATAACGCGCTTCTGGGTCTCGATTTTCTGCGAGCGGTCAGAGCTGAAATCCGTATCGGTAACCAGATGATACGGCTGGGGCCAGTTGAGCAGGTGCAGTGTGCGGTGGTGAAGACCGAGGAGCCGGAAATACAAGTGGGGGCCCCAACTGACGAGCAGCGGATAGAAGAATTTCTCCGAGACGAATTGGCAAAGTTTGAAGGCATAGAAGGGCCAACCCCTTTGGCGAAACACAAAATCGTTCTCAAAGATGACAGACCGGTAAGACAAAGGTACACGCAACGAAATCCCGAAATGCAAAGACGAATAAACGAAGAGGTGGACGAATTACTCCGCAATGGTTGCATCGAGCCATAAAAAAGTCCCTACAGCGCTCCAATAGTGATGGCCCCGAAGAAGAATGGCACTTACAGGCTCTGCATAGACTACCGGCTATTGAACGGCCGAACCGTGGCCGATGCCTACCCATTACCCAGAATAAACCACATCCTGGATCGACTGCGAAACGCTAAATTCATGAGCAGTATCGATCTAAAGAACGGGTACTGGCAAATACCGATGGATGAAGATAGCAAAGCATACACTGCCTTCACCGTGGCCGGAAAGGGTTTGTTCCAGTGGAAGGTGATGCCTTTTGGGCTAACGTCAGCGCCCGCCACCTTCCAAAGAACCTTGGACCGAGTGATCGGGCCTGAAATGGAACCACACGCATTCGCCTACCTGGACGATATTGTTGTACTTGGAGGGACGTTAGAGGAGCATATGGTGAACTTGAGAGAGGTATTTAGACGACTAAGAGATGCCAGGCTGAAAATAAATCGAGAGAAGTGTAAGTTTTTTGAAAAAGAGATCAAATATTTGGGTCATGTAGTCAACGAAGGGGGTATTCACACCGACCCCGATAAAATTTCTGCAATCCGTGAACTTCAACCCCCTCAAAATGTTCGAGAGTTGCGACGCTGCCTCGGTATCGCATCGTGGTACAGACGCTTCGTTCCGGAGTGATAGTGCATCCCCTGACATCACTGCTTAAAAAAGGCAAGCATTTCCGTTGGAACCAAGAACAACAGCAAGCGTTTGAGCAACTGAAACGGCATCTGACCGAGGCTCCTGTGCTGGCGTGCCCCGATTTTTCGCAAAAATTTAGTCTTCAAACAGATGCGTGTGATTACGGCTTAGGGGCTGTACTCACCCAAGAACTGGATGGCCATGAGCGGGTGATTGCTTACGCCAGTCGGAGGTTAAACCAGGCCGAGATGAACTATTCACCGACGGAAAAGGAGTGTCTGGCGATCGTATGGGCCGTAAGAAAGCTACGCCCGTACCTAGAAGGTTATCATTTTTCAGTGGTGACCGATCATCTTTCCTTATAGTGGCTCAATTCTATAGAGAGTCCTTCAGGAAGAGTGGCCAGATGGGCGCTAGAGCTGCAACAATACAGCTTCGATGTGCAGTACCGCCGAGGGAAGTTGAACGTTGTCGCTGACGCCCTGTCTCGACAACCCGTTGAAGTGTGTCAGTCAGTCCAGGAGAAGCCCAAAGAGTGTCCTTGGTGGAAAAATCGATGTGAGGAAGTGGCCAAGTTCCCCGAGAAATTTCCCAATTATACAACGGTAAATGGTCAGCTATATCGCCATATTCCAACAGCAGACGAAGACGAAGAGTGTGCCCCGTGGAAGTTATGTGTCCCAGTGTTCCAACGTAGAAGAGTGTTAGAAGAGAACCACGATTCCCCAACGGCTGGTCATCTTGGTATAAGGAAGACTGTAGCAAGAGTTTCCAATCGCTACCATTGGCCAGGTATGTTTAAAGATATCAAAGAATACGTACGCAACTGTCAAATCTGCCAAAGATACAAACCGTCTCAACAACTACCCGCGGGACAAATGCTCACCCGAATCGCAGACGAACCATGGGCTATAGTTAGCGCTGATTTTGTTGGTCCATTGCCGAGGTCGAAGCACGGCCACTCCATGCTACTGGTTTTTACTGATCAATTTTCAAAGTGGTCCGAATTTATACCGCTAAGACGAGCTACGGGCGACAGCCTACGGAAAGCATTCCGCGAAAGGATCCTGGCTAATTTCGGAGTGCCAAAATTGCTTATCACGGACAACGGTGCCCAGTTTACATGCAAGATGTTCCGTAACTATTTGCACAACCTGGGAGTTAAACACCAATTAACCGCCCCGTACACCCCGCAAGAAAACCAGACGGAAAGGGTTAACCGAACCGTCAAGACAATGATCGCCCAATATGCTGGTGCTAACCAGAAAACTTGGGACGAGGCGCTACCGGAAATCCAGTTGGCCATGAATACCGCCAAATCGGACTCGACGCAATACAGCCCCGCATTCCTGGTACAAGGCCGTGAACCTAGGCTACCAGCAGCATTGTATGATGAGGTGACGAGAGGTACTGGGGCCACAACGCGGAGTCCTGACGAAAAGGCCAAACTGATGCAAGAGATCTTTGGCATGGTGCGGAAAAATCTTCAAAAGGCCGCCAAAGACCAGGCCCGTCATTATAACCTGAGGCGAAGGCAATGGAAACCCAAGGAAGGTGAATTGGTTTTAGTGAAAGAGCACCATCTTTCGAACGCCGCCGGCAATTTTGCTGCAAAACTGGCCCCGAAATTTGATGGCCCATACCGGGTCCATAAGTTTGTTTCGCCAGTTATCGTCGAGTTGCAACATGACGGGGGGAGGAGAAGCCGAACAGCACATGTGAGCCAGCTAAGATGCTATAGAGGTACGGGGGACTTACACAAATCGAGGAGCAGTAATTAAAATACAAAAAAAAAAAAACACAAAACCACAAAACCACAAAAAAAAAAAAAAAAAAAAAAAAAAAACGGGAAAAAAAAGAATGAAGTTAAAAAAGAAAAGGAAAAAACAACGTACCACCAAACGGATATAAAACCTGGCTTATATCCCATATGAGCGTATTCTTGAGGCCAGGGCCGAATGCGTAATTCACAGGCTGAGAATGTGTAATTCAGACAACAGAAACAATAACAATTGCCACAGTTCGTGAAGAGACTAGATTTTTCTCTGCTGTCCGAAAATTAGGGGTCACCCTAACGCGAACGAATGATGTATGAACACTCGGATCCGGAAGATACCCTTTATCATGAGGAGAAAACAAGGAAAACGGGAGAAAAAGAAAAATATTGATAACTTATATCCGAGATCTAGGGGTCACCCTAACGTTAATGAACGAGGCGGAAACACCCGAACACGTAATATATAATGCGGTATGATCATCACAATGCCAACGAGAAAGTGTAGGAAGACGAGGAAGAAAACTTAAGAATTCATATTCGAAGTCTAGGGGTCACCCTAACACCATCGGACGAGGCAGAAACACCCGAACACGTTAGATATCCTGCGGTATGATCATCACAATGGCAACAAGAAAGTGTAAGAAGTCGAGGAAGAAAACTTAATAATTCATATTCGAAGTCTAGGGGTCACCCTAACGCCAACGAGCGAGCAGAAACACCCGAACACTTAATATACCCTTCGGTATGATCACCACAGTAGCAACGGAAAAGTGAAGGAAACGAAAAAAAAAAGATATAATAATTGGTTTGCATATCCGAAGTTTAGGGGTCACCCTAACGCCAACGAAGAAGGGATGATCACCCGAATATGGAATAAACCCCTTCGGCACGACCATCAGGGTCAAAACGAGAAGAGAATTGGGGAAAACATAAAAAGGAAAAAAAAAACGTCCTCCGAAAATTTGGGGTCACCCTAATGTAAAGGAGCAAGGTATGGTCACCCTAAGAACGGGGATACCCGATGGCAACACACCCGAAGGCATAACGGGGGGAAAAAATAGGGAAAACAAAACACGTCAAAAAAAAAAAAATATAGTTTTCCATAAATCAAAATTTGATGCACCCTAATATTGAAAAGTATAAACAAAAATAACCACACTATACACTTGTTGACGCTTAAGCAAAGGGCTCACAAGGCAGCAGCAACCACAATAACAAACAAACAACAGAATCGTGTAATATGCTGTGAGGCTTGGTAGAAAAAAAAACAAGCACAACAAACACACATCCACGTACTAATATATAAAAGGAAACAAAATTAGGAGACAAACAGCATATGCGTTTATTAGCAACAATAACAATTAAAGCAAGGGCATCACGCGATTATCCAGTTATGACTATTCAAAATAGTGTTGAAAAAAAAAACGAAAGAACAACAAACATACACACCGTAGACCATCGAAAAAAAAAAGAAGAACAATGAGGCAAACAGCATTACAACGAGCAACAACAACGATATGTTAAGAAGTAAAGCAGGGCAGTATGAGTATACCAACAATATGACTTTGCAATAAAGACAATAGAAACGCAACTTCGGTCAAAGCAATTAATTTTGGTAAACAGTAAATCAAGTGTGACAACCGCGAGGTAAAGACGAGTATCAAGTAGTGTAAGAAGTAGTGTTCTTTATTTTTTTTAATTTTTCGGCAACCAAGCAAGGAAAAGTTCTAAGGTAAAGATATCTAAAGTAAAAAGTGATAAAGTGCCTAAGCCCTCAGAGGAAAAAAAAAAACACAGAAAAAAAAACAACAAAGTGTAGTGCGTGTGTATTAATTGTTCTTTTATGCATAATTTAATTTTGGTGCTTAGGGGACCATGGAATCAAAAAAAGTTGATGGTGCTGCCAACCAAAATCTGCCTGAGGCGGTGATAAAACTGCGCCGGCTAAGCCCAGAGGAGATCGCTGTATTGCAAAACGGTGGAGGTCTACACGACGGTGATGTGATTGTGCTTAGCGATAGTGAGGACGAAGGGAGGAGCGAAACTGAGGTAGCCAGCGATGATAGTAAGGATTCCACCTACTGCCCCTCGGTCAGCTCAGAGGGGTACGATCGGTTTTTTCCCCCATCCCAGGAATTGCCAACAAGCCCCCGATATGAACCCGGTGAGGAATGGCCGTCATCACAGTCAACCACGGGGGAAGAGGAGAGGCGGGAAACCCGGCAGTGGACGGCGGTACAGCTGGATCGCTACATTATCCGGCGGAAGCACAGCACCCAATACGTAGCGCTGATGGGGGTCACTTTCACGGCGTACGACCCGAGTGGGAGCGAAGACGAAGCAGACCCGCTGATCGAGGAACCGTTATCGCCCGAAGCGCTGTCGATGAACCCGAGGGCCAGCCCAACTATGGCGGAGGACCCCTTGGAAGCCTCGGAGGAAAAAGAATTGCGACTATCAGGCCTAGTGGAGGACGCATTGTCTATTGACGGCATTAATCTTGGCAGCATAGAAGAGCTGGTTCAAAGGGCCCTGGATACCGCCGGTAACCAACAAGTAGGGGAGACTATAGCGACCACAGATACGGCTTCGGCCCAACCAACGGTTCAACCACTGGCAGAGGGAGGGGAAGAGGTGCCGTTGGAATCGGTACCCTCCGCCCAGCAGGTAGAAATCCGCCAGGCACTGAAAAAAAGGAAGAGATTGGCATTTCGACGAACAATCGGGAGCACTTCGTACCGCGTGAGGGTGTCGGCATCAGGGGGCATAGTGATTAAGGCAGCGGCCGCCGTAAGCAGCCTTCTAGGAAGCAGAGGGGAGGTGTGAGGTACAAATCTTATGGTAAATTTGTAAACACATTACATAGTGAAATAAAGTCTTGAATTGGACATTGTGTGTGTTTGATGAAGGGGGGGACGGATCCCGTCCGTCGCACTTGGGGATGGATTTCCATCCATCAAACGGGGGATAGATTCCTGTCTATCAAACTGGGGATAGATTCCCATCTATCAAACCGGTGAGAAATTCCCATCTATCAGCTGGGGACGGATTTCCATCCATCACACTTGGGGACGGATTTCCATCCATCACATTGGGGATAGATTCTCATCTATCAACTGGGGACGGATTCCCATCCATCACACTTGGGGACGGATTTCCATCCATCAAACTGGGGATAGATGCCCATCTATCAAACGGGGGATAGATTCCCATCTATCAACTGGGGACGGATTCCCATCCATCACATTGGGGATAGATTCACATATATCAACTGGGGACGGATTTCCATCCATCACATTTGGGGACGGATTTCCATCCATCACATTGGGGATAGATCCTCATCTATCAACTGGGGACGGATTCCCATCCATCAAACGGGGGATAGATTCCCATCTATCAAACTGGGGATAGATTCCCATCTATCAACTGGGGACGGATTTCCATCCGTCACACCTGGGGACGGATTTCCATCCATCACATTGGGGATAGATTCACATCTATCAACTGGGAACGGATTTCCATCCATCACACTTGGGGACGGATTTCCATCCATCAAACGGGGGAAAGATTCCCATCTATCAAACTGGGGATAGATTTTCATCCATCACCCCATCAAGGAGGGGACCCGCGGTAGAGAAACTACACAGAGAGATAACTACGGGAGAGAGTAAAATTGCACAGAGAGATAACTAGAGGAGAGAGTGAAACTACAAGAGAGCGAGTAACTACAAGAGAGAGAGAAACTACAAGAGAGAGAAACTACAAGAGAGAGAGAAACTACAAAAGAGAGAGAAACTACAAAAGAGAGAGAAACCACAAGAGGGAGAAACTACAAGAGAGAACTACATCCAATGAGAAAGCTACAAAGAGATAACCTAGGCAACAACCAAACACAACCACACCAGAGACAACTTACGACACAACCCACAACAATAACGAGCACACAGCCAACACGTAGTTCGTAAACAACTCTAGTTCGTAAACAACTACCCTAGAGTTCTCAGGGTATACTTGACGAGCTAAACAATGAAATTGTAATTTATCTCGAGGAGTTTTAAACATAACTATATATTTTGAATTTAAAGAAATATCTCTTGAAAAAGCACCTTTATAAAAAATATTTTGTGTTACTAAAATAAGAGATATATTTCTATGATGGGATCCTTTAGTACACAGTTCACATACTTTTTTATTACATGATTCAAGCATTAAATCATCTAAAATTACTAAAGTTGATTTCATATCATTCGTTTCAAGGTTTTCCGGAATCAATTCTATGAATTCCACATTATCAATTTAATTTTATGATAAAGGTAGACTTCCCGCAACCAGAAGGTCCACAAACCATCATTGTAAATTTATATATAAACTGTTGCAACATGTTTTTGCTTTCATAAACTAAATTTGAATGAATTGAAATGATTCAAACCATCAGTTAATATGAGTAAAGAGATTCTTGTAAATGAACTTCATCGTCAAGCAAGAAGAAACTTCAAACGACGAAGATTTATTCAAAAGGGTATTTTAGATAATTGGCATATTGATTTGGTAGAAATGATACCATATGTTAAATTTAATGATGGTTATAAATATTTACTTACCGCTATTGATGTATTTTCAAAGTAGTATTACCAGTAAAAACCAAATCTGGTATCGAAATTGCTTCGTATTATTGTCAATTCTTCCCAAATAGACCTCACTAGGTGTACATTTAATGCTGGAATGATAGCGTTCGTTATAGTTTCGAATTGCCCTCTGAATCAATTGTTTCGTCGGAATTTCCCTTTCTGTCTTATATAATAGTCTGAACTTTTCGGCAATTGTGTTATGAAAACGTTCTATGTCCGCGTTACCTGTGTGGCTGTTGGGTTTGGTTAAATGTAATTCAATGTTTTCCTTCTCCAGAAATTAAAAATTTTGTAATTAAAAATTTTGGTTTAATTGGCCTCATATCATACTTCACTTCCTGGCAAATTTTATTTATTATTACTTTATTTATTATACCAGTGCAACAAGATATAATCTTTTTAACAGCAGCTGGAAAAATAGTGTTACAAATGAGTTTAGGAAGAACAAAAAAACATAATTTAAATGGAAACTAACAAATTATTATCACAAAAAGTACAAAACATATAAAGATATGAAAAAAGAATAAGTATGATTTTAAGTTTTCAAAGTAGTTACAAATATATATTGTTACAATAAATATTACACAAAAAATATTAAAACAAAAATTAAAAAAAAAAAAATTAAAGAATTAAAATTAAAATTAAACAAGGAAACAACTTGACAACTTATAAATTCAGTTAGTACAGCGATATTTAAATTAGATTTCTAAATATTTTGTATGTTGCAACTAAAGATAAAGAATTAACCGAACTCAGTTGCGCAAACTAATGTTAAGTTGTACCAACCGATTGAAATTCGTAATATCCGACTTTGAGTCCAAGTAACCGAATTTCCGTTGGCAAAGACTAAATTTTTCTTAGTGTGCAGATACATAGTTAAATCACCATTTTCTCGCCACACGAAATCAGAATATATTCCGATTTAACCTGTTCCACTTTTAAAATTGTTTTAGCTTTGCATTTTTAAACATAATTCCCATTAATTTATCAGTAAATATTAATTTGATTATACGTTTGCGTGGGAAAAAACACATAGTTACCATATGGTAACAGGGCATTCTGAATTTTCTGGAGGGAAGATCAAAAAAGGGAACGCAGTTTTTTTTATACTTAGTGCATTATTAAAGCATATGCAAAATATATTTTCAAAATTTAACATAAAAAAATTCTAGGGTGTTTCGTGTTAAAC
Organism: Delia radicum; assembly: GCA_021234595.1. Lineage (NCBI taxonomy): Eukaryota > Metazoa > Arthropoda > Insecta > Diptera > Anthomyiidae > Delia > Delia radicum. The sequence goes on along the minus strand of CM037856.1, from coordinate 11,371,623 downwards.
TAGACCACCACCACATTCTCATACATTCTAAATATGAATCTTTAATTAAAATCTTTAGATAATATTAATCGCAAAATAAACAAGTTTAAAGAGTTTAAATCAAGTTTAAAAAGTTTAAATCAAATTTAGAATTTAGAAAAAAAAAAAATTAATTAAGTTTAATTTAATATTTTTGTTAACCAAAAAGTTTAAAAATGTCTCGTTTAAAATGAATTGCATTGCTTGTTGTTTGAATCTTATGTGGCAAGTGGTTCCAAAGAGCAATACTATTTATAAGGAAATGTCTTTTTGATAGCTGACTTCGATGACGAATTGTGGTAATCTTTTTTCCTCTATTTGATGTAAAAAAGTTAAGTCTTCTATGTAAATAGTCAGGTTGTTCAGTATAGATTATTTTATGAAGGAATATTAGAGAACAGCATTTGAGTTTGAGTCCAAAAACATATCTGGCAATGTTGTTATACACTCTAAAAAATGATAAATTTACTACTATAAAACGAGTAACGTTTTATGTATTATTACCCAAATTCGGTAAATTTATACATCAAAATGCGTAAAACTATTTTGCGCACAATTTTATATGCAACTAGCTGACCCGGCAAACGTTGTTTTGCCTTCAAATTTTATTTGTATTAATTAGCTGACCCGGCAGACGTTGCCCTGCCTAAAATTTTATTTAAGGCTAATAACTTTTCTAAAAATAGCCGAGTTTAATTAACCACAGATATTTTCATATAAATTTAACATTCCTTACTATAGGTATCACTAAACTTTGACTACATTGAGATAAGTTAGCTGACCTTAGTTTGTATATGATCGTTTTTAAAATTAAAAAAAATGATAATTGAAATGTGTAATACATTAAAAATAAGATAACAAAATTAAGTAAAAATTTCGTGTCAATGATATATTTTTTTATAATAAAAAGCTGAGCCCGGTGTGCTTCGCTAGCCCCATCATTATAAAATGAAATAAAAAGTGTTTGTATAGTTAAATAAATGCAAGTCATGCAAGCAAAGCTCTCGCTTGCTAAAATAGAATAATTTTTCTTTAACCTGCAATCAGAATCGTTGTTGTAATTAGTCAAATAGACGTGATCAAAGTTAAAACTTGAATGGCTGCAAACATAGCTCCCGTTTGGTGAAACGTGGTGTATGAAACGTTTATATCTACCTTGGCTGGAGTATATAATGTGTATACAATTTGAATTAATTTTGTTAAAAACTATATTGAAGCTATTACATAATTCAAAAAAAGTGGGCGTAAAAGTGGGCGTGATCGAAATCATGCCAGAGTTCCAGTTAAATGCTGTGAAAATTTCAGGAAGATCGGTGCAGAGCTCTGGTCTCCTATAAGGTACAAACAAACAAACAACCAAAAAAATAAACACATACATTCCATTTTATATATATAGATAAATTGAAAGCAGATTAATTATAATTTTAGGTAAAATGGGGCGAAAAAGGGGGATTTGGTAATAAAAAAATGTATGGCTACCTTACCTGTAGATAAAAAGTGTATAAAACTTTAGGTAAATACATATTACAAAAAAAGTATTTTGTATAGCAAACATTGTTAGTGGTATAAGTAAGTATCTGAATTTAAAAAAAGGGGGCGGTGAAGTGGGCGTGGTTCACAGTTATATGGCGACGTTAACAGTATTAAGAGCAATATACTACCAAATAAAAAAAATCCGTTGGAAGGAACAAATTTGTACAGAGAACAAAAAGTTTAAAACTTTCAAACAAAATTTGGCGTGAAAAGGGGCGTGAAAGGGGGCGTGGCGTAAGAAATGTTTATTTCTACCTCGCCTGGAGTATAATGTGTATACAATTTGAAGTAAATCTGTTAAAAACTATATGGGAGCAATTACATAATTTTAAAAAAGTGGTCGTAAAAGTGGGCGTGGTCGAAAAAAAGTACCCTATTAATCATGCCAGAGTCCCAGTTAAATGCTGTGCAAACTTCAGGAAGATCGGTTCAGAGGTTTGGTCTCCTATAAGGTACAAACAAACAAACAAATAAACAAACACACATTCCATTTTATATATATAGATAATACCCACTTACAGTATTTTTACCAATTATGTGCTTACAATTAAACACATTATGCCTAAAAGTAGTATTATTTTGTTAAATAAAATTTTTACGCACAAAGTTTGTAAATATACTAACTTTTAACAGTAATAAATATTTTGACATTTTTAAATTGAAAAAAAAAATAAAGCAAATTAAAAAAGCTAAAAAAAATCTAAAAAATTTAATTTATTGAGAATTTTAATGAAAAAAGAATTTGTAAATGTAATATTCGTGATAGTGAATTAAAATACTTCCTAATGTACCAAAAACGTTTATTTCCAAGTGTTAGCAGCCTAATTGTGAAACAATATTTTCAAAATATAATATATGTACAGAGCTTTAAAGAATTAAATTCTTCATTCGATTTATTCAGCCGGTTTTTACTCAATCGATTTAAAAATATCGCCAATATTGAAAAAAATTGCCAAAATTGCCAAAATTGAAAAAATCGCCAAAAAAAATCGTTAAATTTTAAAATTCTTTAAATAAAAAATTAAAAAAACGTTAAAATTAATAAAAAATGTCGCTGAAATTAAAAAAAATCGAAAAATTTGAAAAAAAACGCTAAAATTTAAAGAAAATCGCCAAAAATAAGAAAAATTCCTAAAATACAAAATGTCGGCAAAAATTAAAAAAATCGCCAAAAAATTAGAAAAATAGCTAAAAATGCAGAAATCAAAATTAACAATAAAAAAATGCAAAAAAAAATTGCCAAAAATTAAAAAAATGTTCCAATTGGAAAGAAAGCTAAAATTGAAAACAAACGAGAAATATTGACGAGAAATTTTAAATAGTTGTAAATGTAAATGTACATTTATCTTTATTAGTTTTCGAAACACAGGCGATGTTCCAAATAAATTCTCTTTTTGCTTGGCGATACTTTGTTTTCGAGAAAAACCCGATCTAAGACCTAGCCAATCATGTCAAAATTTAGGACCGCTATTATGGTTAAGTTTTGAAACCCGGTGCAAACATTTTTCCAGTAGCTCTTTTTTTTGTTGAGTTATGGACGGTAATTATTTAGTCGATTTTTAAAAGGTACATATTTCGAAAACTAATGGAGCTGGAGGAAAAATGGTTGCACCATTGTTCAAAACTCAACCCCATTACCCCTACAACTATCCTAAATTTCGATTTTATTGGCTGGATTTGTAAATCGCGTTTTTCTCGAAAAGTAAGCATCGCAGATAAAAAAGAGTATTTATTTGAAACATCGCCTATGTTTCAAAAACTAACAGAAACAAATAAAGGACACGGACAACCTTTTCAAATTTGAGCTATTTTTTTTTTTTTATCAATTATGGTGTTTTTTTTTTAATTTTCACGATTTTTTACATTGGCCGTTTTCAAATTTTGAAGTTTTTTTCATTTTGGCGATGTTTTCACTTTTAGCAATTTTTCTCATTTTTGACGATATTTTTTGGCTTTTTTTAATTTTGGCGATTTTTCAATTTTTTTAAATTTTGTCGATTGTTTTCATTTTTGGCGATTTTTTCAATTTTGCAGATTGTTTTAAATTTTTGGGGATTTTTTTCATTTTAACGATATTTTTTTAAATTTTACCAATTTTTTTCAATTCTTTTTTTTTTTTTTTTTTTTTTTTTTTATTAAACAGTATTTTAAATACAATTTGCTTACAGACTACGACTAGCCAAAATTGACTAACTAGCAGTTTAGTTTGGATGATTTTGTGAAATTTATTTTACATAAACAGAAAACGGAGTTTTATTATAAAAAAAACATCCTACTGGTTGAAGCGCCACTTAAGATCATGTGGCTTGAAGCGGTTTAATCTCCTTTGTAGACCTGAAGTGTTTAGAAGGAGCGGGATTTCAGGATTAATGTGTTGTATCAGTTTAATTTCATGTGTTTCAGATCTGGTTTGTATCTCTGAAGCTATTGTTTTGATTTTTAGATCTCTGTGGATATCTGCATCTCTGGCATACCATGGAGCTTTAACTATGTTTCGTAGCACTTTGTTTTGGAATCTTTGTATGATTTGAAGCACACTATTCTTCGCACATCCCCAGATTTGGATTCCGTAAGTCCAGACTGGTTTCATGATTTGTTTGTAAATCATAAGCTTGTTATGAGTTGAGAGAGTCGATTTTCTACCAATGAGCCATTTGTATTTTCTATATTTTATATCTAGTTCTTCTCTTTTCTTTTTTACATGCTCCTTCCAATGTAATTTTGCATCGAGAGTCATCCCAAGATACTTTGCTGTATTCGCGACAGGAACTCTTTGTTGATCTATGTAAACTGGCTTGTAGTTATAATTTTTATTTGTGAAATTTACATGTGTAGACTTCGAGCTATTTAATTTAATGCACCATTTGTTAGTCCATTGTTCTACTTCCAGCAGGGCAGCTTGTAATTTAGTAGTTGATGTATCGATGTCCTTGTCGATGGACATGATTACGGTGTCGTCAGCAAACGTACCAACAACACAATTTTCATTGACAGGTATGTCATACGTATACAGCAAGTATAAAATAGGTCCCAGAATGCTACCTTGAGGAACACCAGAGTTTATGGGGTATAGATTTGAGTATTGGTCATCTTGTTTAACTCTAAAAAATCTGTCTGATAAGTAAGATTCTAACATTTCACAATATTGTTTTGGAAGAAGATGATTTAATTTGTGAAGCAAACCTTTATGCCATACGTCATCAAAGGCTTTTGAAACATCTAAGAATACAGCAGAGCATATTTCCTTGTTTTCTAGTGCTATTTCAATCGAATGAGTAATGCGGTGTATTTGCTCAATAGTTGAGTGCTTTTCACGGAAACCGAACTGGTGATTTGGTATTATATTTCTATCATTAATAGTATTTTTAAGCCTTTTGCTGAACAGTTTTTCAAAGAGTTTACCCAATACAGGGAGGAGTGATATTGGTCGGTAAGAACTTGCTTCGCTTGGGCTTTTGCCTGGTTTTAATATCATAATAATTTCTGACACTTTCCAAAGGCTTGGCATATGTTTTGACTACGCCTTGATGAGGCAAATGTTTTAAAAGGCCAGCAACAATGAGATCATATCCTGGACTTTTGTTCATTTGAAGACGACTTATTTCTTTTTTGACTTCTGTTATTGAGAAAATAGGAATCTCATCGTTGTTAAATACTTCTTCGAGGCCTTGGTTATTGCTCATGTTAGAACTAAAAACTGTTGACAAATATTCTGCAAATGCATCAGCTTTCTCTAAATTCGACTTTGCCCAGTTACCATCATTTGTTTTGATAGCGGGAACGTGGCTCAAAGGCTGTTTTAATTTGCTAGTTGCTTTCCATAGTGAATAATCTGTTTTATTATCATAGGTTAATTCAGATAGATAATGGTTTAAGTTGACATTTTTAATTTTTTCTATTTCTCGTCTTAGATTCTTAGTAGCATTGTTCAATATGGTTTTATCAAGTGGACATCGAGTTTGCTGCCATTTCTTACGAAGCCTTCTTTTATTTAAAATAAGGTCTCGAATGCTTTCTGGATAGGATATTTGTTTCTCCGATTTATTCAAAACAGGTGTACTTCCCCATGCTGATTGCTGCAATAGAGTCGTAAATATTTCTACTTCTCTTTCTAGATCATCAGTATTGTTGATATTAGCCAAGGTGTTGACTTTATCTTTTATTAGGGATTTATAGAGCTTCCAATCAGTATGCTTGTTGGTTAACGTGCTGTTTGATTTCTTTTTTTGTATGTCACAGAAAAACGTGAGATAAATTGGTGAGTGGTCTGAACTGAAATCAAAACCACTTTTAATTTCTAAATTTGCCTTAGAGATCTTATGTATTATAAAGAAATCTATCAAATCTGGCATCTTGTCTCTATCAGATGGCCAGTAGGTAGGACATCCTGTGGAGATGGTATCACTTCCAGTTTCAATTAAAGCTTTGGCAAAATTTCAGTTTATGGGGGACACCCCTGGAAAAAAAAAAAAAAATGCCACGCCCCCTTAAATGACCCCAGGAGTGCGAAAATCATAATGAATAAGGGGCTCACGCCCCTTATGGGCGTGGCAGTCGAAAAACGACCCGGCCCACCTACGTAGACAATATGGGTATCAAATGAAAGCTAATGTCTTCACGATTCCAAAAATAGCCGTAGTTGCCAGATCGGGCGATTTTTGTAGCCGATATGGCCATTTTGGCAAAATTTGGGGTGGGGGAAATTTTTTTTTTCCTTTTTTTTTGCTTATATTTTATTAAAATCAAACAAAAATGAGCATTTTGTGCGAAAAGATTACTATTGTTAGCGTTACCCAGGGATTACCGCGTGGAGGTCATAGTAAATCAACGAGGAAAACTCTTGAAAGCTTCTGATTGGTTAATGAAAATTTGTTATACTGGCTTCGCTTAGTAAAGTTTTTCTGCGTGACCGGCCTACGGCCGGGCTTAGGGGTTTTTAACTCCAGTATGTCTTAATTCTAGACGGCTGGGATCTCGAGTGCTCGGCCTCTGGCCGAGCTAAAAAGAAATAAACAAACAAAAGTCCTTCCCCCATTTTATAAAAATTAACATATCTTCCTCAAATTCTGGACGAACTGGCAACTACGGATATTTTTGGAATCGTGAAGACATTTCCTTTCATTTGATACCAATATTGCCTAAGTAGGTGGCATGGGTCGTTTTTCACCCCCGCCCCTATTTAACAAAAATGGCCGTATCGGCTGCAAAAACCGCCCGATCTGGCAACTATGGCTATTTTTGGAATCGTGAAGACATTAGCTTTCATTTGATACCCATATTGTCTACGTAGGTGGGCCGGGTCGTTTTTCGACTGCCACGCCCATAGGGGGCGTGAGCCCCCTTATTCATTATGATTTTCGTACTCCTGGGAACATTCTGAAGGGGATGGCATATTCAGATTTTTTCTCTAGGGGTGTCCCCCATAAACTGAAATTCAGCCAAAGCTTTATATAACTCTTTTCCTTTCGTATTTTTCAATTCTGGCGATGTTTTTCAGTTTCGCCGATTTCGGCAATTTCCAAATTGATCGATTGAGTAAAAAAATAGATTGAATTCCCAGTTATTGAATTCGCAATGATTGAATTCCCAACGATTGACTTCCCAACGATTGAATTCCCAATGATTGAATTCAATAATTGATAATATCGAATGAGCTAAATTGATTGAATTCCCCACTAGTGAATTCCAAAGAATGAATTCTCTGCTATTGATTAGAAAAAATCATTCGATTTAAAAAAATCCGATTTGATTTTATCAAAATAGAATTCAATCTTTGAAGCTCTGTATATGTACAAAAACTTATACTAGTATACAAATATTTATATTCTATTATATTTTATTATTAAATTTATTATTATACAACACATTAATAAAACTCTTTCTACAAATTAATTTTTTGTTTTATTTGAAACATTTTTTGGGCTGTTTTTCTTTCTTACCGCAAGGTAAATATACGCATTTTTAGGGGGGTTTTTGCGCATATAAAAATGTATTTTTACGCATTTTCTCCGTATATTTACAAGTAAAGCATGTATTTTTACTCAAAAATTCAGTAAAATTATTCTTTTATTTCTAAATTTAATTACATTTTTACGCACTTGCATAGTACATTTACACTCTTTTTGTTGACTAACGTACACGTAATGTGTGTATTTTTATTCATTACACACATAGAGTAAATTTACCCAACTTATAGTAGGAGTATAGTTTCCTACTATAAGTTGGGTAAATTTCAACAGAAATTAATTAGAGTGTATGTAACATTTAGTTTTTTTTGCTAACAGAATCCCAGTTTGAAAAAAGGTCGCATCCGTTCATTAGAGTTGGCAACAAATACGTTTTAGCTAGCAGCATTCGGATCTCTAAAGGTGTATAGTATTGTGTCATCAACAAATTTCTCAACATAACAAATGGGTTATCGCATATAGCGTTAACATGATCAGACCAATCAAGATGTTTATTGAAGATAATTCCTAGGTTTCTGGCTGTACCGACTATTTCAACTGGAGAATCACTAATATATATTGGTGGTAGAAAAGGTTGAACTAGGTTATTATTGCCAATAATCATAGCTTTGGGTTTTTTGGAGTTCAAACATAGACCATTCGTAGATGCCCACTTAGTAATTCTTGTTAAATCTTGATTTAATTTATTAATGCAATTTGTGACCTCAGTGGGCTCACAACTGATGTTAGAGCTGTACGTCGTCAACATACATTTGGACACTACAGTGTTGAAGTTGAGATGGTAAGTCGTTAGAGTATATAGCATACAATAACGGACCAAGAATCGAACCCTGTGGTACACCTCTCGCAACTGGGTAGCTGCTTGACATTTCAGATCCATGGTAAACCGATTGCGATCTGCCATATAAGTACGATGCTATTAATTTCACAGCTGTTGGTGAGAAATTACACAAATATTTAAGTTTAAGGCAAAGAATTGAATGATCTACTGTGTCAAACGCCTTCGAATGATCCAGTAAGACAATGAAAGTTATTTTCCTGTTATCCATTTCAGTTCTTATAACCTCAGATACATCAATCAAAGTAGTAATGCAACTGTGTTTAGGTTTGAAAGCGGATTGCCTATCAGTGAGTAAGGAATTGCAGTAAATAAATAAGGTAGAATTGCAATTGGACGATAATTTGTATCTGATTTCGGTATGGCTATAATTTTTGCGTGTTTCCACATAGTAGGGAATTCAGAAGTTGTTATGATTGTATTAAATATATATTTCACATGTGATGAGATGTACGTGAGAATCAGTTTTATAAATTTAGGATGAATTCCATCATGTCCTATGGAGTTTGATTTAATGCTTAGAAAAGCTTCTAAAACATCTTAATGAGTAAAGTGTATAAATTCAAAATGAATGTTGTGGTTGTTGTTCTCAGAAAAAACATTATTGATGAAAGAATTGTTGTATGTATAATTACGTATATGATTGATATTATTTGCATTGGTATTATTTGTATTTGTAAAAAGATCGGTGTAATGATTAATATCGGCATCAGGCATAGAAATGTTAACAAACATATGGTTTAATTGATTAACATCGATGATGTTAATAACATTATTATTGTAACTCACAATTCCCATATTTTTAATACCTTTCCATTTCTTTTTCGAGCAAACAGCAGATTTAAATTTATCTTCATAGAATTTTGACTCTGCAATTTTGATTTTCGAATTTACTTTTCTTCTTAATAACTTCAAAATGTCATGAAGTTCATTAGTAATTCCTTTCCTCAATAAGCGAATTGATTTGACTAGAAAACCAGGGCTGCTCACATCGTATCCGTTTTTCCTTAATTATGATATATTTGTTATAAAGGAATTCTATATAATGGTGCAAAAACATGATTTGTTCATCTAAACTTGGCTTATAAAAAATTTCGTTCGATTGATAATCAATGTTTCTAAAATCTCTGTAAGTTATTACTTTCTGATTCTGTTCATCAATGTGAAAGTCATATACTACAAAGATAAGATCATGCTTAGAGAATAATGACGCTGAAAGCTGACCAAAGAACAATAAACTAGACATTTTATTAACGAAACAAAGATCTAGAAGTGTGTTGGTAGTTTTTGCAAAATGGGTAGGTGTCGAGAAATTTAAAAGATGCAAGCTTATAGAAATCATACTGTCCCTTAGACCTTCATCTACCAATATATTATTGTTAAAATCACCAACAATTATCACATCGGAGTATCCCATTGTTATAGTTGTTAATTTAGTTAACCAATCATCCATTTTGATTCTCTTGTTTGGCCTATAAATTGCACCCAGTAAAAGCTTTTTGGTTTTGCTAAAAATCTCTACTAACAATTGTTCTATTTTAAAATTTGTATTATCATTATTTACCATCTCGGCATCTGGCATAAATTTTATTTTACATTTTATTGAAGATTTAATAAAAAAGGCAACTCCTCCAGCATTAGTATCCCTATCAGCACGAAGAAGTCTGTAGCCACGTAAATTATAATTACTGCCATAAATAGTAGTTACAAAACATGTTTCCGAAACACATATCACATCTATGTCAGATTCCTCAAATATATAACGAAGACTTTGAGCATTTAAATGGCTAATTTTTAGGCCAGACTTTCCCTTAGGAATTTCACTCTGATTAATGACTATTTGAATTAATTCCATTATTTTTGGATAGTACATTTTGTTTTTAATCTGGTTGTATGTTTACATTTAATAAATTTAATAAATTATATTTGTTTGTCATTAGAGAACATTGCTATTAGCTTTTCTTGAACTGTGTTATAACTATGTTCGGATAATTCAGAAAATATGCCTATTTTCCCATTGGTAATATATTTTCTAAATATTTCTCCTATTCTATTAAAATCTGCCTCTGCTATAAAAATAATCCTTTTTCCATGCAAACTTTTCATTTCCTCAACCTTGTTATTTGTTAATATAATTTGTGTTTTATATTTGTTGACTATTTCTTCCTTTTTATAAAAATGATCCTGCAAATTTTCCTCCGCTGAATGAACTGTTGCCATAGATATATTGTCATCTTCTATATTGTTTATTATGTTAAAATCTGATTCATTACCCTGTTTTTCTTTAATATCTTCCTTATCTAATTCATTTTCTTCATTAACATTTTCTATTCTACTTAAAAAGTCTGCTACTCTTTTCTCCTTTCCTTTTATATACTCCTAGTTTTAGATGCCATCTTTGATGTCTCGGAGACATATCCATTCCCTAATATTTTGAATGCAAAAACTTAATTGGTTGATGTTCCGTTAGAATTTTTAATTTTCTCCCATAAAGATATGGTCGCAAGTAATTAATACTCCATAATATCGCTAAAAATTCTTCATCCGTTGCCGAATAGTTCCTTTCGTGGTTATTCAATGTTCTTGATGCAAAACATATTGGATGCCCTTCTTGTGATAAGACAGCACCAATTGCGTAATTAGACGCATCTGTGGTCAGAGTAATTTTCTTTTCAAAATTCGGGTATCTTAGGATTGGATGTGAAATAATTAGGGTTCTATGTACGTTGGATCTTTAATATTTATTTTTACTCCTTTCTTCAGATATTTCGTTATCGGCTGTGCTACCTTAGCCTAGTCCTTAACAAATTTCCTGTAATAGCCCGTAAGTCCTAGAAAACTTTTTATCTGTCTTTCAGTTTTGCGAATCTCTAGCTCTTTAATAACTTTAACTTTCTCCAGATTCGGGTTAAATCAATCACATGTTAGAATGTGACCTAAAAACTGAGTCTCCTTCTTCATAAAATTACATTTGTCAATTTATATTTTCAAATTCGTCCGTTCCAGTACGTTAAATATGTCTGTTATTGAATTCACATGTTCATTTAATGAGGTACTAAATATGAGAATATCATCAAGATATACAAGGCAATTTTTATTAATGTGGTCCCGTAATGTCTCGTTCATTAATCGCTGAAAGGTGCGCTCTTCAGTCCGAATGGCATTCCTATGAATTCGTAAAGTCCTTGTGGTGTTACAAAAGCCGTTTTTTACCTATCTTGTTCCTCAATCAGTATTTGATGATATTCCTGAGCTAAATCTATTGTCGTAAAATATTGAGCTCGTCCTAGTTTATCCAAAATGGAGTCTATTTTGGAAGAGGGAATTTATCATCTATTGTCACCTCATTAACCTTTCTGTAATCAACTACAATTCTATATTTTTTCTATCCTGAATTATCTACCTTTGTAGGTACTACTATTAAAGTCTTCTTACCTCCTCGTGTTGTGGGGGGTATCTGTACATTTTAGAGTTTATCTGTTCGTTCGTTGTCGTCCAAACTTCATTTATGTCCATTGTACTTTTTAACTGATCTCCCTCTTTAAAGAATAAATTTCTAAGTCTTTTCAATTTGTTCCCTATTTCCCTACGTTCTTCTTTATTTAAATGATCCAATTGAATTCTATCCCATTCGAATTTAATTCCTTCTAGTGCACACATTTCTATGTCTTTATATGGATTTACTAAAAATCTGCTAATTTTCCTATTAAAGGATACATATCCATCTATTAAATGTGTTACAGTGTCAAAACAGTTCATCAAGTCAGCTCCAATTATCAAATTATACTTTCGTCCTTTTAATTCAGTCACTTTCCATCTAACCTTTGAGCAAATAGGCAAATTAAACTCTTTAGGTGCGTTAGTTAAAACCTCATATCTAACTACATCTTTTCCTGTTATTGTACTTCTACATTATCTACTTCCATTTGTTCGGTTCGGTCTTGCCTAGGTTGATTCCAGCGATATTGGCCGGAATTTGGCCTAGGGTTTCCTACCTGATCGAACTTCTGAAAACTATTCAACTTATTATTATCCCTGTTATTCTGAACTCTATATCGTCCTGAATTATTAAAGTTTCTATTAATATTATTGTCAAAATTATAGTTATTGTTGTTAACGTTGTCCCGTTCTGGTCTATAATTCCGTCTAAAACCAATCCGTTCCCGCCAATTTTGCTGACTACAAAAGTTACTATTATAATGTGTCCGTTGGTTATAGCTATTTCTATTCTGTGTCCGATTTTGTCTAGATGCTACGTCCTCTTTAACCCTGAATTTTCTGTATTCCGGTAGAATACAACAATCCACAAAATCTTCTTTTCGTCATTATGTCTATAATATTCTGTAAATCTCGTTCGTCGTAGATTTTATCTAATAATATTCCCTGAGTCATTTGCTTAGTGTTAGCTAGTAAACTATCTATAGATGATAGATAGATAGAGTTTTCTTTATTTTTTCATTCAAAAATTTTACAATAAATCTTACACTAGGTATAAATAAATAAATTATTTAAAAAATTAAGAAATTTTTAATAAAGAAATATACAGCTTGGTTTTTAAAAAACCGTCAGCCGGAAAATTGAGTATCAACAATATCGTCTATTATTCCCGAAGTTTTAGATGCCATTTACAAAGTGCTTGTGGAAACGTATCTCAAGGTAAATTTATTTTCTTCATTCATTCCAACATAAAACTGATTTTAAATAAATATATTTCTAGGCGCCAAGAACAGCATATGCTTGGGAAGCTATTGCTGGTAAATTTGACGAATTGTGGCAATTCCTTAACTACATTGGGGCAGTGGATGTAAAGCATGTGGTAATGGATGCACCAGCCAATGCTGGCAGTATTTATTATAATTACAAAGGTACACATAGCATAATATTAATGGGTATTGCTGACGCGGAATATAAGTTTCTGTATGTTGACGTAGGTGGTAATGACCGGTTTTCTGATGGTGGTGTGTTTAATCGTTGCACATTTGGACAAGCACTGGATACTAACCAGCTATGTTTGCCACCCCCTAAGGTACTACCCAGTCGACAGCGGCCTGTTCCGTACGTACTCGTTGCTGACGATGCATTCGCTATGCGACATAATTTATTAAAGCCATATAGCCAACGAGGTCTCACTATGGTACAGCGTGTATATAATTATCGGCTAAGTCGTGCTCGCCGTATTATTGAAAATGTATTTGGTATCATGTGTTCACGTTTCCGGGTACTGCGCAAACCAATATGCCTAAATCTGGAAAAAACAAAAAAAATAACACTTGCGTGTTGCGTGCTCCACAACTTTTTAATCACAACAAATAAAAAAAAGTATGCCCCGGCCAATGCATTTGACCATTACGGTGACAACGGCGCACTTATCCCTGGTGATTGGCGCGGCGACGAAGCGATTTCCAATTCAATGTATCCATTGCAAAGACCACGTAATAACGCTTTCAATGCCAAAGATGTCCAAAAAGAATTTACAGAATATTTCGTCGAAGAAGGTGAATTGGATATTCAGTATACACAAATAACACGACAATAAGCACGTACTTTCACTTATTGAATCACAACAGTATTTTTCGTTTTCAAAAGCATTTGCTATTTAGGATCAATATATTAATACTTTTCCAATTCCTAATCGATTTCTATGCAAATGGACAAAAAAAGTGTTGAAATTCATTTAATATACAGTGGGGAGCACTTGTGAGTACATGTAAGTACTTTTTACACCTAAAGATTCAGGCCGAAAAATGTTTGACACTTGAACTAAATTATACTTTTCTAAAGGTACAAGGTACGACATTATCGTCTGTTGAACTTGATAATAAATTTGAATTTTTTAAAATTTTGCATTGCGGGACAACCTCAATTTCAATTTAAAATAATGTCGTAAGGAAATAAGTTATCTTAAAAATTGAAAAACTGAAAAAAAATGGTAAGAGTAGTAGTTTGTTCAGGTGACGTTACAAGTATTATGAAAAATGTATTTTGTAATTTGTGGGGGATTTTGTTCGTTATTCAAATATTCAAACTTATTAAAAGGGTTAAGAATTCAACTATATTCACTTTAGGCTTATCGAAAATTGTTACTTTGAAAATTATTTCATTTTGAATTTTCAAAAATTTTCTTTTACAAATTTCAAAGTTTCAAAATAATTTTCATTATAAAATTGGATTTTAAATTGTTCGTACAAATCGAACAATATTCTCGAACATCTTTAAAGAAAATAAATATTCAACATCCTGCTTGTAAATACTTCCAATTTATAGAAGATTGGGGTTTACTAATTGGAAAGCTTAATTGTTGAAATCCTGATCGAAACTACATCCTGTGGTTCTTTATAAACGTCGTTATCCATCCCTTAAGGGCAATAGCCACATCATCAATTGGGAGTGTAAGCTACAATTCAAGTCAAACTCATCATCAAATCATCTTGGTGGAAGCTATAATACAGCAATTTAAGAACGATTGGTGTTACATTTTAACGGTTATATCAAGATTGGTTTTCCATCTCAACTATTTTATTTATCAAATTTACATCGTTCTGGGTTGGTGGAGCTATAATTATCCAGATTGGTTTTACATCTCAACTATTAACTCATCAAATTTACATCGTTCTGTGAGAGCATATTTTGAATTGGATCGGATCGGCAGCAACATTCTAAATCATTATTGAATATAATCACTAAATAGAGTCGCAATATTTATCGATTTTTTTTTATTTACGTATTTGGACATAATTTAAATACCGGTATTACAATCATTTTTATCACGTCCAGAGTTCATTGAAAGAATTTTGACGTGATCATTTAATTTAGATAATTTTTACTAAACGGGTTGTTATATTTAACTCCAATTTTTCCTTATTATTTTATTAACTTAAATTTGCTTTAATTTCTTTTATTCTCATTTTTTTTAACGTAAATCTTAACTTACTTTTTTTTTATTTCGCGATAAATTTTATAACAATTTAATTTCTAATCGCTAATTATTAATACCTATTAAATATTTTGTAAAATTTATTTATATATCTAAATATCTCACTAGTATTAGTCCAAATTTTTTTATATAAAAACACCAGGTCAACTTCGTCGCCGTGATCACAGCCATGGAAGAATCTGGGTAAGTTTATTAATTTATCATTTATCTTAATTTTATATTAACATACTATTGACAATTAGATATATAAATTTATTACCTTTACTTTAGTTTAAATTCAGAAATTTTTCCTGTATAAATCATTCTTCTTTAATAAACCATGAATTCTATTATGACTTGCTAGATTTTTTTCTTTAGTTGACGAAACTTAGGGAATAGATAATGACACAATTCAGGACGAACTGACTTTGACTTCATACATTTTTCCTAATTCTTTTTAAATTTTCATTTCTACTTTTGTCTTTAAAATGTGTAACGACCTGACCAAGATCCCCCCCATATTACCATGAGCACGGTCGAGCATTTCTACGGGTCAGAGGCGATTTTCGTTACATAATTTTTGGCGCCCAACGTGGGGCAGTCGTTCGCGACATTTCAGTGAATAACATCTTAATTGAAGAAAGTAATTTCGAATGATTGTCCCTAATTTCTTCTAATTTTCTACGTTTACTTCACCTCTCTTAATTTTTTTTATCTCATTTCGATTTTATAATTTTTTTCCATGAATATATGTAATGACAGAGTCGTTAAGATTAATCTGACCATGTATTGATGGTAAGTCAAATATAGTGTTTTAGAGTTTGGAAAATGCGGTAATGATCTCCTTTTGTTACTGACCAAATTTTATTCACTATAAACTTATCCTCTTCTCTTTTTGTTTTATTTTTTTAATTTTTGGAAACTGGTTGATGATGTGAAATATGTCATCATACCAATTCAATAAAGATTCGAGTGTCGTAGATGTGATAATCAGGAAATTGTTATTTTTGAACTTGTTTTGGAAATATACTTGGTTGTTAGTCTATGAATTTCTAAATTGATAAGTTTTATTATTTTCTCTCTCTCTCTCTCTCTCACACGCTTTCTCTTTCTCTCCTTTTTTTTTGATATTCTTATTTAATTCATTTAATTTAAAGAACAATTTATTTTATACACATTTTTTTTTGTGAACAAGGACTGTATTGTATTGTGTTATTATCTGTAAACCTTAAGGAGTAGTTGACTTATGTTAAAATATTGATTGAATCTTAAAAAGTAATAAGTGCGATAAATATTATTAAAATATTTTTTTTTATTAACCGATTTTGTTTTAATTTTTTTTTATATATTAGCTGTGATAATTCAAAACTTTACGAGAAGTAGATAATTTTATTCGATATGCCGCAAATACCGCGTAGTCCCAGTGCACCTACTCTTAATTTAGTTGTCGATAATATTGAACCGTCAGTAAATAATGAGAATGAGGTTGTTGTAGTTCCAAATAATAATATAATGGAAAATATCGGGGTTAGGACACCCGGTGTTCAGACTCGTCGTCAGGCTCGTAAGGCGGCTGAGGTAAATTTTAACAATACAAATAATGTTAGATCAGCATATGATAATATGTTGACAGGACAACAGGTTCATTCGTTGATTTCACAATCTTTAGATAATTTTCGTGTTGAGTTATCTCATGTTGTAGGTGTTGAATTGCAAAGAGCATTGTCTACGTTGAACTTCGATTCAAATAATGCTAACAGAGGTGTGCGAGAACAAGGTTTAGATTTAAGTCCTGTTCGTCAGGATATACGCCCTCCTGGTTTTGGAGATAACATTACTCCCAGGCCATCTCGCATGGTTATTAATTCTAATCGTTTCAACGATAATTTGCATCCAACTGCTATGTCAAGTGCAATCGACCTTTCTAGAGAAAGAATATCAAATTTTATTCACAATTGGCATATTACCTTTCAAGGAAACTTGGAGGAGATTACAGTAGATGAATTTATATATCGGGTTAATAATTTAACTACCGTTCATTTGAATGGTGACTTTGAGTTGCTCTGTCAATATGCCCATAATTTATTCGGGGGTAAGGCCAAACAATGGTATTGGCGTTTCCATCGTCAATCAGATAATTCGTTTACTTGGACAGGATTATGTCAAGCGTTGAAACGTCAGTTTAAGGAGACAAGCTCCGATGAGGATATAAAAGACGATATGCGTAGGCGCAAACAGAAACTTAATGAGAACTTTGATGAGTTCTTAGATATTCTTTTATGCATGAGTGATAAACTTAGAGTTCCACTAAATGGGAAAGAATTTGTTGAGCTTGTCTTGAGAAATTTGAAGTCGGACTTGAGACATGAATTACTTCATGTAAACATCCCTGATATATCGGTTTTGCGATACGAGGTCCGGAAACATGAAAAGTTTTTGGAAGATATGAAACACTGGTCAAATAGATCTAGTGTTGGGATACGTCGTCAAGTTGAAGAACTAAGTCATAATATTTCACCAGAAGAAGACATCGAGGAAATGGAAGAGGACATAAATGTGTTAGATTCGTCCAAATGGAAATGTTGGAATTGTGATGCAGTAAGTCATGGCTATCAAGAGTGTTATCTCCTCGACGCGTTTTCTGCTACGCTTGTGGTGCGTTGGACACGTATAAACCAAATTGTGTTAAATGTTTATCAAGGGCCAGGCCTTTAAACTCAAAAGCGGATGTGCGACCAGCAACAGGTGCACATCCCAAAAAGCCTCGTCATTAGATTTATCCATTATGGAAATTTTAAACCCTGATTTGGCTTTGCTATATCATACTCGTATACAAAATCATAGTAATAATATTCCTCCACAAAATTCTGTTGGAAAATTATCCAGTCCTAAATCCCGTTCAGCTCTTAGAATGAATACGTTCTGGAAAATTCGTAAAAGCCTTCGAAAACATACGATAGCCTCTATAATTACAAAGGGAATTGATGTAAGACCTTATGTCAACGTTTCAGTATTTGGTACATCTCATCTCTCCTTATTAGATAGTGGTGCCAGTATCAGCTGTTTTGGTGGTAGTTTAGCTTACAAAATTTTATCAGAAAATAATTCCAAGCTGATGAAATTCAAAGGAAATGTGAAAACTGCTGATGGTCAACGACAGCAGGTTAGAGGTTCGATAATTGTAGATATTACATTCGAGGACCGAACAAAACCGTTAGAGGTACTAGTGATACCTAATTTAAAACAGGATCTTATTTGTGGAATGGATTTTTGGAGACTATTTGATTTACATATAGTATCTAGACAGCATTTGCTATACCCAAAGACAGCATTTGCTATACCCAATCGTCCACTTTACCAATTTTGTCGTATGCCTTTTGGCCTCTGCAACGCTCCACAAACAATGTGTCGATTAATGGATAAAGAAATTTCATATAATTTGAAGAGTCATGTATTCGTATACCTAGATGATTTATTGGTTGTTTCAAATTCTTTTGAAGATCATATTCGCCATTTGTTAGAAGTTGCAGATAACTTAAGGAAAGCTGGTCTTACTATTAACATTAAAAAGAGTGAATTTTGTATAAAACAAGTCAAATATTTAGGATACGTGGTTGGAAATGGAGCGCTAATGGTCGATCAAGACAAGGTTAAAGCAATTACGAATTACCCTGTCCCCAAATCCATAAAACAATTACGTCAGTTCCTCGGTATGACAGGATGGTATTTGTGGAAAACTATGCGACCGTAACATTCCCATTAACAGAACTGCTCACTAAAAAACGAACCTATGTTTGGAATTCGCTAGCGCAAGAAGCTTTTGACAAACTGAAAACGTTGTTATCCACCGCACCATTGTTAATCCATCCAAATTATGATAAGAAGTTTATCACACAATGCGATGCGAGCAAAGTTGGCGTAGGGGCAGTTTTAGCCCAGAAGGATGAGAATGGAGTTGATAGGCCCATTGCTTATATGTCTCAAAAGCTTAACAAAGCTCAAAGAAATTATACAGTAACGGAGATGGAATGTTTTGCTGTAGTGTTGGCAATAAAGAAATTTAGAAAGTACATAGAAGGATATCATTTCACGGTAGTAACTGACCATGCCAGCCTCAAATGGTTAATGAACCAAACAGATTTAAGCGGCAGATTGGCTAGGTGGTCCCTTAAACTACAAGGTTTTAATTTCAATATTGAACATCGAAAAGGTCGCGAAGACATTGTTCCTGATGCTTTATCTCGAAGTTTTTATGATGAAGAAATAACCGAACTATACCTGGAAAACTTACCTGTAATTGATTTAGAGTCAGAGGCATTCGATTCAGAAAATTATAAGTCTTTGAAAGAAACGATACATCAATCAAATCTGCCTGATTATGCAGTCACAGATAAATACATCTATTATAGAACAGATTTCGAAGAGTTTTCAAAGTGGAAACTCTTGGTTCCTGAAGACCTTAGAAAGGACGTTTGTGAGGTACAAATCTTATGGTAAATTTGTAAACACATTACATAGTGAAATAAAGTCTTGAATTGGACATTGTGTGTGTTTGATGAAGGGGGGGACGGATCCGGTCCGTCGCACTTGGGGATGGATTTCCATCCATCAAACAGGGGATAGATTCCCATCTATCAAACTGGGGATAGATTCCCATCTATCAAACCGGGGATAGATTCCCATCTATCAGCTGGGGACGGATTTCCATCCATCACACTTGGGGACGGATTTCCATCCATCACATTGGGGATAGATTCTCATCTATCAACTGGGGACGGATTCCCATCCATCACACTTGGGGACGGATTTCCATCCATCAAACTGGGGATAGATGCCCATCTATCAAACGGGGGATAGATTCCCATCTATCAACTGGGGACGGATTCCCATCCATCACATTGGGGATAGATTCACATATATCAACTGGGGACGGATTTCCATCCATCACATTTGGGGACGGATTTCCATCCATCACATTGGGGATAGATCCTCATCTATCAACTGGGGACGGATTCCCATCCATCAAACGGGGGATAGATTCCCATCTATCAAACTGGGGATAGATTCCCATCTATCAACTGGGGACGGATTTCCATCCGTCACACCTGGGGACGGATTTCCATCCATCACATTGGGGATAGATTCACATCTATCAACTGGGGACGGATTTCCATCCATCACACTTGGGGACGGATTTCCATCCATCAAACGGGGGATAGATTCCCATCTATCAAACTGGGGATAGATTTTCATCCATCCGCGGTAGAGAAACTACACAGAGAGATAACTACGGGAGAGAGTAAAATTGCACAGAGAGATAACTAGAGGAGAGAGTGAAACTACAAGAGAGCGAGTAACTACAAGAGAGAGAGAAACTACAAGAGAGAGAAACTACAAGAGAGAGAGAAACTACAAAAGAGAGAGAAACTACAAAAGAGAGAGAAACCACAAGAGGGAGAAACTACAAGAGAGAACTACATCCAATGAGAAAGCTACAAAGAGATAACCTAGGCAACAACCAAACACAACCACACCAGAGACAACTTACGACACAACCCACAACAATAACGAGCACACAGCCAACACGTAGTTCGTAAACAACTCTAGTTCGTAAACAACTATGCGGGCTAGTTGGTAAACAAGATACCGCTAGGCGTTCAAACCAGGATGAAAACGTGTTGAGGACTAAGCTACACCCACGCAGTAGGATGGGAGTATATAAACCGGCACTTTAATGGAAGAGGGTCTCTTAGTCCGATAGCCGGTAAACGAGTAGCACCTGCAGTGCAAAGTGAACATAGTGAACAAGTGTACTTAAAGTAAATTAGTGAAAAGTTGTAATATAAAACAAAATAAAATAATAAAAAAATAGAACTTAGTATAAAACTACCAGTGGAAGTGTCTCATTAAATAAATTTAGTGCAAGGACCCCTGGACTGAGCTTGCCCCAGCTTCAAACCCGGATTAACCGGAGGTTCCTTACATTTGGCGCCCGAGCAGGGACCTATTTTCCACAAACATACTAATTCAGGAAGGCAGCAGCAGAAGGACCCAGTGAAGATCGGAGTCATCAGCAAAAGTGGTCAACAAAGTTATCAATAAGGTAACCAACAAAGTCATCAGGGACGTAACGAAAGCGTAAGCAACAAAGTGGTCATCAACGAAGTAATCAAGGTATTCCACGTGGTCAGCAATAGAGATTCAACAAAGTAAACAACAACACCCTCAGGGGAAGAAAAATGGTACGTAGCAATTGGGTCTACTCTCTCCGTCGGGAGACCTTAATACAGGTTTCCACGGAATTTGGGCTAGAGGCGAGTGGCACAGTGGAAGAAATGCGGAAGCGACTGGCTGCGTTTATTAATCAAGGTGAGCATAAGGACAGCGTGATAGCGAAGTTAGAAGAATGTGAGCAGCAGTACAGTAGAGCGGCTTCCCCGAGTCATCAGGGTGCAGCAGATGGTGTACCACCGGCAAACAACCACACCGAGGGAACAAGATTGACGGTTCCCACGTTACCTACACCGGCCGGTCCCACAAACCCAACACTACTCCCAATGAATTTTCTACCCGCAGCAAGCCAGCCACGATCAAACGAAATTTCCTACGCAACAGTGATAGACAACGTACGCAAGTGGTCGATAAAGTTCAGTGGAGGTAAAGATCCGATAGACTTTATTGAGCGAGTAGAGGAGTTGGCGGAGGCGTACGGCTTGGATTTGAATATGATGCCAAGAACGATGCCGGAATTACTAAAAGACGGGGCTCTGATGTGGTACCGAAACAACAACCAGCACTGGCAGACGTGGGTCAGCTTCCGTGAAGACTTCCTGGCATTTTTCCTCCCCACCAGGTACTTTGAGGATCTGGACGACGACATACGCAAACGGCAACAAAGGGTCCGGGAAAGTTTCAAGGATTATGTCATCGCCATGCAGAACATGATGCGTCACGCCAACTACACGAGAGAAAAACAGCTGGACCGTATTTTCCGCAATGCACACGTCGATTATCAGATGTATATAAGGAGAAAGGATTTTAACAATCTAGACGAGCTGATAAAGATGGCCGAGGAATACGAATGTCTGAGAGCGAATCACCCCGAGGTAAGCCACAACTACCGAGACAACCGCCAGCAACCGCCCCGACGACATGACCGTACCCGACAGGTGGTACAGAGTGATCCCAAGGCAGTCATAAATCCGCGGACAACGTGTAGAAGATGTGGTCAGGACGGTCATGGTTTCCGTTTCTGCCAAAACCCGAGTGTGCTGTTTTGCTGGGAATGCGGCCGACCGGGAATCAGAACCAGGGACTGCTGCCCAAGACGTTCGGGAAACTTCACGGGACCGCGCCAACAGCAAGGGGAACCCGCGGCTGGGATCAGCAGCCCTTGCCACAGTAAATTCATTTCGACAAACCGAACACCGGCTGCTGGCCACCGTAAAACTTGGCGAGCAGCAAACAGAAGTAACCATCGATATCGGTGCATCAAAAAGCTACGTAAGCGAAGGATTGGCGGAGGAACTTCGGGAACAACACGAGGTGACCAGAGTGGAGAACACCGCAAGTCTGGCAGACGGCACCCCGGTGGAACTAAGGTAAGAGGTCAAAGCGAACGTAAGCTTTGGCGGTGAATTATGCAAGCTAGATATGGGAGTCATGCCCAACATGCTCGATAACGCGCTTCTGGGTCTCGATTTTCTGCGAGCGGTCAGAGCTGAAATCCGTATCGGTAACCAGATGATACGGCTGGGGCCAGTTGAGCAGGTGCAGTGTGCGGTGGTGAAGACCGAGGAGCCGGAAATACAAGTGGGGGCCCCAACTGACGAGCAGCGGATAGAAGAATTTCTCCGAGACGAATTGGCAAAGTTTGAAGGCATAGAAGGGCCAACCCCTTTGGCGAAACACAAAATCGTTCTCAAAGATGACAGACCGGTAAGACAAAGGTACACGCAACGAAATCCCGAAATGCAAAGACGAATAAACGAAGAGGTGGACGAATTACTCCGCAATGGTTGCATCGAGCCGTAAAAAAGTCCCTACAGCGCTCCAATAGTGATGGCCCCGAAGAAGAATGGCACTTACAGGCTCTGCATAGACTACCGGCTATTGAACGGCCGAACCGTGGCCGATGCCTACCCATTACCCAGAATAAACCACATCCTGGATCGACTGCGAAACGCTAAATTCATGAGCAGTATCGATCTAAAGAACGGGTACTGGCAAATACCGATGGATGAAGATAGCAAAGCATACACTGCCTTCACCGTGGCCGGAAAGGGTTTGTTCCAGTGGAAGGTGATGCCTTTTGGGCTAACGTCAGCGCCCGCCACCTTCCAAAGAACCTTGGACCGAGTGATCGGGCCTGAAATGGAACCACACGCATTCGCCTACCTGGACGATATTGTTGTACTTGGAGGGACGTTAGAGGAGCATATGGTGAACTTGAGAGAGGTATTTAGACGACTAAGAGATGCCAGGCTGAAAATAAATCGAGAGAAGTGTAAGTTTTTTGAAAAAGAGATCAAATATTTGGGTCATGTAGTCAACGAAGGGGGTATTCACACCGACCCCGATAAAATTTCTGCAATCCGTGAACTTCAACCCCCTCAAAATGTTCGAGAGTTGCGACGCTGCCTCGGTATCGCATCGTGGTACAGACGCTTCGTTCCGGAGTTTTCGAAGATAGTGCATCCCCTGACATCACTGCTTAAAAAAGGCAAGCATTTCCGTTGGAACCAAGAACAACAGCAAGCGTTTGAGCAACTGAAACGGCATCTGACCGAGGCTCCTGTGCTGGCGTGCCCCGATTTTTCGCAAAAATTTAGTCTTCAAACAGATGCGTGTGATTACGGCTTAGGGGCTGTACTCACCCAAGAACTGGATGGCCATGAGCGGGTGATTGCTTACGCCAGTCGGAGGTTAAACCAGGCCGAGATGAACTATTCACCGACGGAAAAGGAGTGTCTGGCGATCGTATGGGCCGTAAGAAAGCTACGCCCGTACCTAGAAGGTTATCATTTTTCAGTGGTGACCGATCATCTTTCCTTATAGTGGCTCAATTCTATAGAGAGTCCTTCAGGAAGAGTGGCCAGATGGGCGCTAGAGCTGCAACAATACAGCTTCGATGTGCAGTACCGCCGAGGGAAGTTGAACGTTGTCGCTGACGCCCTGTCTCGACAACCCGTTGAAGTGTGTCAGTCAGTCCAGGAGAAGCCCAAAGAGTGTCCTTGGTGGAAAAATCGATGTGAGGAAGTGGCCAAGTTCCCCGAGAAATTTCCCAATTATACAACGGTAAATGGTCAGCTATATCGCCATATTCCAACAGCAGACGAAGACGAAGAGTGTGCCCCGTGGAAGTTATGTGTCCCAGTGTTCCAACGTAGAAGAGTGTTAGAAGAGAACCACGATTCCCCAACGGCTGGTCATCTTGGTATAAGGAAGACTGTAGCAAGAGTTTCCAATCGCTACCATTGGCCAGGTATGTTTAAAGATATCAAAGAATACGTACGCAACTGTCAAATCTGCCAAAGATACAAACCGTCTCAACAACTACCCGCGGGACAAATGCTCACCCGAATCGCAGACGAACCATGGGCTATAGTTAGCGCTGATTTTGTTGGTCCATTGCCGAGGTCGAAGCACGGCCACTCCATGCTACTGGTTTTTACTGATCAATTTTCAAAGTGGTCCGAATTTATACCGCTAAGACGAGCTACGGGCGACAGCCTACGGAAAGCATTCCGCGAAAGGATCCTGGCTAATTTCGGAGTGCCAAAATTGCTTATCACGGACAACGGTGCCCAGTTTACATGCAAGATGTTCCGTAACTATTTGCACAACCTGGGAGTTAAACACCAATTAACCGCCCCGTACACCCCGCAAGAAAACCCGACGGAAAGGGTTAACCGAACCGTCAAGACAATGATCGCCCAATATGCTGGTGCTAACCAGAAAACTTGGGACGAGGCGCTACCGGAAATCCAGTTGGCCATGAATACCGCCAAATCGGACTCGACGCAATACAGCCCCGCATTCCTGGTACAAGGCCGTGAACCTAGGCTACCAGCAGCATTGTATGATGAGGTGACGAGAGGTACTGGGGCCACAACGCGGAGTCCTGACGAAAAGGCCAAACTGATGCAAGAGATCTTTGGCATGGTGCGGAAAAATCTTCAAAAGGCCGCCAAAGACCAGGCCCGTCATTATAACCTGAGGCGAAGGCAATGGAAACCCAAGGAAGGTGAATTGGTTTTAGTGAAAGAGCACCATCTTTCGAACGCCGCCGGCAATTTTGCTGCAAAACTGGCCCCGAAATTTGATGGCTCATACCGGGTCCATAAGTTTGTTTCGCCAGTTATCGTCGAGTTGCAACATGACGGGGGGAGGAGAAGCCGAACAGCACATGTGAGCCAGCTAAGATGCTATAGAGGTACGGGGGACTTACACAAATCGAGGAGCAGTAATTAAAATACAAAAAAAAAAAAAACACAAAACCACAAAACCACAAAAAAAAAAAAAAAAAAAAAAAAAAAACGGGAAAAAAAAGAATGAAGTTAAAAAAGAAAAGGAAAAAAACAACGTACCACCAAACGGATATAAAACCTGGCTTATATCCCATCTGAGCGTATTCTTGAGGCCAGGGCCGAATGCGTAATTCACAGGCTGAGAATGTGTAATTCAGACAACAGAAACAATAACAATTGCCACAGTTCGTGAAGAGACTAGATTTTTCTCTGCTGTCCGAAAATTAGGGGTCACCCTAACGCGAACGAATGATGTATGAACACTCGGATCCGGAAGATACCCTTTATCATGAGGAGAAAACAAGGAAAACGGGAGAAAAAGAAAAATATTGATAACTTATATCCGAGATCTAGGGGTCACCCTAACGTTAATGAACGAGGCGGAAACACCCGAACACGTAATATATAATGCGGTATGATCATCACAATGCCAACGAGAAAGTGTAGGAAGACGAGGAAGAAAACTTAAGAATTCATATTCGAAGTCTATTGGTCACCCTAACACCATCGGACGAGGCAGAAACACCCGAACACGTTAGATATCCTGCGGTATGATCATCACAATGGCAACAAGAAAGTGTAAAAAGTCGAGGAAGAAAACTTAATAATTCATATTCGAAGTCTAGGGGTCACCCTAACGCCAACGAGCGAGCAGAAACACCCGAACACTTAATATACCCTTCGGTATGATCACCACAGTAGCAACGGAAAAGTGAAGGAAACGAAAAAAAAAAGATATAATAATTGGTTTGCATATCCGAAGTTTAGGGGTCACCCTAACGCCAACGAAGAAGGGATGATCACCCGAATATGGAATAAACCCCTTCGGCACGACCATCAGGGTCAAAACGAGAAGAGAATTGGGGAAAACATAAAAAGAAAAAAAAAAACGTCCTCCGAAAATTTGGGGTCACCCTAATGTAAAGGAGCAAGGTATGGTCACCCTAAGAACGGGTATACCCGATGGCAACACACCCGAAGGCATAACGGGGGGAAAAAATAGGGAAAACAAAACACGTCAAAAAAAAAAAATATATAGTTTTCCATAAATCAAAATTTGATGCACCCTAATATTGAAAAGTATAAACAAAAATAACCACACTATACACTTGTTGACGCTTAAGCAAAGGGCTCACAAGGCAGCAGCAACCACAATAACAAACAAACAACAGAATCGTGTAATATGCTGTGAGGCATGGTAGAAAAAAAAACAAGCACAACAAACACACATCCACGTACTAATATATAAAAGGAAACAAAATTAGGAGACAAACAGCATATGCGTTTATTAGCAACAATAACAATTAAAGCAAGGGCATCACGCGATTATCCAGTTATGACTATTCAAAATAGTGTTGAAAAAAAAAACGAAAGAACAACAAACATACACACCGTAGACCATCGAAAAAAAAAAGAAGAACAATGAGGCAAACAGCATTACAACGAGCAACAACAACGATATGTTAAGAAGTAAAGCAGGGCAGTATGAGTATACCAACAATATGACTTTGCAATAAAGACAATAGAAACGCAACTTCGGTCAAAGCAATTAATTTTGGTAAACAGTAAATCAAGTGTGACAACCGCGAGGTAAAGACGAGTATCAAGTAGTGTAAGAAGTAGTGTTCTTTATTTTTTTTAATTTTTCGGCAACCAAGCAAGGAAAAGTTCTAAGGTAAAGATATCTAAAGTAAAAAGTGATAAAGTGCCTAAGCCCTCAGAGGAAAAAAAAAAACACAGAAAAAAAACAACAAAGTGTAGTGCGTGTGTATTAATTGTTCTTTTATGCATAATTTTATTTTGGTGCTTAGGGGACCATGGAATCAAAAAAAGTTGATGGTGCTGCCAACCAAAATCTGCCTGAGGCGGTGATAAAACTGCGCCGGCTAAGCCCAGAGGAGATCGCTGTATTGCAAAACGGTGGAGGTCTACACGACGGTGATGTGATTGTGCTTAGCGATAGTGAGGACGAAGGGAGGAGCGAAACTGAGGTAGCCAGCGATGATAGTAAGGATTCCACCTACTGCCCCTCGGTCAGCTCAGAGGGGTACGATCGGTTTTTTCCCCCATCCCAGGAATTGCCAACAAGCCCCCGATATGAACCCGGTGAGGAATGGCCGTCATCACAGTCAACCACGGGGGAAGAGGAGAGGCGGGAAACCCGGCAGTGGACGGCGGTACAGCTGGATCGCTACATTATCCGGCGGAAGCACAGCACCCAATACGTAGCGCTGATGGGGGTCACTTTCACGGCGTACGACCCGAGTGGGAGCGAAGACGAAGCAGACCCGCTGATCGAGGAACCGTTATCGCCCGAAGCGCTGTCGATGAACCCGAGGGCCAGCCCAACTATGGCGGAGGACCCCTTGGAAGCCTCGGAGGAAAAAGAATTGCGACTATCAGGCCTAGTGGAGGACGCATTGTCTATTGACGGCATTAATCTTGGCAGCATAGAAGAGCTGGTTCAAAGGGCCCTGGATACCGCCGGTAACCAACAAGTAGGGGAGACTATAGCGACCACAGATACGGCTTCGGCCCAACCAACGGTTCAACCACTGGCAGAGGGAGGGGAAGAGGTGCCGTTGGAATCGGTACCCTCCGCCCAGCAGGTAGAAATCCGCCAGGCACTGAAAAAAAGGAAGAGATTGGCATTTCGACGAACAATCGGGAGCACTTCGTACCGCGTGAGGGTGTCGGCATCAGGGGGCATAGTGATTAAGGCAGCGGCCGCCGTAAGCAGCCTTCTAGGAAGCAGAGGGGAGGTGTGAGGTACAAATCTTATGGTAAATTTGTAAACACATTACATAGTGAAATAAAGTCTTGAATTGGACATTGTGTGTGTTTGATGAAGGGGGGGACGGATCCCGTCCGTCGCACTTGGGGATGGATTTCCATCCATCAAACGGGGGATAGATTCCCATCTATCAAACTGGGGATAGATTCCCATCTATCAAACCGGTGATAAATTCCCATCTATCAGCTGGGGACGGATTTCCATCCATCACACTTGGGGACGGATTTCCATCCATCACATTGGCGATAGATTCTCATCTATCAACTGGGGACGGATTCCCATCCATCACACTTGGGGACGGATTTCCATCCATCAAACTGGGGATAGATGCCCATCTATCAAACGGGGGATAGATTCCCATCTATCAACTGGGGACGGATTCCCATCCATCACATTGGGGATAGATTCACATATATCAACTGGGGACGGATTTCCATCCATCACATTTGGGGACGGATTTCCATCCATCACATTGGGGATAGATCCTCATCTATCAACTGGGGACGGATTCCCATCCATCAAACGGGGGATAGATTCCCATCTATCAAACTGGGGATAGATTCCCATCTATCAACTGGGGACGGATTTCCATCCGTCACACCTGGGGACGGATTTCCATCCATCACATTGGGGATAGATTCACATCTATCAACTGGGAACGGATTTCCATCCATCACACTTGGGGACGGATTTCCATCCATCAAACGGGGGAAAGATTCCCATCTATCAAACTGGGGATATATTTTCATCCATCACCCCATCAAGGAGGGGACCCGCGGTAGAGAAACTACACAGAGAGATAACTACGGGAGAGAGTAAAATTGCACAGAGAGATAACTAGAGGAGAGAGTGAAACTACAAGAGAGCGAGTAACTACAAGAGAGAGAGAAACTACAAGAGAGAGAAACTACAAGAGAGAGAGAAACTACAAAAGAGAGAGAAACTACAAAAGAGAGAGAGAAACCACAAGAGGGAGAAACTACAAGAGAGAACTACATCCAATGAGAAAGCTACAAAGAGATAACCTAGGCAACAACCAAACACAACCACACCAGAGACAACTTACGACACAACCCACAACAATAACGAGCACACAGCCAACACGTATATATATATAAACCGGCACTTTAATGGAAGAGGGTCTCTTAGTCCGATAGCCGGTAAACGAGTAGCACCTGCAGTGCAAAGTGAACATAGTGAACAAGTGTACTTAAAGTAAATTAGTGAAAAGTTGTAATATAAAACAAAATAAAATAAAAAAAATAGAACTTAGTATAAAACTACCAGTGGAAGTGTCTCATTAAATAAATTTAGTGCAAGGACCCCTGGACTGAGCTGAGCTTGCCCCAGCTTCAAACCCGGATTAACCGGAGGTTTCTTACACGTTTTGTATGCTTGTCACAATCCTCCATCATCAGCACACACAGGTATTGCAAAGGCCGTCGAGAGAATTCGTAGGTATTTCTATTGACCTGGAATGATCGTTGATGTCAAGAATTATATTCAATATTGTGAAAGCTGTAGGACGTCAAAAACACCAAACCAAACTCTTAAGCCATTGATGGGAAATATGTCAGAATCAACCCGCCCATTTCAGAAGCTATATATAGATTTAATTGGTCCGTTTCCACGTAGTAAACAAGGAAACATTGGTATTTGTATCGTTTTAGATCATTTCTCAAAATTTACGTTTCTAAAACCATTGCGCAAATTTTTTGTTCGAAGCAGATTATACAATTTTTGAAGGACGAAATATTCACGTGTTTCGGAGTACCTGAAGTAATGGTTTCGGACAATGGCAGCCAGTTTAAATGTAAGGAGTTTGAAAAGTTTCTTGGTTATTATGGTGTTAAACATACTTACACGGCCATACATTCTCCTCAATCGAATGCTAGCGAGAGAGTCAACAGATGCATTAACGAAGCCTTGCGGTCATACATTCGCAAGGACCAAAGAGAGTGGGATTTGTATTTGAGTGGTGTTAATAGCTCTTTACGTAACACAATACACCAATCAATCGGTAAGTCGCCATATTTCGTCGTATTTGGCCAAAACATGGTAACACATGGTAAAGACTATCTATTGTTAAGAAACTTAAATTTGATGGAAGATGGCCCTTCAGATTTGAATAGAGAGGATAAATTTCAATACTTCCGGGATATGGTAAAGAAAAAGCTGAAGGAGTCATATAATAGAAACGTTCACTATTATAATTTAAGAAGTAAGCCGAGATATTTTCAAATTGGACAAAGTGTTTATCACCGGAATTTTGGAAAAAGTAAATTGATTGATAATTATAATGCCAAATTAGTGCCAGTCCGAGTAAAGGCTCAAGCTATTAACAAAATTGGAAATTGCAATTATATATTAAAGGATTTGGAAACTGGAAACACTGCCACATATCACGCAAAGGACATTTGGTGATGTTTTTTTTTTTTTTTTTTTTTTTTTTGTAAAGGTAGTGTAATTTGTGAGGGATTTTGTTAGCTATTCAAATATTCAAAGATATTAAAAGGGTTAAGAATTCAACTATATTCACTTTAGGCTTATCGAAAATTGTTACTTTGAAAATTATTTCATTTTGAATTTTCAAAAATTTTCTTTTACAAATTTCAAAGTTTCAAAATAATTTTCATTATAAAATTGGATTTTAAATTGTTCTTACAAATCGAACAATATTCTCGAACATCTTTAAAGAAAATAAATATTCAACATCCTGCTTGTAAATACTTCCAATTTATAGAAGATTGGGGTTTACTAATTGGAAAGCTTAATTGTTGAAATCCTGATCGAAACTACATCCTGTCTTTCATTATAAACGTCGTTTAAAAACGATTGGTGTTACATTTTAACGGTTATATCAAGATTGGTTTTCCATCTCAACTATTTTATTTATAAAATTTACATCGTTCTGGGTTGGTGGAGCTATAATTATCCAGATTGGTTTTACATCTTAACTATTAACTCATCAAATTTACATCGTTCTGTGAGAGCATATTTTGAATTTGATCGGATCGGCAGCAACATTCTAAATCATTATTGAATATAATCACTAAATAGAGTCGCAATATTTATCGATTTTTTTTTATTTACTTATTTGGACATAATTTAAATACCGGTATTACAATCATTTTTATCACGTCCAGAGTTCATTGAAAGAATTTTGACGTGATCATTTAATTTAGATAATTTTTACTAAACGGGTTGTTATATTTAACTCCAATTTTTCCTTATTATTTTATTAACTTAAATTTGCTTTAATTTCTTTTATTCTCATTTTTTTTAACGTAAATCTTAACTTATTTTTTTTTATTTCGCGATAAATTTTATAACAATTTAATTTCTAATCGCTAATTATTAATACCTATTAAATATTTTGTAAAATTTATTTATATATCTACAGCCATGGAAGAATCTGGGTAAGTTTATTAATTTATCATTTATCTTAATTTTATATTAACATACTATTGACAATTAGATATATAAATTTATTACCTTTACTTTAGTTTAAATTCATAAATTTTTCTTGTATAAATCATTCTTCTTTAATAAACCATGAATTCTATTATGACTTGCTAGATTTTTTTCTTTAGGGAATAGATAATGACACAATTCAGGACGAACTGACTTTGACTTCATACATTTTTCCTAATTCTTTTTAAATTTTCATTTCTACTTTTCTCTTTAAAATGTGTAACGACCTGACCAAGATCCCCCCCATTTTACCATGAGCACGGTCGAGCATTTCTACGGGTCAGAGTCGATTTTGGTTACAATTTCCAGGAAGGTCAAAAATCGGAGCATTTTGATCAAAAAATACACTTTTCTCGTTAATATAGCTCGAACGCCTGATGTCGAAGAGTGACTCTAAGGCCAGATTTGGATTCAGCGTACCTTGTACCTTTAGAAAAGTATAATTTAGTTCAAATGTCAAACATTTTTCGGCTTGAATATTAAGGTGTAAAAAGTACTTACATGTACTCCCCACTGTATGTATAAACATTATAAAACAATTTTTATAACTAAACTTTAATATACATATGTATGTATGTACAACATTAATTATAACCGCTATATTTTTTCTTATTTATAACAATTAAAAAGAATACGTTAAAGTAAGTATAAAACCAATTAATTATTTATTTAAATATTGCATACATATTATTAATAATGGCGTATTTTTTTTTTTAATTCCAACTCCTTCCCGTTCCTATAGGCTTCTTGTTGTGTACAAATTGGAGTATGGCTGGAAAAATTGTCGCAGCTTAAATAAAATAAAAATAATTTGTGCCTAATGTAAATTGCAAGTGTTGGATAACGAGGATTTTATTCAATGTGATGCTTCTGATTTAACTTAAAAGTTATTTTTACAAAAACAAAACTAAAAAAATTTCATACATTTGTATAAAAAAAAAACCAAAAATATTTCAAAATTCAAAGATACGTATCCGCGATTTGAGTCGCCTATAGGAACGGGAAGGAGTTGGAATTAAAAAAAAAAATACGCCATTATTTTTATTGATACAAAAACCTTCTAAAAAGTGATAATATCCAGAAATCAAAATAAAAAAAAAATTTGAAAACGAACTCTAATATGTATAAGTATGTATAAGTATACTTATACATATTAGAGTTCGTTTTCAAATTTTTTTTTTATTTTGATTTCTGGATATTATCACTTTTTAGCAGGTTTTTGTATCAATAAAAATAATGGCGTATTTTTTTTTTTTTTAATTCCAGCTCCTTCCCGTTCCTATAGGCTTCTTGTTGTGTACAAATTGGAGTATGGCTGGAAAAAATCGTCGCAGCTTAAATAAAATAAAAATAATTTGTGCTCAATGTAAATTGCAAGTGTTGGATAACGATGATTTTATTCAATGTGATGCTTCTGAGAAAAGTCTTCATGCAGTATGTACAAAGCTTGAAAAAAGACAATATCAAAAAATTATAAACGATGAATCTCTTGAGTATAATTGTCAATTTTGTGATGGAAGTAGTGAGAAGTCGTCTGTAGCTAATGATTTATTAGAAATAAAAACAAAATTAAAACATTTAGATCAGCTGGATGAGCTCACTAAAACCATGCAGTTTATGTCATCTCAGTATGACAGTATATTGAAAGGAGTTGCCACAAATAAAAAAAGGATTGAATGTTTACAAAAAGAAAATTGTTTGTTACGGGAAGAAGTCATTTCGTTGAAATCATCAATAAAATATTTAAATGATGGTAGAGTAAAAAATGATTGTATTATTAACGGGGTTGATGTAGGTGAAAATGACAGACCAATTGATGTTGTTGTTGATATAGCTGGCAAGATTGGAGCTGATATTATTCCTGATCAAATTAATGATGCATATTTTATTCATAATAATGATAAAACAAACAAAAAAAAAAACTGTGGTTGTTAAATTTACAACTAAGTTTCAAAAAGAAAAATTTATGGCCGGAAGATCGAAGCTTAAAAAAGATGATGATATGAAGAATGTTTTTATTAACGACTTTTTGTGTAAAGAGTAAATGGAGCTTTTTAAATACGCTAAATCTGTAAAATCAGTTGGATATAAATACGTATATACAAGAGAAAGTAAAGTTTTTGTAAGAAAAAACTGAGAATTCTCGTGTGATTTTTATAAGATCTATGGATGATGTTGATAAAATTCTTATGAATTCAACAAGTGGAGGAGGTGTACCAACATCTAGAAGAAGTCGAGTCGTTAATACAATGAGTGTAAATATACCTGAGGAAGATAAAAATGAAGAACGTGAAGTGGAGGATGCTGAGGATGATGATAATTCGTTTATGTCACCTAATATATACATATTTCTATTCCATTATGCTTTTAAATATACATTTTTTAATATTTTATGAATAATTCAAAATATTTTTTAAATTTGAGATCATATAATGATTCTATTTCAACAATAAATATAGATTTTTTTAACATAATTTCTGTAAATGTAAGAACAATTTCGTCATTGAACAAATTTAATAAATTTAAACTGCTTTTAAGCAAATTTAATAAACTTCCTGACGTTATAGCCGTACAGGAAACATGGTTTGATGGTAAATGTGTTAATTTATATTCAATACCAGGTTACCGTGTTGTGCATTGTTGCCGGAGTGATGGATATGGTGGAACTTCAATTTATGTTGCTGATAGTTTAAACTACAAACTTCTTGTTACTCGCAGTGAGGAGTTTCTTGATTAGATAATGATTGAACTGCCTACTATAATTATTAACAATAAGCCACTGCGATTTATTTCACTATACAGATCGCAGAAATGTACTTTTTCACAGTTTATTAAAAAAATGGAAGATATTCTTTCAGTAATGTCAAATGGTCAATGTGTGGTTGCTGGTGATTTTAACGTAGATCTGTTATCAAATGACTATTGCAGTAGAACTTTAGTAAATCTTTTTTTGGAATTTAGTATGGAGCCATGTCATGATCTAATTACTAGGCCACTGAGTAAATCGTCAATAGATTGCGTTTTTAGTAACACAATTCACTTAATTAATGTAAATTCTATTGAAAGCACATTTACGGATCATAATATTTTAAGCTGTTTTTTAAAAGTTAACAGATGTTTGAATGAAAATATATCAAAAACATGGTATACATTTGATTATTCTAAATTTGGTTCTATACTTGATCAGAACTTAGATGAAATCTATAATATTGATAACACAAGGCAACAATTTTGAAAAAATTTTAGGGGCTTTGAAAACCACTATACAATTTTGATGTATTGTGGTCCCAGTAGTACAAATATGGTTCAATTTTGAAATTCTATGGAGAGGTTTTTTTTTTAAAAAATTTGTAAGTAAAATTATAAATTTTTTTAGACGTTTCTCCACATAATTAATGATAACTAAAAAAAATTAGTCCGATATTATTCAAATAAATTTAGAAAAACTGAAATTTACATAGCCTTTAATCCGTTAATATATTGCGTTTCAATCGGCTCAGTAGTTTCGGAGTTATAATAAAAAATTGAGGGAAAAAATATTTTTTTTACGTGAAAATAGCAATTTTTTTTGTTTTAAAAAAAATCATAAAAAATCGAAAACGGCAAAAATCGTTCAGATTTATTGCTTTATCGCAAAGCCACATGTAATAGGAACAAAATGAGATATCGATCATAAAAATCGATTGATTTTTTTTCGAATTTATTCACAATTAAGTGAATTCTCATTTTCACCAAATTTTAGTTTTTTGTCTGATATACATAAAATTGAGTAGTTAATGTTCTTCTTTCGATTGATTGAATTTTGAAAACATTTTCCCCATGCTATGTACAAATTTTCACATCAAAAATGCATTACATAGTAACATTCGTGTATTTTTTGGCAAAACCCTACCTAGAATATACTGATTCTATTCTTCGGAAAGACATTTGTGTTGGATGAGCTTAAATGTAAATAAATAAATAAATTAAATAGTAGAAAATTTATATTTTATTATTCACATTTATTATAATAAATAAAACAAGAAAATAAATAAATATATATGTATTATAAACTACAAACTCTGAAATTTTCTTTTAGTCGATTTTCTACTATTGTTGAATAACGAAGTGTTACTCTGAATGCTCCAGCAAAAATCAGCCATCATGTGTGCATCCCAGCGACCCTGGTATCGTTCCTCCATTGTCCGGATATCTTGGTGGAATCGTTCGCCCTGTTCTTCACTCAAGTCTCCTAGATTTTCAGGAAAACGATCTAAGTGACTGTGCAGGTAGTGTACTTTGATGCTCATGTTGCATCTAAGATTCTGGAAGTGAGTTAACATCTCTTCAACGTGCGCAACGTAATCATCACCCTTGTTATTTCCTAAGAAATTTTGAATAACCCATACAAACGAATCCCATGCATTCTTCTCAATTTCTGACATTGAACTGCCAAATTCAGTATCGTTCACCAATTTGCGAATTTGTGGGCCATCAAATATGCCTGCTTTCAGTTTTTCCATACTTAGATTGGGAAACTTCCTTGAAATATACTGGAAACATTCACTATCTTTGTTAAGTGCTTTAACATATTGTTTCATCAGACCAAGCTTTAACATATTGTTTCATCAGACCAAGTTTAATGTGAAGAGGGGGGTAATATGATGCGATCTCGGGGCACTAGAGCCACATTTATAACATTTGGCGTACCTGGAACTAGTGTTTCCCTAGAAGGCCATTGTTTTCTCTTCCAATGTTCTGTTTTAGCTCTGCTGTCCCATAAACATATAAAACAAGGATATTTTGTAAAGCCGCTTTGTTGGCCTAAGAGGAAATTTACCATCTTAAGATCAACAAATTACCCACTTATGTTCATCATACTTTATCTTCTTCATGACCAATGCAATTACAGAGTATTCTTCTTTTACATTGGTTGAATGTGCGATCGGCAAGGAGTGAAATTTATTTCCATTATGCAAAAGGACACACTTCAAGCTGCGTTTTGATGAGTCGATAAATAAACGCCATTCGTTTGAATCATATCTCATCAAACCAGAAATATCTGTGCAGTACACAAAGTCATCCTCTTCAGCAAAATAATGAAGTAAGTCTTTTTCTCGAGTACGGTAATACGAAACTTTAGTTTCTTTAGTTATGAGACCTGTTTCTTTCATCCGGGACGCAAGTAATTCAGAAGATCTTTTCGACAATCCAAGGTCTCTAATTACATCATTAAGCTGATCTTGATTCCATGGTCTCGGCGAGAAATGTTTGTGTGGGATGAACTCGTCATTTTCAGCTGTAGATGGTAGTGCTGGATCTGACATATCTGATTGGTAAGACATACTTGAGGTTGAGTGTCCTGGTGAAGATGAAAGCACATGACTACAGCTTGCACCCCGATCTTGAGCATATTCTATTTCTTGTGAATGTAGAACTGCAAGTGTAAACCCATCAGCAGACCTCGTGGGGTAAGACCATCGCATATGTTTTCCAAAACCGCTTTTTGTACTTAAACAAAAATAACATAGCATAGGCTTCAAAATTTCCAAGTGTCGTCTGTAAAATGAAAAAAAAAATTGAAATCAGGAATATGAAGAATTCAAATTTTAATTAAGAAATATTGTAATTATAAAATATTCCAAATCTATTAATTTATACTTACTTTACGTTAGAAGACTTCATAGATAAATTCAATCGACATGGAATGCATATAGTACTCGGTGTCCAATGCTGGTTCAAATTGTGCGGATAGATATTATAGCAATCTTGATATGACTTTTGCAATGAAGTTAAGAAGCACTTCCGTTTTTTCCCGGTGATATATTGGCCGCACACATAACAAAATAAATCTGGATCGTTTTTGCATAAAAATGTTCTGGCTTTCTGGCTCATTTTTATTAATATTTGAAAATTGTTTTTAACTTCTAAGCTGTATGACTCTAATTTTTGTGTAGGTATTAAATGATGTTTGCGTTATCGCAAACACTTCTTGAATGAAATAAAAAGGGTCAAGGAGATCTTATAAATACTGATACTATAATTTGGGATAACACTTTGTGTGGATACAGTTTGTGTGTGCTGCAAATTTTTTATTATTCCCAAGAATCCTAAAAAACATTAAGGACTTTTATGAAAAAAAAAAAAATCATCCGTTACAGGTAGCTAACGGAAAATAAGAGCACTTCAGCGTACACGCACATTTATGAGCGTTTTATTACTATCCTACCGCAATCGTAGAAATTAAACAATCTTTTGTTTATTACTTATTTTTTTTTAATTATTAGAATCATAAAAATGTCATAGAGGTTTTTCCCAAAGGGGTTTTTCCAAAATGCGTGTCGTAAAATGCACCTGAGTTTTTATGTTCTGCATTTTCATTATATAGTAGGTACAATTTTCTACAGTGCTTGTAAATATGCGATACCTTCAATTAATTGTAAATAAAAATGTAAAGCATGCATCGATTTTTATGATCCATATCTAGTTTAATTCGCATGATATGTAGCTTTACTACAAAAAAATAAAAAGTAATATTTTTTGCAGTTTTCGATTTTTTCCAGATTTTTGTTTTTCAATTTTTTTTTTTTTTAGCATTTTTTTTTTTTTGCTAACAATTTGTTTCATAACTTTGAAACTATTGATCGCATTAAAAAATTTGTACACGTTCTTTAAAGATATTGTAAACCTTAATTTTTGTAAATTTAATTTGAAAAAATCGGACTAGTTGTTTTTGAGTTATGACAACATAAGTGGAGAAAAGTCTCAAAATATTGTCAATTTTACTTAAAAAATTTTTTAAAAAAAAATTATCCATAGAATTGAAAAATTTTACCATTTTTGTACTTAGGCAGCCATGATGCATCAAATCTATATAGTGGTTAGTCAAGCCTTTTTTTGCTGTTGACCTGTGTAATTCTTCGGAACAATGTAAGCAATTAATACATGTGTTGTCGGATGCGGATGAAAAGTGTACATCAACAAGTACCGCATCAATAAACCTTCGCACCAAACTTACACCATGGATTAATAAAAACTTAGCTTCATTGTAAGAACTCAAAGAGAAACTTCTAAAAGCGCGAAGAAAAAATAGGAATGATAAATTTATATCCGAAAAGCTGAAAAGAATCAGTAAAATAATAAAAAATTGTAACAGAAATTTGATGAATAGTTATTATTTTCGAAATTTTTAACAAATCGGTGGTGATACTAAGAAAACATGGAGAATAACACCTAAAATGCTATTATGCAAAAAAACCAAAATTGCGGATATACTTTCGGTTATGTTTGGAAAGATGATTGAGCTTGGTGAATACCCTGCTGTTTTAAAAATTCATAAAATTGTACCAATACCCAAAGGAGTGGGTTCTAATAATGTAAATATGTTTCGACCAGTGTCTGTTTTATCTGTTGTAGATAGGGTTACCACCTTTTTTTTGGAAATAAAATACATTGGTTATAAAAGGTTAAAAAAATAAAGTACACAACATCAAAATAAAGTACAATTTAGTTTTCTTAATTGTTAAATTTAAAGGCATATTTTTTATTGCTTTTCGCAAGTTTTATCAAATAATTATCATTACTAAACAATTGCACAGCATCATTACAGTCTATATTTAAGTTAAAATAAATTAAAAGTTCATTTTTTATCAGATTCAGAGACGCTTTGTTTCTTTCGTCGCGCCATTTGCTATTCATTACAGAAAAAACTCTTTCTGTAAATGCTGACGTGGCAGGGATAGATAGTAGAAACGAAATTACTTTGTACAAATTCAATAAATTATCATCAGTCTTCTTAAATAATTCCCGCCATTTATTTGCAGTAGACAATTCTGCAAAACCCTCAGAACTGTATATTTGATCATAAATTTTGTTTAATACCACAACTTCTCCATAAAGTTCATCCATATTTATATTAAGTTTCTGCAAATTTAAATTTTCAATTATGTTAACAATATTATCAAATTCAATATTGCTCTTTAAATTTATATTGCTAATTGTAAATAACCAGTTTGTATTATTGAAATCAAACCATTTATTCAGGTACTCTAAGGCTTTATCAATAAATAATACAAAATTCATGTGAATTTCTCTTGTCAGTTCCGTTGAAGACAAAATTTTAATTTTTTTGCCTGTTTCATAGCCAAAAAAGAGATCTTGTTTTCTTTGTGTTAGTCCATTTCTTAGATTGACCATTATTCCATTAATATCTCAAACTGTTATACAATTGCCTTCTAGACATTTTACAGCTTTGTTAAATAAATTTAACATGTGACTGCAAAAATGTAAATAAATTTCAATCATATCATCATCAGTGTTGTTGAGCATCAATAAATTTTTTAAAATCATTGGACAGTTTTCTAAGCTTACAAAATAACTTCTAATAGGTGGCCAATTTAATAATAATGTATCAACGCAAGGCAAAAGAGAGAGCCATCTTGTTCCCACATGGCGTTTAACTTCATGGAAGTCTCCATCTACTGATGCTATAAATCTTTTCAATTCATCTCTTCTTACAGCAGAATGTGAAAAATGAGCATAGATTTTCAAAATAACATTTTCAATGTCGTATGATAAAAAGCTCATGGCATGTTTCACGCAATTATGAACTATGTGTGCATGACAATTTCCTTTAATCAAACCTGGTACCAAATCTCTCATATTTGTAAATAAAGAATGGTTGACACGAAAATTAGCATTTGTATTGTCTGCACTTAGCGCAGATACATTATGAAAAGATAATTGGTATTGCTCCAATGAGTTTTGAATTGCTTCAAACATACCATCAGCTGACTCGTTGCTATTTTCATAAAAATCTATTAACTTGTTTTGAATACCATTTTTGGCAGTAAAATATTGTATCACTAATGGGAACAGTTTTATATTTTTTTTGTTAGAGGCGTCTGTTTGTAAACAGTAATATAAATTCTCTGTATTTATTTTATCTATTACATTTT
This sequence comes from Delia radicum, assembly GCA_021234595.1. NCBI lineage: Eukaryota > Metazoa > Arthropoda > Insecta > Diptera > Anthomyiidae > Delia > Delia radicum. The sequence continues at coordinate 11,330,622 of CM037856.1, read as the reverse complement.
GTAAAGCATATGGTCCCAACACCTCTGTAACTAGTGCTTCCATTTTTGTTCTAGCTAGACGAATTCCTGTAGCTGCACTTGAATTGACATAAATAGTTTTATTCAATTTTATAGTGCAATCCATGTTATTGTAGTGTAGTGTGTCCATAAAATTCAAATTCCATTACTCATCATAAAAATAACATAAAAAAACAATTAAACAATGAATGTAGAAACATGAACTAGAAAACCCAAGTAACAAATAAAAAGATATCTAGTTACATTCAAGTAGTGTGTTGTCAATATGTTTTCTATGACTTGACAATGACACAAAAGAATTTTACCCAAAATGTTTTGTGGAATACTGTCAACGTGCAAAGCATATGTAGGCCACCTACATTGTAGTACAAAGAAAAATGCATGTTTGTTGTAATTGTCATAAATGTAAATAGTATTAGAATTTATATAAAAGTAGTTGTAAGTATTGTAAGTAAGTCAGTCGTGAATCGACATAAGATAATATTAAAATAAAAAAATATTAAAATAAACCTAAAGTGTTTTAAAACTTAAATTGAGTACATGGCGATCCTGCGGATGAATCCTGAACTTAATAAATAAACATCAAATAAACATCGATAAATAAACATCAAATACTGCATCAACGACTCCATCAAAGACTGCATCAACTACTCCATCAACAAATGAAGGATGAAATGACGATGAACTAAAACCAGCTATAGTATAAATGAAATTTCTACAACACCGGCAGCGACAACAAAATAATCAAGTTAAGTAAAACATTTATTATAAGTGAAGTTGAAAGAAAATAATTTTTGTCAAGAGCAATTAAAAGAAAAGAATTTTTGTCAATATAAATAAATGGGAAACCAAAAATCAGTTCAAGAGACGGTGCTCGCAGCACCAACTGCTGTTAGTGTTAGTGTGGAAGTAATTATTTTAATTTGTGTCGTTACGACAATAGCGGTAATAATACGCTATCTAAAACGTTACATAAAGAAACAGATAAGAAGAAACGGTATTAGAGCTCAGTTGCAAAATGTTTAAAGAACTGTATATATAAAAAAAAAAATAAAGAAACCCCGAAGCAAAAGAAAATGTAAAAATAATTGATTAATAAAGAAAAAGAATTGTGAAGAAATTTTGTGTTTTAAAAAAAAAATAAAGAAACCCCCGAAGCAAAAGAAAAATGTAAAATTAATTAATTAATAAAGTAAAAGAATTGTAAAAAAAAAAAAAAAAAAAAAAAAATTTTGTGTAATGTTAATTTAAGAAAGTATAATTGTGTCATAAATGGAAAAGATAAATTCAGATCTAGGCAGGTTAATCTCGAATGGGAAAAAGTCATTGAACAACCCGTATACAGCTGAGACTATAGCAGCTAAGAAAGAAGAACTTAGAGAAATAAAAGTAGAAGTAGAAAACTTACTAGGTAGCAAGGGTATTACAGAAGCTCAGAAGGAAGTTTGTATAGAAGGGTTTAATAAATTATTAAAGGAATACTTAGACGTTTTGAAACAGCACGAGGAGAATAGAAGGAGATTAGAATTAGCTAACAATCTAGAGTTGGAAAATCAAGGAAGATTAGAGGTTAACATTTTAGAATTAGATCCTGAAAACAATATAGAGGTTGAGATGGATACCGCATTAGATATGAACGAATTATCTTCCGTAGCGAAGTTAATTCCGAATTTCAGTGGGAATAAAGAAGATTTGAGTATATTCGTTTCGTGTCTTGAAATAGTTAATGCTGGCGTACCAGTATCAAAACAAAAATCATTGTTCGATTTCGTGTACAAGACCAAACTGGATACCAAAGTCCAGATCAGGGTAAGGCAGATAGCGATACCCAACACGGTTCAGGAACTGGTAGTAGCATTAACAAAGGCATTCAAGCCAACAAAGAGTCCAAATGTATTATTGAATGAGTTGACTCACATAGTACAAACTCAAGATTCTATTCGGAAATTCGCCAATAAAATAGAATCATTGGTATCAGAGCTTAGTGAAGTGCAGATAGCAAGTTTAGGCGAACAGAGTAGGGAAACAATTATACAGAGCAATGGATTAATTGCGTTCAATTCTTTTAAAAATGGTCTCAAAGACAGGGAGATCATTAAGACGATCGAAGCGAGTCGTGTTAAAACCTTTACAGAAGCTGTTGTTATAGCGGAAGAAACAGCGTCTGATATGACTCAGAACCAAATAATGTTTCAGAATGTGCGTTATAGTGCTAATAATGATAGTAACGGAAGAAAGAATAGACGTTATGACAATAAAAAAAAGTACAACAATAGGAATAATAATGAATGTTGGAAATGCGGCGGAAAGCATGGCGATAGATGCTACGCTGAAAGTAAAAAATGCGACAAATGTGGTAAAATGAACCACTTTGCGAAGAAGTGCCTTTCAGGGAATAGTAACAGTAACAGGGGTAATGGAAACACCAATAATTATAATAGTAACAGAGATAATCACCGGGGTAATAACCGTAATGAACGTTCAAACAGGAACAGAAATATAAATCATATAGAGGGTCAGGGAAACTCCCGAGATCCGGAGACTGTAATGTACACAGAATCTCCGGAGCAACACCAGACAAACCAGTAGAATTGAAGAGGGTATACAGCATTTCATCGAACTTAAAGAATTATGTAAAGTTGAATGTACAAGGATCGGACAATGTATTGACTTTTCTTATCGATACAGGAGCTGATATTTCCTTGTGCAAGGAAGACGTTTTACATAATTACGATAAGGATCCAGATGATTACTGCTGTCTAACTGGAATCTCAAAAGGGGAAATTAGATCTTTGGGTTTCACGTTAGTAAAAATACCACTTGGCGAGTCGGTGGTAGAACACAAGATGCAATTGGTGAAGTATGATTTTCCAATCTATACAGACGGTATAATTGGGAGAGATTTTCTATGTAACTACAATTGTAATATTGATTACAATAAATTTATCCTGACAGTTAATGTAGTGGGTGAATCGATAATACTCCCCATACACGATAATACCTACAGAGTGAGCATGGTGGAAATTCCTCCAAGAACTGAAATGATTATACCTTTCAGATTGAATTTAGAGTAAGATGGTGTGATTTGTAACCGAGAAATCACGCATGGCATATTTTTAGCCAATGCCATAGTTCCGAAAGAGGGAAGTCAACATGTGAGATTGTTGAATGTCCTTGATAAAACAGTAGTGGTAAAAAACCTGAAAATAGAAACTGTTCCACTGATAAATTATGACATCTACAAAACGAGTAATGGTAACACACCTCATACGAGGGAAAGATTCGAAAAATTACTAAGTGAACTAAAGCTAGATAATACTGATGTTAGAGCAAAACAGGAATTAATTAAGATATTGGAGAAATATCAATCGGTTTTTCATTTGGATGGTGAAAAATTAACCACCAATAATTTTTATAACCAGACAATTCAGTTACAGGACACGAGTCCGGTATATATTAAAAATTATCGTCTGCCACAGACGCATACTGATGAAATAAATAACCAGGTAAAAGGCCTGTTGAAGAACAAAATTATTGAACCGTCAATAAGTCCATACAATGCCCCACTCTTGTTGGTTCCAAAAAAGGGACAGACTGATTTGATGAAATGGAGATTGGTCGTAGATTTCAGGAAACTGAATGATAAGATCGTAAATGACAAATTTCCGTTAACAAGATTGGATGATATTTTAGATAAGCTTGGTAGAGCTAAATATTTTTCGACATTGGATATGACGAGTTCGTTCCATCAAATAGGACTAGAGCAGGAATCTAGACCTTACACTGCATTTTCGACCCCCAATGGTCATTATCAGTATACCAGATTACCTTTTGGTCTGAAGATTTCCTCAAATAGCTTTCAACGTATGTTGACGATAGCACTTTCTGGATTGGAATCCGAAGCATTTTTGTATGTGGACGATGTAATAGTTTTTGGATGCAGCTTGAAGCATCATAATGAAAACTTGCTAAAAGTATTCGAACGATTAGCAAAATATAATCTTAAGTTGAATGCTGGCAAATGTTGTTTTTTAAAACCTGAGGTTATATACTTGGGACATTTGATAACAGCGAATGGTATCAAACCTGATCCAAGTAAATTCGAGGCAATTTCAAAATATCCAGTACCAAAAAATACTGACGAAGTCAGAAGGTTTGTAGCTTTCTGTAATTATTACAGAAGATTTATAAGTAATTTTGCACAAATCGCAAATTGTTTAAATGAACTACTTAAAAAGAAAGCTAAGTTCATTTGGACCGATCAATGTCAATCTGCATTTGAAGCTTTGAAAGCAAAGTTAATCAGCCCCCCCATACTCCAATATCCAGATTTTACCAAAACGTTTGTATTAACAACAGACGCGTCGGATTTTGCTCTCGGTGCAGTTCTCTCACAGGGAACGATAGGTGAGGATTTACCGATATCCTTTGCAAGTAGATCACTCAACAAATATGAGAGAAATAAACCAGTCATAGAAAAGGAACTATTAGGTATTTACTGGGGAATTCAATTCTTCAGACCATACCTATATGGTAGAAAATTCACTGTGGTAACTGACCACAGACCGTTGATAGCTTTATTTTCACACAAGAATCCAAGCTCAAAATTAACGAGAATAAGGTTGGAACTTTCCGACTATGATTTCGACATAGTATACAAAAAAGGTTCGAATAACACCAATGCGGACGCATTGTCAAGGATACAGATAGATTCAGACACTTTGAAATCCATGATACCATCGGAAAACGACGAAAACTTAAAGAAAACATTGATAGTAACTAGAGGCATGACCAATAAACAACGAAAAGAGGAAATAGCAAATGAATCGAAGGATAGCACATCTCATGGTGAGTCTGATCAACTCCATGTTTGGGATTGTGTATCCATGAATGACGTGAAGCGCGCAAGGAAATTGAAATTCATATTTGAGAATAGGCCGATGTGTAGTGGAAATACGATTTACTACGTAGTAGAGGGTGATAACAGAATGAATGAAACACGTGTTAGATGTAGTGATAATCCAAAGTATTTACATAATCTTTTGGAGAAACTATCATCTTATTTAGAAAAAACGAAATATAAAGAATTTGCACTCGCTAGAGACGATGCAATATTTAGTAGAATGTCTGCAGACGAATTTAAAAGAAAATATAATGAAATGAATAGATTGAAAAACAGAAACGTCATAATAATGCTATATAGGAAACCTCAAAACGTAACAGATGATAACAGAAAGATGGAATTAATAGAGTTATTCCATAATACCCCACAGGGAGGCCATTTCGGAGTTAGAAAGACTTTTTGAAAATTAAGCAAAGATATATATGGAAGAATATGTCCAAAATGGTAAAAGAATATATAAGAAAATGCGACTTATGCCAAAGAAACAAATTGGTTAAACATACAAAAGAACCATTGAAGGTAACAGATACCCCTTCACAAAGTTTCAACACAATAGTGTGTAGTGTACTCCTTAAGCGTACACTGCATACCAACCACTAATATTGATTTCCCAACATACCGTCTCAAATACTGTAGAGTGAATACCATACAAGTGGCATCAAGTAACAGTCTAGCGACACCTATGACCGCATTCTTTTACTTGCACTCAAATATCTGATGACCGTATGTTGACGATAAGAAAACAATGAATAAAAGTAATTAAGAATAAAAATAAATTGAGTGATTCCTAAAATCACTCAATACTAGACAATAAGTTAGATTGTAAGAATAGTATATAAGACATGTAAATTTGTAAATAAAACAGACTTCTATTTAGAGTTCAAACAACACTATTAACTGTGTTCTTACTTTCTTTGAGTCTCAATATTTTGGCAGTTCTTTTGAACGCCTATTTATAAGCTGACCCCCACACAGCTATTAAAATATAGAATTGGGCTATAGGGAACCTTACTACCCATACAATAGTAGTAACAAACACATAACATTACATTACATGGCGATCCTGCCAAATTAACACGTTACTTTACATTACAAGTGATTGATACTGTAGGTCCCCTTAGACCAACGAATAAACTAAGATACATATTAACAATGCAATGCGAATTGACTAAATATGTAATTGCTTGTCCTATGGAGACTAAAGAAGCAAAATCAATAGCTAAGGCATTAGTGGAAAATGTAATACTGAAATACGGTTTATTTGACATACTAAAATCTGATAGAGGAACTGAATTCACGAATGAATTGATGAAAGAAATCTGCAAATTATTACGGATTGAACAGAGATTCTCAACTCCATATCACCACGAGACTTTAGGTACAGTAGAAAGAAACCATAGAGTTCTTAACTAGTACTTTTTGTCTTTTGTTGAGAACGAATCTTGGAATGAATGGATTCCTTATTACACTTTTGCATATAACATCACTCCTCATGTAGACACAGAATACTCACCATTTGAACTAGTATTTGGAAAGTTACCGAGTTTGCCAGGTGATGATGTCATGAATCATCCGAAGGTATATAACTTTGATAACTATGCAAATGAACTTAAAGCGAGGATGAAATATTCGTTAGATAATGCAAGAAAGTTGTTAAAATTGGTTAAAAGGAACAGGGAAATAGAATCCCATACAAATAGCAATAGCATAGAATTAGAAATAGGAGATCTAGTATTAGTAAAAGTAGGCAATAGAACGAAAAGTGAGCCACCTTACCACGGCCCATATACAGTAGTAGATATAGATGATCTGAATATTTTAGTTAAAGTTAAGAATAACATAAAATCATATCATAAGAATTTATTAAAAAAATATAATGTTTAAGAAAATATATGTATAATGTTAAAAAAAAAAAAAAGAGAGAGAATACATATACAAAAAAAGAATTGTAATAAAATATAATAGGAAAAGAATAATGATGAGTAATACTTAAAATTTTGATAAATCATACAATTTTCGTCATAAACTACGAAAAGTGTAGGTTTTCTCTCAAGGGCAAGGGTGTAGTGTGTCCATAAAATTCAAATTCCATTACTCATCATAAAAATAACATAAAAAAACAATTAAACAATGAATGTAGAAACATGAACTAGAAAACCCAAGTAACAAATAAAAAGATATCTAGTTACATTCAAGTAGTGTGTTGTCAATATGTTTTCTATGACTTGACAATGACACAAAAGAATTTTACCCAAAATGTTTTGCGGAATACTGTCAACGTGCAAAGCATATGTAGGCCACCTACATTGTAGTACAAAGAAAAATGCATGTTTGTTGTAATTGTCATAAATGTAAATAGTATTAGAATTTATATAAAAGTAGTTGTAAGTATTGTAAGTAAGTCAGTCGTGAATCGACATAAGATAATATTAAAATAAAAAAATATTAAAATAAACCTAAAGTGTTTTAAAACTTAAATTGAGTACAGTAGGATAAATTATGTTATATGTTATGTCAGGGCTAACTCAGCTGCAACGTTTCCTTTATCACTGCTGAATGAATTTTTAGACGATGTGGAAGCAGGAGAGGTGCCTATAAATTTTTCAAGAAGTCCAGATGTTTTCTTCGTTTCTGATTTTAATATGTGTTGCTTTGTTTGCAGGTGTTGTTTAACCTGAAAATAATATGAATAATCCTTTCATCATTTGACATTCGTTATATTACAAACACACTTACTTGTCCAATTCCAGCTGAAGCAATTCCAAATATTATTCCACACAATTTGCATTTTCCGTTATATTCATTTTGGGGATCTTTGGTTAGCCAATCACCGTATTCAATTTCCCATTGATTTTTGTACTTCTGCAACCGTTTATTCTTCTGTTTTATTGCATCAATTTTTTTCGGGTTTTTTTTTGGGGGTAACATATTCAGAATCACTTTCATCCGTTTCATCTTCAAGATTACGTTTTGTAGGAGTATTTTCCTTACTAGAATACTTGTCCATTGTTTACTTTTTTTTTATCATATATCTATAAAAACTATTAATCGTATTCTTAGAAGAAATAATACATTAAGAATTTCTTATTGCACTCAAACAAAACAAAAAACAAAACAAACAGGTGAAATAGTGCTGCCAGATTATCTTTTCGGAAAAATCGTCAAAATTTTACCCTACGGCTACACCTAACATAATAAAAAGCAATTTATGTTAAGTGGAGATATGGTCTTTAAAAAGAATAGAGAATCATATAAAAAACTTTAACAAATCGTCATTCAGAAAAAAACTATTTTATTCCGTTCATTACGACCTGATTAAAATAATCCGAATTTGTTTTTAATTCAAGATAAATCAAACCATGCGAAATATAGTACTTTCGCGTACTTTATTGTTCTAATAAAGTATATAGTACAACTACTCGAAATAAAGTACAATACTATATTATATAGTACGGGTGGCAACCCTAGTTGTAGATAAAGTACTTGAAAAAATAATTTTTAATCGGCTATCTGAATATGTAGAAAAAAATAAAATCTTATTTGAACGCCAATTTGGATTCTGTAAAGGTTCTGGTACAGAAGAAGCGGTTGTAAATATTGTTGAGGAGGCTTTGATGCACGACATTTTGATTAAAAAGTTGGCGTTAATTGGTGTGTCTACCAACTCTATTAAGCTATTAAAAGATTATTTGACAAAAAGGGGCAATTCGTTCAGATTGGTGAAGCAAAAAGTTCTTTATTAGCTGTTAAATGTGGTGTACCTCAAGATAGTGTGCTTGGGCCACTTTTGTTCAAAATTTTTATAAATGAAATTGGCAACATAAACTTTAATGGTAAACTGTTCATGTTTGCGGATGATATTTGATATTATCGGTATAAGTTTACTCAGGTGTTAAAAACTCATGTAGAATATGATTCAGCAATACCAGCGGAATATATAAGATTTAACAAGCTTGTTTTAAATACAGATAAGACCAAGTTTATAAGGTTCAGACCCTACATTTTGAAGAACGATGAAACAGTTGCAGTTCATATTGATGGTGTATTAATCCAAGAAATCAATACCATACGGTATCTAGGCATGTTGTTTTGTAGTAATTTACAATGGGATAATCATATTGACTCCATTAAATCAAAAATATCTACAGCTATTGGTGTTTTATATAAATTCAAAAATAAATTTGACGTTAAAACGAAAATGCTAATATATCAGAGTTTGATACATAGCCACTTAGCTTACCTTCCCATAATATATGGGTTTAAGAATAATGCTTCGCTAAGGAGCTTACAATCGGCGCAAAACAAGTCTTTGAAGTTAGTTTTTAATCTGCCAATCAGATATCATACCTTGGATCTTTTTAAGAATCACGCTAAAAACGTTTTACCTGTGAGAGCATTATATAAAATGCAAATAACGAAGTTTGTTTTTAAATCCATTAAAAGTCTTGGAAATTCGTCAGTTCAATTCCAACAGAACGTACAAATTACACATAGGATTACAAGACAAAGCCAAGATTTATGTATATCTAGATGTCGCCTTGAATTGTCAAAGCAGCGTATTTGTTTTGCTGGTCCAAATGAATATAATGATTTACCAATTTTTTTGAAAACCATTGAACATTTATCGACATTTAAACGCGAATTAAAAAAATTTTTTCTAACCAATCTCGAAACACTTCTTGAGTAATTTTTTTTTGTAATATAAATTTTATTTTTATTGTAAAATAATAAATTAAAAAAAAAAAAAAAATAAAAAAATAAAAAAAAAAAATGTAAATATAAACTGTAAATATTAATAATTAAATTTAAATAGTTAATAGTTTTATGTAAATAACTAATTAACAAGTGTTGCCTTTTAGCCTCTTTAATGCCAACATTGGTGCTGAGGCTTTAAACTATTTTTTGTAATATATATATATTTGAAATAAACATAAATAAAAAAAAAAAAAAAATCGGATCCGACTGCTACTGGAGATTCATCTTAACGGCCTGAGACATCGGACATGGACGTTGATGAAGATTTTATGTGCAGAACACCAAATTTAGAAAAGCCAATTGTTCTTAAGCGCGGTCCGTATACGAAAAGGTTTGAAGCAAGTAGACTTCAGCGATTGTATGTAACTACAAATTTATTATCCAAAAATTTTAGCTACGTTTGTTATAAAAGTTTAAGCTTCAGTTATGCGAACGTTGCTGTATCCGTAACGGACCGTATCGTCATGTAAGCACGTTGGTGCACTTATAGAACAATTAAAAACGTGCCATATGTTTTTGACATACGTAACCAACACGGCATTCATATACATTAGGGTGTCCTTATATTGCACTTTGTCGAATTATTCTGCTCCCAACCCCTAAAAACGTGAAACGATGTCTAAAAAGTAAATTCTGAATATTTGAGCAAAATCGATTAACCCTACGATGCTGCTCAAATTGGTCAAAGTTTGGGCTCCTAGCCCAAAATGGCCAAAATTGGAAAAAAATTTATAAATTAAAATTTAATGAATATATCAAAACCTAAATACCTTTTGATTTACATTTGCCCAGAGATACTCTGATAAAAATATAAAGTTTTTGGGATATCGTTAACCCTTTTTATTCCGGTACCAAACAAAAGGTAAAAAATAGCATAATTTTCAAACCTCTAAATTGATTTTTTTTAAAAATTTTGTTAAAGAAAATTTCGAAAAATGTTAATTTTCCTTATTAGTTTTTGAGTATATTAGTTGGGTATTAAAAATAAAAAAAAATTAAAAATCTATCTTTTCAATTTTCGGGTATACCCATTTCAAAATGGCGGATTTCAAGAAAATCAGAATTTTATGCCAAATTTTCAAAAATTAATTTAAAAAAATCCATGTAGTTACTAATAACCAATAAATATATTTTATTTACTTATTTGGTTTATAAATAGGCATTAAAAAATTAGTACAATTGAAAAACACTGTTAACCTATGTTAGCCCGGTAGCGAAACTACACATTTTAGAAAATTTGGAGCTTTATGCTAAAATTGATAAATAAATAAAAATGCTTGAAATTAATTACTAAAGTATGTTTTTTGGGTTCTACTAGAATGGAACTAAACATAAAAAAAATATGAAGTTATATGCACGTGGTTAACCCATGTTTACCACAGGGCAAAAAAATGGTGTTTCTAAAATCAATGCCCCATATAAACTGAAAAATATATTTTTTTAATCAAGTAAATGGTCAAATTAAGTTACAAAATATTGTAATTTGTGGTAAATATAATTTTGTAGTAGTTAAATTTTTTTTAAAATTAACTGCACCGACACCAATTTTTTTTTTATATATAATAAGTAAGCAGAAAATTCACAAAAATTGTATTTGAATTAATTTTAGCAGTAAAATATTTTATTACATATTTTTTTTTTTTAAATAGTTTATATGAATTTATTTATTTGCATTTTTATTTACATATAATTGTAAACTAATGAGCAGCATAAATCGACAAAGTGCAATATAAGGACATACATAAAACAAACACGAAATATTTTTCAAGCTTGTTGTGTCTAAGATGTTCATCATCCATTTTCAGGTAGTTGGTTTAAATTTTTAAATAACTTTAATTGAATTAATTAAAAAATATTGTAAACCACATTCACTTCTCTTTATTTTGTTTGTTTCTTTTTTTATGAAAAGCAAACAGCTGTTCAGAACACAGTGATGATTATCCAAAATGTTCAAATGGTGACCGCTGTGCAGAAAAAGTACCAAGTGATTTAAATGGTATTAAAACAGTATTTTGTGTGTGTATATAAACATTAATAATTAAATAATTGATATTTTAATTGTAGTTTTACAATAAACAGATATGTATTTTAACATATACATTCACATGTACATACATATATTATATTGTAAATTTGCATACACAAAACAAGGTTTTGATACCTTTTTATATATTTCACATTTTTA